>CM024169.1:6612500-7202500 GCA_013433145.1 Ascaris suum | reverse complement strand
GCCCAACGTGCATAAGTTAGGATGTTCACAGATGGATCGACTCTTCTAGATGTTTTCAACTGCAGAATTCTTCCACTGGTTGGATATCGCTTGAAAGCGGTATATTTCATTGAAGACATTAAAAGAAAACCATATGGTTCACTGCAACTGTTCAAGTAATATATCCATATCCTTCTTGTAGATGTTAGGTTCAAAGGCCGGTTAGCAATCCTCAACGCTGAACTCTAAAAGTCCCCTCCAGAACAGATCCAGTTTTGCTTGTATATCGCACTGATCTGTGTGAATTATGAATGCAGCTATTTACAGCAATTGTCCACGTTTTATACTCATTGACTGAGTCGATCAATTGCATTATTTGTGCTTAAACTGGAAACATTTGCGTTAACGAGATAAGATAGAGATACTAGTTTATAAATCGCGCTCCAATTTATTCAAGATTCTAGGATAACTGCAAAGATGGAATCGCTAATATAGAGAACAAATCGCTGAAAGGCAGATTCAGCGTAGCACACGTTAATGAAAGAAGCCACAATCTGCATATATGCGAGAATCGTAAAGATCATCAACTCCTGCACTCAACAAATGCTTCTCCGAAATTTTCTTCTCAAGTTTAGTTTTCATATATGCACTTACTGCTAATTATTCCCCAGCAACGCTAATGAAGATCCTCTTCGTTGCTTAAAACTTCAAGAATCATAGTTAGCTTCTGAAGTATAGAATCCACATCGAGCATATAACGTATAAGCTCCAAAGAATATCAGTGTTAAATGCTTTAGAAAAAAGAACTGCTAGAGATAGCGACGTGAACGAATAAATGGACTTAAACCAACTGAGTGCAAAGCATTCCAGCCTAATAAGTGGCTGAAAGGGAAAATTATAGCCCTCCTCATGTAACACTTTCTTGTACTCTGACGTAACTGGAAGGAACCCGATGCCCTCAATTGTGAACACTTGACCATGTGTCCATATGTTGACTAAACACTTAACAAGGACTTTGGCTCGAAAGGTAAATTACAGCACCTTGCTGTGCAACGAATTTCTCTACCTTCACGCAAATAAATCCTTTCTTAGAGATAAACGAAACTGCGGAAAGAAGAGAATAGGTTTGGCTGTTTTATAACGGGTAGCTGTTACAGAAATGTGCAAATCACTTAGTTTTAAAGGATCTAAGTTTAGCACAGATCACATCATCGCTGTAGCTCTGAAGCCATAGCCTGTTTAAGAAGTACACAGAGTATCAACTTACCGCATTGCCTTAAATATGTGCGATATTAGTATTTATTGCGAATATTTAGCACAAATAGATATATGATCTCACACACTTCAAAACATTATAACTGTGAAAGTAAAGTAAACCAATATAAAGTTAACTGAAATAACAAAAAAGACGAGCGATACGTAACGACGATTCTAATCGATTAAATCGAACAACCGTTTCGTGGGAAATGGCGACAATAAATTGCTGTGAAGGGCACGCAAATATGCTTCATTTGAATTCAGGCCATCTTTCAGGAGCATTTTCTCATCTGAATTTCAAATGACCAACCATTGAATTGTTAAAATTGCCATATATCGATAGCTAACAGCTTTTAAACACTTGGTAACATTTTGCTAATTTCGTGACAACGAACTACACCGAAATGAGCAAATTCGATTGAGCTTTGAGATGCAAAGGGATGTGTTAGCATTTGAAAAACTAACGAGAACTGCTTCGGATGAGAAACATTCGCAGAATATATTGACTTCATTAGGTTTGCGAGCTCCTTGAGTCAAGTACTTTTTAAATGTGCAGTGAACTGCATGCTCTGGAACAGATACAAGGCTCAAAAAATATCCTTGAAGAGGTTTCGAACCTTCTGCAAAAACTAGGTGGCACGAATCCTGTTCCCAAATATTTTGCGATTTTTGCGAGAAGAAGCAGAAGAATCCCATTTTGCATTTTCAAAAAACGTCACACTTTTGAAAATGCTTCAATGTTTAGATAATCAAGAAGCCCTAAAAACGCAATGGCATGCTCAGATGCTTCAGTTGTGGAATGGTAGGTGATTAACCGAGCTATCAAATTTCCTTATTAGCGTAACACGAAGCATTTTCCACGAGCGTGAGCCACTGAAATAATTTTATGAGGAAAGGCAGTTTGACCAACGAATACGACAGAATTCGCAGAACGCTAACTTCAACCGAAGCTAGCCACAAAGAAGCATCCCGACCGATTAGAGGATAACTAATGAAAAAAGAGCTGACTTATGTCATTGCGATCGGCTCAGTGAGCCGCTCAAACAAGCACATCAACTATTGGGAGATGCATTCATTTGTCTCCTTCAGAGCATCATAACAGAAGAGAATAATTCGAAAGATGGAAATTACTAAACTGTACGGAATGAGCCACATCCCTCTGTAGGATGCAGAAAATGGAAATTATAAGGTGAGATGACACACATGTATGACCTAAATAAAGAGTATAAAATATGCGAAAGCGGGGATAGAGTGGGGAGCAGTATGTAGTTTATGCAGAGTGGCGAATGCAAAAAGCAAACAGAAAGAGGAGGCCTTCTTGTTTGTGAAGTTGCACCTCAAGAATCTTGAACAAAACAAGGATTTTCAGCTTCATGGCATTCTTAAGTAATAACATTCTCTATATCGTCACACTAACTCACTGGAAAGGATTGAAGACTTATGACCTTATACGCATGGCAGATCCCGTATCCAAATGACACTCCTCAATGAGGCTTAGTTTCAGTGTGCTTATGACAACCTTGTTCATAATTTTGGGTTGTTGCGCATCGCCATCCAATAAATTCCCCCTTCGATGACCAAACCATCTGCACTCGCACGCAGCAAAAACATCACAGAGTTAACTACTTGACTACTTCATTTGAGAACACCTACCCATATGGATAAATTTTGCAGACGCAAATCGGCAGTATACCTTGATGTTTCCTTGAACTTGATGTTTTCTATCTTGAAGCCAACTAACTTTGACAAATCAAAACCAAAAGTTCGTCAAGTTTTTACTGATATCATTATCTCTTGCGTAATGCTCAAATACGGAAAGTATTCATTTTTCTAGTTATAGATTGCGTTGGAAATGCTCAGATGGCTTTCAATCAAATTGTTGTTACTTACCTGGGGTTTTAAAGAATAGTTCTGCAAAAAATTTAACCAATTTTTCAGCAAAATGTGTGCAGGAATTCCAAATTTCAAGAATAAAGTGAGCATAAATACAATCACAGAGGTTTGAAGAGCTTGCAAACAGCACACAAAGTAAATTCAGTATTATTGCAGCAGCAACATTCAAGCATATGAGCACTTAAACCTCCAAACCATATAAATGTGAACGGAAGGCTCGATCACCTTTCTCGGAGTTTAAATGCTAGCAACTGTGAAAGAAGCGCAGTGGTGAATGCGGTCCTGTTAGTGGAGATTTCTGTACGCTCGCCAACAATACTGTTGTGGAGGGAAGCTGCGCAAATATTCTCTCATTGCCGCTTTTATTGAATTCCATTTTCGTGTGAATGTATCTGCTATGCTAAAACCCAACATTCCGATCGTAATATTGTTCAGCATAATAAAAACTTCAACAAAGAACTTTGTACTCATGCAACTTGCTACACCAAAGAATCCGAAGACTTGCTAGACCTCTGAAACCAGTGTGACGCAAGATTTCACCGACGAAATTGGAAGTTTTTTTCGAGGTCACAAGCTGAGAAAGGAAAATTTATCTGTCAAATTTCATGATGGCAAACAAAAAGCCAACTAAGTTGGAAGATTAAATCTGCTCTCTAAGTTCATTTCAATGAGCCGAAGGCAACGTCTGAAAGGGTAGTTGGGGACCTAGATGTAGCACTCCCAATTATTCGAAGAATATGAAAGTGGAAGCTTCTTTAGATATTCCTGAAATCTAACGAGGCCACATGTGATTCACTGATGAATTTACTCGCAAGTTTTTGCATTTTATGCGTTGATTTCAACAAAATATTTTCCCTTTTCGGTGAAGTTTCTTGCGAAAAGCGGCACATCAAAGCAAAAAAAAAAACAAAAAATGACGTCAATCTGCTAGAAATCATATGAAAAATGCGGAGAATTTAGACGCACTTCTTGTGTGTTCCGACAACCGAATAATTAATTGGAAGGCGAAAATTTGTAGAAGAAAATCCCTCGTGCAGCGATGAGAAAATATTTCCGCGTTGCAGTCTTTTTGAAATTTCCCAATGGTCCGCTGAAAGCTCAAAAATTTCACTCATTAACAGTATTAACGGTATTGATAATAAAAGTAAGATAACGTGAAAAACATTCAACCTTTTTTGCATAAAGTAAGAAGGAGCCTTATTGCACATAAATAACGGACTTTCTCATTAAACAGCACTTTGTTTTTTAACGTTGAGATTTTTGGGTGAGATGTAATGGAGATAATGGAACGAGATATGCAAACACCCTAATGATTGTTCTGGACTATCTGAAAGAAGAGTAAAATGATCAGGAGACTAAAGTGGTCTTTATGCCATCGACTCATTTTTTTGCTTTGCAGTATTATTTTACTAACTCACCTTGCCCATCAGATAATTTCACTCATACGCATGTGCAATTGCATTCAGAAATCGTTAACGACGCCGGCTGATGTTAAATGGAACAGTCTTACGTTACATCGCTATCAACTACTTTCGAGAGTGGACCCAGGAAAGGGATATTGAACAATTATCCATATCTTCAGCATTAAACATGCATGCTTCCCATCCAGCACTGTCGCATATTAAATTAAAAAGTAGAACAGTTTTTTGTGGTCCACTGACCTTATTTCAGATTTGTTTTCTTTAAGCCGAAAAAATATGTGATGAGAAATGGCGAAGTAAATTCTTTGGGAAGGTGTAAAAGAATAAGAAATTCCATCTAAGATTTGATATCTAAGAAAGTTTTGTGTTTAATTCAGTCTAGAATGTTTAAGTAACTATTGGCAAAACGAAAAGGCATAGAGTGAAAACGCCGAGGAAACATAGGCGGCCGGAAGCTAAGGAGTGCAAATGTGAGGACAGAGAGTCTTCGAAAATACAGCTGCTGAAAAGGACAGCGTAGGCGGTGTTCTCGTCGAGCAAGTGAAATTTGACCTTGTCTCAACAGACAGTACCACTCAGTATGTGCAAACCAGAAAATGCATATTTTTACATAGCATCTACACCACACATTTTATCTTGCCAATCATAAGTTACATATAAAGGTGGAATACATCTTGTTTGTGCTTCTTAGAGGTATCGTTTCTGTTCAACTGTGTGTTTATTTCTTCACGACTGTTCACCCTATAACGCCGTAGGATGAATGAAAATATTTACGCGCGATAAGATATTGCGTATTTAATTCACAAAATTGGTCATGCCAAAGAACATTTTGCTTCGTTTATCATCCTATAAATAGTTTATTCGAATGCAATGATTGGAAATTAATTTCGGTCAATTGCAGCCTTCAGGAAACCTTCTGCTTCAGCATTTCAATATCCGACACTTTGCTTGGACAAATGAGAATTAAGCATTCTGTTACTGTTTTTAAGCGCATGTGCTTGCTTTCGATGCAGCATTGGAAACAAATGAAAACTTGTCTCAGATGAGCTTGCACGATTTTTGTTTTTTGGCATTTCCTCTCCTCATTCCATTTGAGTGCATGATCATCAAATAAATAAAGAAATGGCCATGGCAATGCATTAGCTTTTTGAATGGTTAGATTGTCTCTATTGTAAGAGCTGGAAAATTTCTTTTGGTCAACCGTTTTTGTGAACCAGAAGCCACTTGAGAACCCGATCGACTGCAAAATGCATGCAATTTTTTCTGCGCATTAATGCAAATGTTTGTAACTGTTTTCAAGACTGACTGATCAAAGCGAAAAATGCTATATAAAGACAACTCATGATTTATTTTACAACTCATACCTCAATTTCTTTCGAGTTCTAATTGAAACTACCCAAAAGCCAGAGAGACGCACACACACAGCCGCACAGCCACGCCCTCGCCACATTGCGCTCGTAACGCATGTTTGCAAAGCGCATCAAAGGCATGTATCATGCACAACTCTCTCTCGCGCACTTCATTTCAAACTTTCTCTTGAGGCTGAACGCAATGTCTGTGGTATTTTCAACTCACTCATTTCTTACCTCTGAATTATAGTAACTTTGGATTTTGAGTTGTAGTACTGAAATAGTGGAAATATTCTGTGAGATTTCCGATCTAGATCAAATACTGTAGGAAATGTTATCGAAATGCGAATTTTTAGTCACTAGCGAAGTATTACATGCAACTATTAACAGAAATGTGTTAAAGGATAACATAAACAATGTACATCGCCACTGAACTCATGCGCACATTAGAAAACGTCAAGAGTTTCGATTAGAAATTTCAGTGACATTCACAACATCCTCCCTGGCATAAGTTTAGAAATAAGAGTAAATATAATTGGTTTGCATATGCAAAGTCATCTAAACAACGTTACACCGTTGTGGATAATATTGTGGCCCTGGAAGAATTTCATGGACGGCAAGAATGAGATCAACGAGGTTCCTCCACGAAACCTTCCTTGCACGAACGTTTATACAAAAACTAATATACGTATTAAGTGAAGTTATTGCATAAATTGGAAAGGTCTGAAGGCATCAGTTTGTACATTCATAGACACCAATGGTGGTTGCGATAGCTCTCATAACGAATCCACTCAACTGGATGTGTAAATGAGTTTGAGTTTTTAAGAACCCCAAATGATTGCTTATAAGGGTCTTCTGCTATGAGAAAGAACAAGAAGAATCGAAGTGAATATGCGCACAACTGAGCAGATGGTATACTAATGTGGAAGCAATTAAACGATACACATAAGCGAAGCTTGCGCTCTTCGATAAGAACCATAGCGTCGTCTATGAAGAGGATGGAACTTAGCGATATGCGTCATGAAACAATCGATCCCAGTAAGCGGCCTCAGCAGGGAAATAATGTCTAATTAAAGTTGTTGCGGTGAACTTGAATTTCTCTGGAATTAACTAGAAAATGAGTCATCTTGTAGAAAATGTCACATACGCTATTTAGGCGAAATTTTCATATGGTTTTTGCATGTGAAATAATATATTGTGGAGATCTTATCTGCTAGTAAGCTTCAATGTTGAAATACATTCCTCTTACTCAG
Organism: Ascaris suum; assembly: GCA_013433145.1. NCBI lineage: Eukaryota > Metazoa > Nematoda > Chromadorea > Rhabditida > Ascarididae > Ascaris > Ascaris suum. The sequence goes on along the minus strand of CM024169.1, from coordinate 7,195,348 downwards.
ATGGAATTAGCGTAATAGCCGCAAAATGTAGGTCCCAAAAATTCGACTCGTAACTCTTGACCTCACCTTTCATGAACCTCCTCCCTTAAATTCTATTGTAACTGAACCTGTCGGAGCCAACTTTCTTCTATGACAAAATTCCTTATAAAATAAATGCAGCGTGCTAAATAATAAAATTCACTGCCTAATGCCTTAGAGGCAGGCAGCGACAGCTGTACTGACTTCCTAGTGGGGTAAGGGAAGCAAATGTCTAGGGGAAATGCTCTCTTTCAACCTTTTATAAGATCGTCCACAGAAGTGAATGCACAGACAGCCTCAGAATTAACATTAAAATGCCGAACATAACTAACTCTTTATAGAAAGAAATGTTGTGGGTTAACTCCATGAGTGGAAAGGCAAGACGCTAGACTGGGAAAGGGGAGGTTCGGAGAACAGGAGAGCGGGAGGAGGAGTAGGCTTCTTGATCCTTCTTTTATGTTTTGCCCAAAAATGCTCAAATTGTCGCTAAATTTCACAATAGCATTTTCACGCATACTGCCGCTGAATATGACATTCTCTTTTAAAGATGAGCAATCTGTTTCCATTAAAATTGATCTCATCTTTGCGGGCTAAAAGGTGGGTGCTTGCTTGGCTTCATGTGCAGTAAGTCGTCGTGTAAGATATGACAATAAGCAACTTTCGAGAACCCCCACTTGTGGACTTCAGGATCAATTTCTTCAATTCATGGAACAGTTGGCAGACCAACCTAGGCCTAGATACCCAGAGCTTAAGCACGTCTACTGCAGCTAAATCTCTCAGATTTAAATCGTCTGAGAGCTATTAGAATTCAGTCCAATAAGGACATATTGACACTCTAAATACGTATCGATACATCACACTTCTTAAACACTTATGCGTAAGTGTGTTAAAAATAGAGTGTATCACTTAGTCAAAGAGTTGACTACGTTGCCGGATGCTGATTAAGTTTCTTAAAGCTATGGGCTCATGGCGCCATCCACGAAGCAGGCAAAACCGAGAGGTGCAGCAAAAAATTACAGGAGTGCGGAGACGCTTCCCTGGCTATCTGAGTAATTGTTCTGCAGTATTCCTTCTTAGAAAAACATTTTTGTGTCTCAGTTAGCGTACCTCCATAGAAAGTGTTATGTGCACAGTTCTTTTATTTGTTTATCATTTTTCATCGCTCAGCTGCCTCAGTATTCGCAGTTCAACAAATCCAAAGTTGAGCTAGATGGCTGAAAGTTTTGTTGACTGATTGTTAGTTGTTCTATTGACCCCGACTAATACTGGAGTTTTATGGTGAACTAAAGCCAATTACCCAACGTTGCAATGCACAAGTTTCTGTTTTGTTATCGTATCTACTCACAGCAATAAAGCTGTAGAAGGAGTGCCCCAAGAGACAAACATAAGGGACATTTTTTGTACCAAATTTCTCTCGGTCCTATCCTAATATGCAATACTGCAAAAATAATATGCGCTAATTTATCATATCCGTGAGATATTGTTATCCATGTCCGCCTGAATTTTGGCCACCACCTAAACAGTAACTGGCGTGCTGGTACCTCTAAACGATCCCATGTATCATAGGGTCCGGAATGGTGTTAGGAAGCTGTGATAACTGCTCGTACTAGCACCGGATGCGTGGCAACCTCGCCGACGCCTCCGCTTTGCTTACACTTGCATGCTTCATCCCGCAACCTTCGTTATTCGAAGGCTCGAGTTTGTTCACTAATGCGTTTGAATCTGACGCGCGTTGTCGCACCCTCTCATTGCCTGTAGAAATGTTAATATTAGTGGAAAATTAAGTCATTCACTGGAAGCGATGAATCAACTGTAGACTTCATTTTTGGCTGCGTTAACAGTACAGATCGTTTGATTTTTTCCGCGAGGCGACAGTCTTTTGTTCTGGCAAACCTTCAAAGGAAGATTTTTCCTATTTCTACCGGGTAGCCGTCCCGACTTCAACATCTGCCGGAACGCACATGGAAGGATTACTAAAATGCTGTATTCTTTACAGACTGTGCAAGATTAGTTCTAATCAGTACAAGAAAGACATCGAGAAGTATCAAAAGGGTCATTTCCTTATAAGTGCAAAAGGTAGCTCACTTCCTAAGTTTCCAATCAACCATTCATGTTGGCCACTGAACGGAGCTCAAGTCGGACACGCACATGCAAAAAAAACGTACAAAATATTATAAGCCTCAAGGTGCTGCCCTCCTTTCCCCGCTCAGAGCGTTTGATAACGAGTCTGAATCCATGAAAGAAAGCTGATGCAAAATGCGCTTAGTGCAACTCCGTCAATTAAACCAAGTGATTGCCATCGATGCCAAAAATCCTAAAATGCTATCTCGTTCAGTTTTTCTCGCAACAATAACTGCTTGTCCAAGACACTCAACCAAAGACCCAACGTTGTGTTATGCTCGACCAGTTGTAGATTAAACGATTCTCAATTTGAAACACATTTAAGTGCCCACATTTACAAAAAATGTCGCACCAATATTGAAATGGGAGGGAGATAGGAAGGTGGAGAGGAGAGAGACCAGCATATAACTGGGTTTCCATCCTCTCCAATAAACGTAAGGGATAATCCATATAAAAGGGGAATTAGAAATCTCCCTCCGAGGTGGTTTAAAATATGGGGGAACTTCCTGGATATATTCGCTTTCCGCGAAGCATAGCTGCTGTGTGAAGCGAAGGTGAAATTTTCTTTCAATTTTCACATATGAGTGATCGTTTAATCGAGTTCACGCTAATGCTCATTTCTGCGTTTGCATTTTTTGTTTCTATTGCATTTTATCCCTAAAATACCATTTTTTTTAAAGTTGACCCCACTCCCACATAACAGTCTCATTTTCTTCTATGTTGCCCGCTTGCGTATCTCCTCATTTTACCAATATTTCCTACGAACAGTTTAGCGCTCCATTCGCACCTGCACTTCCAGATAATCTTCAAAGTTATAGGAGTTCATTCAGGAGTCTGCTATCTTCGCAGTGCCATCAGCTGAATCAAGAGGGGAGATATCGTTGATGCTATCATAATGGGTTAGATAGTTTAGTACTGCTGAGGTTCGTGTGCGTATTCTATGCCGTCGTTAGCGGATTTGTTCGTCGTTGACGACTTCGAACAAACAACTTGAATACTTCCTATTGCTGTGGTGTTGGTATGTCACAGACCGATATTGTGTGTGTTGTATAGCGCAGCCGATGTTCGCTGCACCTTCACAGTGATCTACAACGTCGTTGCTTGTTTGCTTTGACGGAGGTGGTCATCCTACTGCGGCTGCTGCAACAACCTGTGATTTATTTTTCACCACTAATTGTCGTAATGCGTTTGCTATGCACTATCAGGCTCTTGCATGAGTTAGTTGAATTGATTACAGCCAAGGGCTTCTACTTTAAAATCATTTCACATCTCATTTAAGTAAGCACATTTATTCCCATTGAGAGCAACTCTTGAGCTCAATCGGATGCTTTCTTGAGGTATTATGGGGAAACAAAGGTTAACTATGTGACTCTGTTAATGCCACATGTTGCATCAAATATTATCAAATGCTTTCTTCTCATTCGAACATACTATCATATTGTATCAATCCTATTATATGAGCGTTTTTCAATGATCCCTTTGTGCCATCCTGTTTTATGTTCTTGATCACCTCGCTCGCTTGTTCGGCTTAAGGATGCGACACGACTGGGTATTAAGCAATTCCTGCTAGCAAGCCTCCCGATCCTCGCAATATCCGTCTTCGAGCTCCTCAAAGAGGAAACGGCACGCTCCTCTTCCTCGATTGTCCCTTCGTTCATGACAGAGCTCAAAAAAGTCCCTCGTTTTCAAATGCGTGAACCGTTGTACGCTGCCCTCAAGCTTTGAAATGATTTTGGGGAGAACAATTCTTTCCCCCTTCCTCTTCCTCTTGAAGTGAATTTTCTGCTCATTGAACTTTTTGAAATTTTTGTTGTTTTATTTGATTGCTGTTTGTTGAACTGAATGCTTCTTTGTTCTCAAGAATCTCAAAAAATGACGTCATTAATAGGCAGATCAGTTCAGCCAGAATGATAAAACGATAATGTATGATTGCTTTTTAGGACTTTTCTTCCTTTTACTAGTTTTCTCACTTTTATCCTCACCGGCTACACATTAGTTTAGTTCTCGGATGCTTGAATTTTTTCGAGCGCTAGCATGCTGATTCTCCAAGAACTACGAACTCTATAATTACCTTCGCTCCGTCAAACAAATAACGATGGTCCATCGTCACAATGAATTCTCTCTCTCGTACTGCTGAGGTCAGCTTCAGAGCACAGGGAAATGGGTACGAACACTTTTAACTACGATGAGGCGTGTTGTCTATTGCGTATACACTAGACGTGTATAGAGTGACCGCTATCATACGTCAGCCAGCCGCATTTCTTGTCTCATTCACCTCTATGGTTTCATCCTTTCACTCAACCGTCTACAAATTGTCGTTTGAATTTTTTGCAGCACTTCTTAATCATGAGAAATAGTGCAGTTACAGTTTTATATTCCAGGACGTATTGTTTTCTTTGATAATGCAAATGTTCTATGTTCTATTTCTCATCCACCAGTACGAAGACAGCAGGTGGCCGCTGGGGAGAACCATTTTCAGCCAATCTTCTGTTGATCAATCTTCTTTCATAAAAATATATTATGACGGATATTACCATGTGACTGTGAAGTGACTGTGAAGAAGCAATAATGACTCTGCCCTAGAATCAAACAAACTGGATAGTGTTGTGTGGAGAAGGGCAGCAGATTTGTTCTTGAAAATTGCAAAAACGATTTTTGGGAGGAGCTCTGAAAAAGTAAATAAGCCTGCTTTACTGATTCGTCAAAAATTCTGTTTTTTTTTCAGGAACGTCTCCGGAATCTTTTTTTTTCAAAAAAGTGTTTGAGATTGCTCGCTTATAAAATCTGTCGCAATCTGGCCCCTCTAAGTGCTCTCAAATATGGTAAAAAAGCACCCTTCTTCCATCCCATGATCTGCCTCTCAAGACACTGCTCAATATACTCATGTTCTCGGTTATTTGGCTGTCATATTCATAGCTATGGAATCTATAGGCAGTCTGAACATTTGGGTTGGCCCGCCGACGAATGTGCTTCGCCGCACAATTTTAACTCAGACATCACTTCCCCGTTCCCGATTTTTTTCTCATTTGTTGAGAAGGGGTAGCTAGGCTGCCAATCGTTGCTTTCATTCACTTTCAGTATAAATTACAAACGGACATATCCCTCCATCTTCACTCATGCAAAACTCAGCTGCATTTAAACTTCTTCGTTCTTAGCTCAACCTTCATAATTACTAGTTCTTATTCTGCTGTCAAAAATTTGTGGCAGCAAACTTGCTTTCAAAACCAACAGAAACAACCGAAAGTTTTGAATTGTTTGAAATTTTGCAATGGCTTTCAAACCTCCTCTGCAATTTTCCATGAACGCGGAATGTCATGATTTGGGAGCCACTCAAACTGCAATTTGTGGGATTGAACCGAGAATTTTCGATTTTTAATGAACTGCAAATTTTGCGCTTTCCCGTGCTCTAAATATCGCATGGCTAAGAACTTTTCTGCTATCTGAGCTTGCTGCATAGCTAAAAACAGTTTCAGGCCTCTATGATGTAACTCTCGAATGCTAGTAAACAAAGGTTTGTGGAACAAAGTCCAGTATTTAGCGCTTTCAATATTCTTTCAAGTTCATGTTATGAGACATTTTGATTCTCTCTTTCGCTTATTGCGGTCGTCGTATTATGATTTATGACTGCACATCAATCCCAGTATCTTGAATAGTGTCTGATCGAGGAGGATCGGTTTCTTTTTGGGGGGGGGGGGGGGGGAGGGGTCCTTCAGGCATAGAATGAATGATAGGCACTATGCAGCAGTTAGCGCGCACTGATGCCGTGAAAATGAAGTACCAAGTGAGTGTCTATCGCATTTCGCCCTTGGCATCGTTGAAACATTTGCATCGTTTGTGTGGTTTTGCTGAATGAGTTTCATAACCGACGGTGGTCATGTTCGACCTTCTGTCCGAGTGGACGGTGATTCTCAGAGCAATTACGTGAAGGTCGGGGAGATTGCATAAGAGTTTGTTTCGCATCATTGACGTTCGCTGACCATTTCAGTTCCAAAAGCAAATATTGGGGAGCATGAGAAAACGGAGAATGTTGACGGAGAGAGAGAAGGAGGGAAGTGGGAAGCGTAATGAGCCGAGGAATTAGTGGATGCGACGTTATGCAAACTCAAATGGAGTTTGCGTGTTTGCCGCCCTCGACAAATCTGTGATTGTGGTCACCGTTTTACAAGTATACTTTGATGAAGCGGAAACAGAATTCAACTACTTTTCTATAAAGATGCATAAACAATGAAACAATGTCCTTTTCGTTTATTTGTTTAGTTCCTCACCTATCATTCTTAGCTGCCTCTTCCCATATTTCGGTTACTGTTGTATTCAGCGGTCGTTCTAAGTCATGACATCTTTGTAGTTTCGTTTTTGACAAGCGGCTGTCAGCGCCTCCGAAGCGGAGTGATTTCATTTATTGCATAAGCACTTACGTTATGGTGCAATGTTTTATATTTTATGATTTTTGATGGGTTTTATATATCATTTTTGAAGAGCGCCGTCTCATTCATGCCATTATTATTTATTAAGAGTTTTAAAAAAAACTGACAAAGAGCTGCGAAGCACCACCACTGAGAGATTATACGATTTGCATCCAAACACTTTAGTGGCAGCTTCTCTGGTGCGCTCTATAAGGGTTGTTTCATTAGTGCAAAGAATTGTAGATTTCGATCAGCAATCAAATCAGCGTTTGTACTGATCAAATAAATGTAAAATGCCTGGAAAATTTTGCATTTTAGAATATTTTTTTCGAATTTGCATAGATCATGCTCCACTATCGAAAGTTTTCCATTTCTCGCCGTCCCATAGATCGTCTAATCATTGGCCAATTCGAGACACCCTTGAGAGGATGGGGGAGAAGGAGAAAGGGGAGTGAGCCGACGGCAATCTTCAACGTTTTCGTCGAATGCACAGAACAGAAAAGAGCTCATCTTTCTTTCATTGACTTATTGCAAAAGTTTATCTCTGCTGTTGATATTTGATTTAACGTTTCCCGAATATCGATTTTCTAAACAACTGTGAACGTATGGAATAGATAAAAATTCGTTTGGCAAACACTACTTATTTTTTACTGTATTGAGCTAAATTATAGAGTTAATAAATTTCAGTCACAGAGTCATATTAAGGAGCTTCCTTCTGTGAACTAGTTCGTTCTGCTTTCCTTGTTGCATCACAATTATATTTATTCTCCGCATGATTGAAATCTCTATCATCTAGCAACTAAATTTTCATGAAACACAGAAATTCAGATGGTTGTATTTGGCTGCATCAAATTTAGGCTTACCATTGCGCGAGTGGTAGAAACCATTTTAGTCCGTTGTACTATTTCGTGATTGATTGCAGTATTTCTGTGCTTTTTGCGCGATTTCTATGCTTCTCTGCAAGATCTCTATGCTTTTCTGTTGTTGTCAACAAATATAACATTAAACTAGATAAAAGTTATGGGCTTTATTTTTTCTATCTTTGAAATATTCTTTCAATGAAAATTGAATGAATTATGGCTGCTGATATTCTTAGATTTTTTCAGTTTTCCTCCCATCATTTTTCTACTTAAAAACGTTTTCTAAATCTCTCTGTAATGCTCATTTTTCCTGTGCACCAACACCATTAAACTTTGTTATTTTTCACTTTGTTGTTTTTGATTGCCGATTTTTTAAACTCTTCCTGGACTTCCTATTGCCACCTCTATTATCTCGTAACTTTATTGTTCCGCTTTACCCATTGAGTGAACAATCCTCTATAGTTGCGTTAGTGGGTAATTAGTTGGCCAAACCATATGAGTATACATCAGCTACATGCCTTTGTTTTAAGGTTCCTCAGAGGAGAGTCAACAGTAATGTCGATTTGAAGCACTCAACTCCCCACGCTATTGCTCGTTGTTTGAATCTTTGAGGCCCTGCCTTCACGTCTTTGCTCGCGTTCGGAATACCCAATAGTCAAGATGTTTCTTGGCATGAAACGCATCTTGTCAGTCAGCTTCTTATTCAAGCCATAATTCATGAATATTCATCCCATTTCGTCTCACCCTCACTCAACGTTCGTTGCTTAAGAAGGCACTCGGCGTCCACAGCTGCTTAGATCATATACTCATTTATTCAACTGTGCGAGACGATTTTATTTACATATTTACTTTTTTAACTTATCCACTCCGCTGTTTGACTGCATACTTACAGTGACCATGCAGCGATATATTCTTGGCTTTCTCAACATCTCTTCAGAGACAGTATGAGGATTTTTGTTAATCTGGTTCCTTTGGACAGAGGTTATAAAATTTTCTGCACCCCTTCCAGCATTCATCTCGAATCGCAAGGTCGTTTATAAAGGTTTTCATGCAATCCATTGCATTTTCGTGGCAAATTTTAAAAGGCCTCGGGAATCTGCACAAAATGTACTTCTTTTTTTGCATCTTTATAAGTTTGCGTTTTAAAAGTGCGGTCATGTATGAGTATACATAAGTGCTGCATATGAGTGTGCGTGTATATAGATGTGCGTGCATTTATGAAGTTTGATAGGTATAAACACCTCTACCAACTTTCAGGTTATTCCATCAACATGGAAAATAGACGCCTGAATGCGCCAAACATATGAACACGTCTCGTGCAGTTCGGGTAGCAGCGCACCTCAAAAAACGGCGAAGCGTTCCAGAAAAGCTGGCACGATACGCGCTTTTGCAACCCACTCATTCAACCAGCCAGTTTCAGCTTTCCTTTAAGAAAAATCAATTACGTCGAATAATGCTTCCTGTTAGGCGGTCCTGGTGCTAATCCAAGCCTTCCACAAAAGATTCCATTTTCTATGATTTCAGCGGAGTAAAACGCAAATACGATAGGTGTAGCATGCATGTCGATTTTTTTTCACCTTTAACTGTGCACAACCACTCCTTTGCAGCGTGAAAAAAGTAGTATCGGAGGTCGTTCTATAGTTAAATATATGTCCATTGATTTTCGCACCTGTAGCTTCTGTGCTTTCATGCTTGGGACTGCTGGAGAGACAGACACATACAGACATACACATACATACGCAGTGTCAACAGTGCGCTCTGCAAGTGCAAATTTGTACAAGCAAGCAAAAAGAAATATTTGCGAAAATTTGCCGAGCACTTGATTTCATTAGATTATAAATGCGTTCTTCTCTGCGCGTTACTTCTGATGGATAGACGGAATTGCATACGTGCATGTCGCGTCAGGTACTCTGCGGCACTTCTTCATTTGTGGCATTGTCGACGTGTGGAAGAGCCGCTCGTAAAATATATAGTCATCAACATATAGCATTGATGCAATGCAAAAGGGCCCATCCATGACAGCTTGCCATACCGTGCGTTGATGTCGGTTAAGGCTCATTAGTACGACTGGAGGTATTGAATACTGCGGAAGACAGTCGGTAAGGAAATGAGTGCTCTCAGACTTCTACCCATCGTAGTGCTCACGCTGATAAGGGAAGAAACTGATCCCTTGTCAATTTATTCATTAAAAGAGACCTGGAAACTTTTTTGACAACTATTTTTCTTGGATCTTCGGTTCTACTTTTTTTTCGCCTGAAATTTTTTGTATCAGCTGAATGACTGTTGTTTGACTTGATGTTCTTGTCGCCTATTATTCACCTTCGTCAAGCTGTCTAATGTTATAGGCAGCGTGGGAGGAGGAGGCGAGTGAGGGTGCGATAGAAGAGCGAGGAGGGTAGGTCGCTTTACCAAAAACGAAAAGGGCTCGAGTGAAGATTTAACAGGAAATGGTAAAATAGTACCCTTCATCGCTAAGGACAGGGACTGTTGGCATTTCATTTACCAACTGTAGCTTCAGAGAAATTTTCTATGTAAGTTTTCAAATTTTCAAAGAAATGATAGTAACGCCGCGTGGTGTATCGCTAAAGTTCTGCAGAGTTTTGCATAGGCTGTAGCCAAAAAAGGTGCGCAAACATACAATAATAGAGGTTCGTATATGTAGAAGGTTAGTGATGAGATAATATTCTTGATTCGTCTCTATAACTTCACCGTCAGTGTTGTGTATTTCTTATGCATATTCCCACCATTCACGTAGCTTCCGCCTCATTTTGGCGCCAGTGTCGTTTTTTTCTGAGGCGAGCACGATTACTTTGGCTGCTATTGAATATTGGCGTTGGCTTGGATGCCTTAGATAACGCGATCGGAAATGATGGCATATATGACGGAGTGTTAATAAATAGGAAGTGGAGAGTCGTTGTTATCTAAAATGACGTGAATGGGGGGAAGAGTGTTCAGTGAAGCGCAAAGAGTACTTCGAGATAAGAAATCAAGGGTATTCATTTTTGATTGGTAATGCTGAATAAGCATTCACCCACTCATAGATGGGAGAAGCATTCTGACGTTGACTCACTCATCTTTGATTAATCTATAATATGAATTGCGAATCAGTGCACACATGACCATTTTATTTATTTCATTTCTTATCCCACATATTACAAAAAGAGTCTCTTTGGAAAGGATTGTGTTTAACAGAGCCTTTGTGAAATGTACAGTGTAAGAGACCAATGTGCTATGATAGCACATTGCTTTACTACGTACAACGTCTGTTGTGAATCCGGGAAGAGGGTTGGATTCATTGACGAAAGTGAAGAGGTTATGCTGTTGTTTTCTTTCACTGATCGGTGACGTAACTTTATTTTGGCTAATACTAAAAGAGATGCAAACATAATAAATTACTGTTTATTCTTTGCATTGCTATCGCTACACTGTTATCGCTGCTATTATTGATATCACTGACACTATTGTTACTACAATAACTGTTGCTGCCTTACTGAGTTTAAGATGGAACGGTTATAATATCACATTCTTTGCCCCAGCTGATGTAGTACAGAGGTATGCTACTGCAATGTGGGTTTCTTTATTGTGGGAAATGATTGCCAGGAGCTTCGAGTGTTACGCAGAAAGATTACAACGATGTTATATGCCACTATTCGGTGATGACAGTTGTATTATCTGGATAGCTGCGATTGGCTGTATTGTTTGCAGAAGGTGTATACAGCATACTAACCGCGAGTCGAGTTTCGAGTTGAAGTGATGTGCAAACACACATGGGTCTACATGCATTGTGCGTAAGGAACGAGAAGTATTTCGTGTCGAGACCAGCTTTACTTAAAAGCAAAACAAATAGCAGTGAGTGCAAAGGGAACTGGAAGATAGGAGAGATAAACTGTTACAAGCAAAACATAGGGTTCTTCTAACTTCCTCATATTGTTTCATATGATTCATTCTTCCCATTCTCCGTACTTGTTCCCATCATAACGATTACCGTTTCCCTATTTCCCTACTCTACATTAATCTTTTTGAATCCATTACGAGTGAAATCAAGCGACTGCCTATATGAGTCGACAGCTAATCTCTCTCCTATCTTCCAGTTCCCTTTGCACTCACCGCTATATTTCTCGTTCCTTGAAGCTTTATGTAAAATTCAGGCTGATTATTGTATCTGTGTAGTTTGATACTCAGCGAACTGCTAAACGGAACGTTAGATAAACAGAAAAGATTTAATTTTTGATGTTCTTTAGTGAGCACATTTGATGTTTAGGTCTTTGAGCATTGAACGAGTGATTGCGTATGATAGGCGGTATTGCCTCAAATTCTTTGCACGTTCCAATGCACGTGAACACATTTAAACTACAATGTATGAGCGTCGAGACGATATCAGCAGTACAGTTAGCGATCTGATCTCCGTCAGAAAATTTCTGGAAATAGGGAAGGACTTCTGCTCAACTTTGCAGCAGCTTCCACTCTTCATTTGAGATGCCGTCAATATTGAACAATTTTTCTTCCTCCAAGTTTCCAGAAGAGGGCTCGCTGTAAAATTTTTTTTTCACTCATATACTAGCCATTCATAAAACTTTACAAGCTGGAAAGTTCTTCAGTTTCCAGTGTTTTTTTTTATTAATTGATAATTACGATAGACTTCAAAACTTCCATATTCCGTCGATTGATACCGTACATAACAGGTAATATGTGCAGACCCGCTCGTCTTGGCTAATATATTTCTTAACGCTTACTTCATGTCACATTCCCCTTCTATTGCAAACAATTCTCCTTTTATAGTGAATATTTTTATGACGTACACAATAAACACTGTTTATCTCTTCAACAGCATCATGCAGGTAGCGGATATATTTTAGTTGAAGCGATATCTATGAAGAGTGTGAGGCTGGAAATGATCTAGCTGCACGAAAATCCGCCTCACTATCATATTAGCTTTTGCCTCAAACCTGCTCAAAGAACATGATATAGTAATCCAAATGGGCAAAGAAAGCATCCAAGCGCTGTACACAATCAAAACGTGTGGCTTTAATGAGGTACCGCCTATGACCGCGTTGAAATGCGTCTTTACTGAAATGAAAATCACTGAGCCATATGAACACTTAGCACTTTCCGTCCCTACTTATTTTTGCATCATCTCATCAGTATGAGCATGAAAGCTTTATTTGCTTTATACATCAAGTCGAAAACTAGTCGAATGCTTTAACTTTGAACAATTGATTTTTTTAAGGAGCTAATTTTCCAGTTCAGTTTTCATATGTTTATACGTCCGTATTGTTGGCAGCATCTTGGTACGGCCCTCAGATATCTTAATACAAGCTCTAGCCGAGGAATAATAACGCTTTTCGAGAGAGTTTAGTTCATCGTACGAAATGTTTCTGACAAGTGGTTATTTCTGTTGAGGGTCGTGACGCTTCACAGCATTAAAGCTGTCATAAACATTCACGTCTATAAGTGCATTCGACATCTTTCGATTCTTCTGATTCCATATTTTCCTCCTCGATATTTCCATCATACGCATTTGATTAGGTTATTGCCACATGAGCAGATCTTCGATCGCCACATTTGCTGTTGATGTTGTAGATAGTCAGCCTTCGTAAAGCGTGGTGTAAAAAGGTTCAGGTTGGCGATTAACTGCGATGTATACGTGGATAGAAGGAGGTCAAAAATCTTACGGCTTATTTTTTGAAAGCATAGGAGAAAGCCCATGCAAAATATAAAGGAATTATCTGAATCATTTTCGTGATGGCAGTTGTACTGTTAGAAGAGACGACGAGATGCTGAATCATCTTTCTGAGGGGGTTTCTATTTTGCATCGATTCGAAAGGCCAATCAGAAGCGCTTATTGCATAGGAACGCTGAGTGGTGATGTCTAACTGTGCATAGCCAATGTGGACGTTCGTTTATGTAACTTTCCGTTTCACACTCCACGAATGGTGCACACGAATGGACAGTCCTTTCCATGATGCATTTTTTCGCTATCGTTTCACTGATTCATGTCATCGAGCACTTAAGTGAATTTGTCACTTAACGTGAATTGTCTCATTCAGAGAAATAGCTTCACACATTCTTCGTTTATACAACTGCATATGTGATTTATTATAACGCTTATCTTGATCGAGATATGCGTTGTTTTTGATTTCTTCAGTTCGAATTTCATCTTAGGTTATAATTACAATAGGATCTCTCATTTTGCAGGATCACTAGTATTCTTTTCATTACAATTTCTGGTGTTAAGAGCATTCCTTCAATGAAAAGGGCTCGCTTTACGTAAGTTTCTTAATTATTTATGCAAAAGCCTAAAAAACTTCTTCTTGAACTCTTTTTTTAATTGAATATTTGCCATTTTGCACAGAAAAATTTGTTGCGTACTCCACTTGAAGTAGCAGCGTAGTGGGTGAAGTGGGCAAATGTTCAATGGATTAGAAATGTGTGTTGGATCCGAATTAGTTGGAGTGGAATTAAAAGCGTAACAATGCATCGCGACATAGTTGACTATTAGTGAATATTTTTTGTATGCGTAAACTTGCATATTGGCTCGGTTAGAGCTTTATGATGAGGTATACTCACCGTTGATTTGACCCGATCGTTGTATTAGGTGATCGAAGCAACACGTTTGCATAGCGCACTTTCATTGTGATGTTCGGTAGCGATACGACAATGCCACTTACAACACCACATGCCAATAGCTATGAACGTTGTTCGTTCGCGTGAATGGGCAATTTCTTTTCCGCAGTGATAGTTTCGAAGCGATTCTGGCCGATCGTTTTGTGTCACTCATTCACAGTGAACATGTGTTTTGAATAAAGATTTTGCGCTTTTTCGAGTATTTTATGTTTTGTGACTCTCTAGCAGTGGAGTATCCGATACCGATTGTCGCTTGCGATGTGGTCAATCTGACTGTGATGTTTATTTATTACATATCTGGTTTCTTTTTTTTTTTGCTTGTCGTTATAGAATAACTTCGACTTAAAAAGAGACAAAAGGTTTGAAAATTTTCTTCAGTAGTGATATTTTTGTGTCTACTTTTGTAGAAAATAGGATCACTGCCCAGTAGAATTAATTACACGCCAAATTTGCGAAGCCTGAAAATGGTCTTTTATAAAACATGAAAATCCTGCTCTAAGTTTCTTCTTTCATTATCTCGCTGTTATTTCTCTCAGAATTTGCATATCTTCGTTTCTGTAACCTCTGCTGGTACAAAAATATATCTTGTAAAAGATTTCTCTATTTAATCTGGAACTTCCTACCGATTACGCGCTATAATGGAGTCAGCACGTGCTCCAGTAAAGTATGAATCTTTTGCTATAGAGGTGACATCCAAGGGTGAATGTAGGTGTTGCCATCAGCAGTCATTTTCTTTTGTACTCCGAACTACTAAGGTGCCATTTGTACTCCTTCTCGATGCACAGTTATGATAATCAGGGGCACAAAAAATACTAAGGTGCCTCCAGAAACTTTCTCAAAAATGTCCTCGGAATGCAAATATCTATTATAGGCGTTGTTTGCGAACCCGAGGTAGACTTTCTGCCGTTAAACGAAGTGCTTATGTTCATGCTTGAACATTAAGCTGATTGCATCACTTTTCGTTAGTTGGAAAGGTTGAAGAAAATTTCTCTTTCCAACCATCGATTACTTGAACTTTCATTAAAAACATCCACTTTAAGGATGCGAGACGTTTTCCTATTCCTCACCTCTGTAAAAGCAGTTATGAAATGAATTCAATGCGTTCTTCCTCTTTACTTTATACCCATCTCATTAGCTATACTCAGTACCTTAATAAGCTAATCTATTCTCAAGTTCGCTAGAAATTGGTCGAGTAGTGCAATCATTTACTTAGTGCGATATTATTTCAATGTGTACGATACATAAATTAGTAATTTCTTTGTGCCCCTCTTGATTGTTCACCGTTACTATACGCTAACTTATATGTTGCAACATTAATTTGCGGGAAGAATTTCGAATATATGAGCCTCGGGAAGCATTTCAAAAAATGTTCAGTGGTAAGACACCTTATCTGTGTGCTGCATTGAGCATCTCTAATCGTTGGACACGGTGCTGTCACGTCTCACATGCAACAAAACGCTTGCTTGGTTGGCTGTGGAGCATGTGCTTATGCCACGAAGCCTTACTACAGACACTTTGCATTTCTATGGTGCATCTAAGCGCTGCGTCCTTTCATAACGGCTTTCGATCATTTTATGGCCGGATGGCGTGCTTTTTGTAATATATAGGTGAAAGGTATTGTTGCGCGCATAACCCATTCAAACCATGCCGCTTTGAAAGTAGACACGCGAGTTTGTAGGTAGATGTGTTCTTGTGCGGAATAATGTCAGCTCTTAATAACGGTCGCATTTCTTGAATGTTATGCCTTTCATTTTAGCACCGATTTGGAATTTTTTTAACTAGTCAGTATGGTCGAATTTAAGGAATAATTTGATATACGTCGAGAGTTTGCATCTCGTCTTCCAGGCAAATCCTGAAATTCTACAAATCGCTCGTCCAGCACTTACTTTTGTTAATTTTCTTCGGTATTCGTCATATATATATATATATATATATATATATATATATATATATATATATATATATATATATATATATATATATAATGCTTTCTTTTATGGTCGTGAATTAATTCTCAATTTCAATTTTCTTTCAGTTGGAAATGAGTCATTTCGTTATTAAATTTGATTGACATAATGCGGCAGAAGTGAGTTGAAAATATTTTCTTAAATTCCCTCAGCAATTGTTGACTTATTTTTCTTTTATTAACTTTGTGTCAGTTATCAGTGCTTCATAAATTACCATTATTTCTCTTAGTCACTAATATTTTGTGTTTAATTTTTATGCGTATACTCTTAGCATACCATTGCATACTGGAACATCACTGATCGATCACTTTCCAAGTAACTCATAATTTATAAAGTGCGAAATCTTATACTGATTTGAGCCGAGTGTAATTGCGGTCATTTGAAGTATTTTCCAATTATTATTTTGTTGACGAGGTGTACTGTTGAAGAAATTCGATGACTGATTCATTAGTTCCTGCGACAAATTCTTTTCCACGTTTTAAAACCATCGGCTTTCATCAGAATGTGTTGCGCTTAGAGTAAACTGACCTGAGATTTTTGGCTGCCTCATAATTCGTTGTGCAATTTTCATGTCGTCAATCTGCAGTTACATTTCGTTCACTCATCTCAGCAAAAATTTTACCTGTAAATCCTACAGTACAGTACAGTGATAGCGGTCATTTTTTTCTGTTGTGAATATCGAATGCAGACATTTTTTTGAAGTATTTTTTCTATTTGGCAAACTAACACAGTCAATTTTTATTTATCGATCATGTCTATTGATAAGAATTGTAGTTTTCTTCCACTGAGACGTTGAATCAGTTTAAATTCGTTTGTTTTATGCGGTCCGAATGAACTGGCACTCTAAAAAGCAAAATTTTTCACGAATTAATGTCAGCAACAACAAACCTCTCATTCGTTTCAAGCAGCAGTTTTTTTTCAATGCCACAGAAAATTGAAATCTCATCACCACATTGAAACTATTTCTTCACTTTTAGTAGCTTATAATATTACCTACTGCAGTTTAGTTTCTATGAAATGCAAAATTGAGGAGGGAAACCATTTTGAGGTAGTGCAGTTTCGGAATTCGATAACATTGAAGTACGGATGATTTCGAAGGTTGCAGATGTTGGATTCAAATTAAATCCTCAAGTGCTTTTTATATTGTTGTGAATGAATGTGCTAAGTGTAATAAAGCCGTTCGAATGATGTTTATAACGTCACAACATTATAGAATTTTTAGCTAGTTTACTGCTAGATACAACTCGCATAAGTGAATAATATTCCAGAATGATTTTTAAAATTTATTTCGTTTTATCTTTGTTTTAAATTTTCTCTCACTTCTTATCATTGATTATCCGATCTCCTTACGTGTTTTTCCGCATTGGACATAAATAACATTTTTCTCTAAATTGTTGCTAAATGCTCACCACTACGAAACGCGTCGCTTCGCCTAGCTCCTTGTGGAGGTGTCGGAAGGACAGAGGGCACAAATGACCATCATGGCGCTTCTGCTTCGATGTAACTAATCATCGGGAATGTGCTGTCTGCATATTTGGATTAAGTGCATCATTAAGCGGGATAATCGAATAGGGTCTTAACGCTACGCTTCTTTCGAGCAATGTCCATACTGCTATTGCTAAGGTGACAATGGTCCCTTGTTGTCCCTTTTGTGTTATGGCTGATTTGTGACTCCTTGTTGATAAGTGAAATACAATTTACCAATTCACCAATCATTTTTGTTTAGTGATGGAATACGGTGATAAGTTTCGAGAACTGCTTTTTCTCTTTAAACTAAATGAGTGTACGGCAATGCTAGCGTCGGCTTCGAACAAGCTTCACAGATGCTCTCAGGAGAGAGTCATCGAAGGCCCGGAGGAGTTGTGTGCGGGAGTGGGGAAAGAATTAGAGACAGGGAGGAAAATCATAAATTAGATCAGTGTGCTATGCTGGATACAAGCAGTCCGTACTGACTCCGGATATTTGTTTCTGCATATGTGCACCCGTCTGTGCCGTCATCTCTGTGAATTTTTTTTATGTGCTCGCCTTTCCAGTTTTTAAGCCACTGCAGCTGGAGGGATGAAACTTAGTCGATAAATGTTTGGAATAGGATGATACACTGTAGTTTATTGCACTTGATCCATCATCCTCGAAAGAAATTATACGCATTCAAAAGCGGAAGAAAAAATTTTTGCGCATTTTATAGCGATCGCTGTTTCACTTTGCACCTATCAAGTCATTAACTTTCATGAAAAATTTGTGCATGCAGCACAGTTAGTTAAACGTGAAGACATTATTGCTGCAGGTTTATTATTTGTTGGTGATTTTTAAAACCCGTTGGTCAGGTGAAGTGAAGACAAAAGCGCATATTTTTCTTTTTC
Source organism: Ascaris suum (assembly GCA_013433145.1). NCBI lineage: Eukaryota > Metazoa > Nematoda > Chromadorea > Rhabditida > Ascarididae > Ascaris > Ascaris suum. The sequence goes on along the minus strand of CM024169.1, from coordinate 7,176,995 downwards.
TTATGCTTTTATGCACATAAGTTTTCCTGTATTCTGGTCTCAATAAAAACAGTTCTGTTTATTTTGAGGCGACAACCGAGTACTTATTGTTATTTCACCGAATCATTTAGCCGGTGTATCAAAGACCATCACTGGGTAAATGGGAATGTCCAGTTCCAACTCAGTTGTGCACTATTTGGAACCTTGCTTTCCTCCCTTTCACAGAATCTGGACTATTTTTCGTCCTGGTTTTTGTGTTGGAAATTTAATCCAGTTGGTGGATGATGTGAGAAATTGTGCGAAGACAGCATGCAGATGGGTCGTTTGAGGTTCGCGTGTCACTAGCCCATTTATCTTTGTTGGATCGTGTCCGCAAACGCCAACACGCTCACACACTCTCATTTGCCGCACATTGAGAAGAAGCTAATTGTGCTGCGGGTCAGCGCTGCATTATACAAATGTGATTTGTGCGCTTAGCCACTCTTCGAGTGTTTGTGTTTGACCGCTTTGCCCTCATGCTAAACTGTTACATTCTCACAAAATAATTTTTGAGCGATATTCTTTCCTATCGATATTCTCAACGTCATTTCCCCTATCCACTATCATGCCATCCTCCATCCCTTCCTCTAAGCAGTTGTACTTTAGTCATTCCAAAATACAGAGAAATTTATCGGAATTTCCTAGAACCATTCCATTACATCGTTGTACTTCGTGTGGGTTTTTTAATTCTTTTTTTGCCATACAACTTTCGATGCTCTTTATACGTAATGCATTATGATCTGAAGAGCTTGAAAGTCACTACACTACCCCATGAAAGTTTTTTCAGCGGAATGAATGATGAACGCTCTCGGTCGCTGAATATCGGCAAAGGCCATCAATTGCCATCTTTGTGGGCTCATTCGGGGAGAAACCTTCTTTCAGAAGCCTTTTGCCTTTTTCTTCGAATTCAATATAGACAGTCGTTAACAAAGAAACTGCAAGAACAGAATGCGTGCTACTCGGGATGTCTTGTATAAGTTGATCGAGGTGCTAAGAATTCGTAGTGGAAAAAGGCCCTAGCCACGAGATAATCCGTTCAGTGTAAGTGAACTGTATTTCCAAGCCGTTTTCACAACAAAGAGCTGTCTCAACAATGCCCTACACAGGCGGCGAGTCGAGGAACGGTATTTCTTCAACACGAGCGAATCAAGAGAAAATTTATTGTTCTTGCGCCCTTGCAAGTTTTCCGATGACGCATATATATATATATATATATATATATATATATATATATATATATATATATATATATATATATATATATATATATATATATATATATATATATATATATATATATATATATATATATATATATATATATATATATATATATATATATATATATATATATATATCAATCTAAATGAATCTAAATGAATTATAAATTATACAAGTATAACTATATAAATTAAAGTTTTCGGATGAATTGTATATAAATTAAATATAAATATAAAAGAGGATAAATATAAATTTTAATATAAATAGAAGTTTGAGTAAATGAATAAATAAATAAATAAATGTATATATTTGTATTTATTTAAGAGAATTGGCTGCAGAACAATCTTCTTAGACCATCGCTGGCATAATCGCTCAATTTCATAGAAGACATTCTTAATAAGTGCGTTGTTTCTATACAGCAACCAGCTAGCCCAGTATGCTGTAGTGCAAAAGCGTACATCTTGCCAGTCTTCTTCGTTACTATTTCGTACTTGTTTATTATGGCATATCGTTACTTGTCTTCTCGAGGCACCAAATTTGCGAAGCTGAACCTTACTAAGTCTGTAGAAACTCTCATGCTTGTTTCATTCCTCGTCCTCTATCATGGACAGTTAAAACCGTTATACCGATGGCTCATTGTTTTCACAGTAGAAATGGTAATTTTCAACTGCTACCGGACCGACCAATCAAGCATGCAAAGCATTCAGGCTTGATTTTCGCATCTGAAAAATACTGAAAAGGTAGTCAGTAAAAGATTGTCCATTCTCCAACCTGAAAGCCATGCATGCTGCTCTGCCGTCACCATCAGTTTATTGATATACGGCAAAGAATGCGTCAGGTTCTTTGATAGGCGCAGTAATGGTGTAGTGAATACTTCACGGTTGATATCTTATTAACACGTGGATATGAGCAACAATTCCGCTAACTAAGACTTGAAATATTTAATGGAACATTGTATGGAGCATGATCCAACGGCCACTTGCAGCAAGAGTCGTCACATTTCGAGTTTCATATCAGTTTTCAGCTATCAACTTGAGGAGCAAAAAGCCATAAAGAATAGAGACAACACTATTTGCGACTCTTACTCTAGCACGGTGGATCACTCTTGACTTCGTATCACTACTTTGCGCACTGCCTGCCTCTTCTGATGTAGTGGATCCTTCTTTCTATGAGAAATTTTATCACTATCGAAGAGAACGTGCATTATCCACTGATCTTTTCACGCGAGAACACAACACGCATGAATGCATTCATTGCATATCATTTTCTCATCTTATCATGAATTTATATCGTTCCATTTTATCATGGCAGTTTTACTTTGTATAATTCAGCGAAACACTTAAAACTGAATCCAATATTAAGAGGGCGATGGAAGTGCTTATGAAACCGCCTTGAAACCTTTCTGCTAAAAAAATTTTCACCGACAAAAAAATAGTCTGAAATTCAGGTCAGTAGAAGGATCGGGTGAGGGCAAGAAGTAACTGTTGATTAAAAAGTCAGCGCAGTGATAAGTTGATAAAAAAAGCGCTTTCAAAGCATTTATATCGAAAATCAAGCACCATTCTCAATAAAGGACGGCAACGCCAACACAAATGCTAAAGCACAAAAGGAACGGCGCTTAAGTATTAAAAAATTAAAGAAAACACTTTTGGAAGCTCATGCTCTATTAATTAATAAGGATATATATATATATATATATATATATATATATATATATATATATATATATATATATATATATATATATATATATATATATATATATATTTATTTATTTATAAAGTGTTCAAATTCGAATACACGTGCACGAACCGTGCAATTGCTTTATCAGCCCATGAAGGTCGACGGCCACATCGTCATCCATTCGTTCTCAAGAAAAAAGAACATCGTGCAGTTGAACCACTCTTAGTATTACCGTTACGAAGAAATTTCTGAACTAGCTGCCGCAACCTTTGCTCCCAGGAGTGCCTTTTTTTCACTATATCAGCCTTCACCGCTTGAAAAACGTAAAGATGCAGCGTTTTGTAAAATTGCTCTATGTGGGCTTTTCTTCTCTTCTTCCTACTTCTCTTACTGCCTATTCTTCGAATTCCTCGCCGTTTTACATTACCTCTACTTTATTTTGAGCTCCTTTACACTTCTCGCACATGCTAGATGCATAATCGTTATCAATAAAAGACTTTAAAAATCACGCTGATCGTATGGCCATTGTTGTTTTCACTATTTCAACCTGAGAGTACTCTAGTATAACCTGGTCTAACGTCTTCCCGTGCCATATTTATTCCATCAGCATAATCGTCTTTACATCAGCTTTCTTCGCATCATATTCCTTGGCGTTTGTTCAAACCAATCAAAAACGCTGGTCTTCTTTTCCGGTCTTGGATATGCGTTATGGTGAAATTGATTTTTTTGCTCCAGATAGACGTCACGTTGTATTTCTCAGCTTCTTATCAATATGCGCCCTTTTATTATCATTATATGCGATCTGAAGTGCAAAACTCTCATTTTAATGCAGTTTTATTTTCTTTCTTTGTGAAATTGTCTAAATATTTCCGCAAAATGCATCGCAATGACATCATTTCCTCTGCATGCGTGTGTGCTCATGTTTATGCCTTTTTTTGTCGGACAGTTTCCACCTGTAGTCATAAAAAATGTGCCGATTTTAGCACACTAGATAGTTTTCTAACCTCACTTTTGCTGCTGTCCACTGCGCTCTAATAGAGTTACGGACACTCAGGGTTCTGTAAGTCTTGCAATTCAGGTCTGTGCTGCTACCAGTCTCCTATGGTTAAAAAAATGCATTTCTCAGCCAGGGAATTGTGCCTTCCGTCGGTTTTTCAGCAAAGCGCATCAAATATTCGCTTTATCGCTCCTGCCTGCCACATTAACTAGTTCCATTTTCTGCTGAGATTTTGAGTAAACACTCACAATAGGGCAGCCGCATAAGAGTGCGAGAAGGCGCAGCAAAGTTTTTGAAAGCGGAAAATTTTAAAAGCTCAGATTCGTCATGATCTAACCGCTCAAAAGAAACCAAAATAATGAGCTTTTCACATAGGCAGACGTTGTTTTTGGGGTCAGTAATTGGCTCTTGACTTGAAATATGCACCCTCTGAAGTGCCATTTTCGCTCTTCCAACCGAACTCAGTTAATGATTTTTCCTTTTCAACTTCTCAAATTCAGTTTCCTCGTGAAGAAAAATGTTCTCCTTAACCCCTCTTCATTCGACTTTTTTAACTTGGAAAGTTCGTCTTCAGCAGCGAAATTGCTCAGTGTGAAGGAAGTTTTTCCTGCTACATTTTAACATATTTTCTTTTGTCTGTCGATGTTTCAATGCCATTGAAGATTGAAGCGAAACAACCACTCAAGCAAAACTTGTTGTTCAGTGCAGAATGGCTTCATCTAAATGGCGTATAAATTGCAGTTTTTTATTAAATGCTCTATGATTTTCGTAAATTTATCGCATAAAGGTGTGAAACTTTCGAAATTTCAAATCCCCGTCGGATGAACTCATGTTCGGTACCGGAAAATGAATTCTCCAGTTTCGAGTCATAATTTTTCTTGTGGTAATCAAACTAAGCGAAAAGCACTTTCTGAAATGAAATGGAATTTTGCATTCTTGCTAGCATCGAAAAAACGAGACAGCATCTGATGGGCTGTTGTGTATCGACGTACACATCCTCTCTGTAAATGAGCAAAATGCTTCTCCCAGTGGTGTCGAACGCTCCTTTCGTTGCTCCATGCACCATTCACTTATCAGTATCAAAGTGGCCATACGGCTGTTATCGATGAAAAATTCAATTTCTAAAATATGTATTGAGTAGATAACGAGCTTCGTTTTGGGATTTCTGTGTGTTCAAGGAGACCTTTACGCACCGATGTTCATGGAGGGAAGAGAGATAATTTTCATTTGTTCGTCTATTGTTTTTATAGGCGAAGGCGTTGTTGATATCTTGCATAATTTGCTGTATGGAATGTATCTTTTGCTAGAGAAGAACTGAAAATCGCCATTTATTTTTTATAAACGTTGTTTTCTTTACGAAACCGAGAAACACTTTAATTTCCATACATTGGCATATTTATATTGGAATGAGTATTGGCACAGTAAATGCTTTTCTCAATTTGCTCAAAACGTTTGGAAGCCGCTTTTCAGGGTTTTCAGCGAAGTCTGCGCTGAAATATTTCAATTATGCGCATATCTGACAGAAACAATTTCTACTTTTTCAGCGATATCTGCCAATGAAATATCGTTGAAACACAGTTCCAACATATATTCTATTTATCTGGTAGCAGCATTCGTCGAAACTTTTACAACGATGTTTCTATGATCAGCGAGACCTAGTATTGCATCGCACTTCTTTTTATTTACTTTTCTATACTTTTGGTAACAAGTCCCTTGTCTGCATCGCGCTACTCTTTATCGAGTTCGATTATTGTGGAACCTGAGACGAAAGGTGATATTGTTTGTCGAGTATTTCTTTGCAATGGATAATATTGCCTTATGTACGCATTCACACTTCAGATGTCCGTCGCGACGGCATCATCACCTAACTACGATGTACCACGGCCTTCTGCTGAAAGTACGCTTCGTTTAGAGTGCTGGTATCATGGCCTACTTACGCGTGTACGAGCGGAATCACTCGTCCGTGCAGAAGGCGATTTCTTGGTGAGACAACAAAAAATATTCTATTACCTTGTTAAAACTTTGATGTTATATCGGTTAAATTATCCTGCAAAAGTTGTCATTCGTTTCTTCTACTTTCTCCTGCTGAAGGTAAGTTTGTCTACCAGCTCTGGCTAGATCTGTTTATAGACTTGAACGAAGGATTTGCAAAGGTTTTTAAAGATTTCATTGAATTTCGGCTTTTGCTTTAGAGCTGAAAGATATGCGATTAATGTGTGCATCTAAGAGGGCAGTTAATTCGATCGTTTCATTCAAGTCACGCTAATCGAAGCGATCTGCGCCGCACCTTTATTTTAATTGATTTATGCAACTGCAAGCGTTGTTTCACTACGTTTACTAGGAATGGTTGCCATCTAAAGATTGCCGACATCTGCGACTCAACGATTTCATGCACCATCTTTCATGCGCCTCATTTAGTTTTAAGTTCGGCTTTCTTCTGGTCCCACTCAAAAGCATTTCATTAGATCGCAATCGCTATAGAATCGTCAAGTTGTTTAACCACCTTCGCAACAGTATAAAATTTAGATATTGTGTTGCGACAGGCAAGAGTTAGCATGATGTAAATTTTGCAATCAATCATATCTTCAGTATTTAATGCACTGGCGATGGCTGCCCATCCCTTTCTCTTCTCTCGCTATGAAAAAGTTCATGCAACGTTTGGTGTTTCGCTTTATTCATATAAAGCTATAATATTTATAGCGTCATGAACAGCATTCAATTAAAGAGAGAACCTTCCAAATATGAAAGGTGCGTTAGAGCTGCAAGCAAATACGGATGTCTATAGAGCATAATATCTCTCAGCACTGAGGAATCACTCAAAACGACCCCCTCTCGGGAGTACTCTGAGGCGTATATTGGCTTTTCCTTAGGGCTAGCTTCATGTCAAGGATTGTTCCCTTTGCTGACAGCAACGATTCACATAGAACGATGCATCCGCGCGCGTCCATCAATACTCAGTCGTAATGGTATTCCCGATTGGAACATGTTTCCTTCTTGACATTCAACACCAGATCTAAAATATCGAGCTTAAAACTTTCTCGCAACTTCATTTATGAGTTGGCGAATTTACGCACATTCTGTTACACGCATTCCCTCCCCCCCCCCCCTTTGTGTATCTTCCTCACTACCTACTTTCTGGAGAATTATGCGGCGCATTAATGATTCTGGCATACCTTGATGGCCCTCAGGTGCTTATAACACACCTATATGAGTATAAGTGGTCCTGTGATATCTGAAGCACCCACATCCACATCGACTATTACTGTAGTTAACTCGAGTTTCTCATAGAACTGAAGCCTGCGGATTTCATTTATCTAAAGCGTCCATAGCATTCAAATATAACTGCACTGATATAGTAATCACTTCCAATTTCTCATGGAGGTTAAGCTTAAGGAAACAGTGCGCACCTCCTAATTTTCCTTTTTTGGAGCCGGTATTTGCTCCACCCTGGTGCTGTAAGCAACCTATCGATGATTCAGATGGTTTAAATCTCTTTTTTAGATACGGAAATCCAAGGTTGTATATAGCTTCTTTGTTTGTAAGTGGGAAGTGATTGGCATTCGCACGTGCATAAATCACTTCGACGGCGATCAAAGAGTACATCTGACGAGCGCAGATATATTTTTGATTGGTCTATATACTTCTTGTATCGCAAATACGCGCTTCCTTTGTGTTCGTTTCCATAAGATATGAATGCAGAATTGTAGTATGTTCAGAATTACGCATGCTTGTTTGCAAGCTCTTCATATTATATTAACCAAATTTCAATGCACCATATTTACTTGCATAGAAACCAAAAGGGTTCTTTCCCTGGTGGTGCTCGAGGGGTCGCTCTATAATCAAGCAAATAGGGTGGGATATATTATTATGAATCGCTACTTTGCGCCAACTCTTTTTTATGCCATAATCACAAGACGCGATCGAAGCCAATTTTCAACCAGCAAGCTCAAAACAATGTAAAGTGATTATTGTTGCCTTAAGCAACAATAAAATCCAATAAACAGCAATATGTCGAATTTGAAGTTCTGCAGATTAAAAACAACAAAAATAACTTTCATTAAATAGAATCGCACCTACAATCCTTCAAGATTTGAAGATATTCAACGATAAATGAGTAGATTACAGGTGCGCGATAGTATATCATCGAAGGGTGATTTCGTCTTGACGGTCTTTTGGAAGGGTCGTGCCATACATTTTCAGATCAACAGAATACATTCATCCAGTAGTTCCACTGGCTTCTTATTCCAGGTAATTATGTTTGAGAACATTGTTTGCTGCATCCGAAAGATGCAGCGTTATTCTTCATTTAAGTGAAGGTAAAGCGCGTCGCTTTTGAATTATGTAATGGACTATTGCTGAATGATATTTGATGTATTCATTGATCATTTGATTACACTGGTACACTCAAAAACAGGCATATAGATAAAAACGAGTGCTCTAAAGATATCCTGAAATCGAGAGGTGCAGAAAGAAGATGAGGAACTACGACGAAGGCAGCAGGAAATCTATTTGGAGTGCCCTATAGTGACAGCATAATGAGTTTAATTTTCTACAAAACACTGGAATGAGTGCAAAAAGTGACACTCAAAGCACATCTGGCAATACAGTTACTCCGGTACTGTCTTCTAGGCCAGATATCCCCTGCCGCTCTTTTCGTAAGTGCCATCGAAGTATTATTATACTTGGAAACTGCCGAATTTCTTGAAAATTTGGTGAGCGAAAAAGTCTAAGGCTATGAGTGCTCACGAAGGATCCACGTTGTTTAATCAAGTTGTAAGCGCTAACATTCGAATTCATTATCTACAGAAATTATTGCACTATTTTAATATACAATGCATTTAAAACTATCGAATATAAAACGTAAAGTGGAAAATTTGGCCTTTAGGCAATGAGATAGTGCAGTCATGAACGAAGCCGAAATTGCAAGGGAGGGCCAAGTGGAACACCGTTGCTCTTAAGCGGTGCATGGAATTGAGGAAACCGTCCAAAAATCATATTTTCTTATTTGGGAACTATTTCCGTATTTCTACCTTCATGCAATTTCAAAGACTTTTCAAGTAGCTCTTAGCTTTACACAGGAAATTGCCACGGTTTAAAGATGTTGTGATCTTTGAACCTATAAAAATTCATATTTGATCATTTTGCTGTTATACGCTATCCCCTTCCCCGCATATCGGTCAATTGATCTGCTAGTATCTTCTTCTGAATCCTAGCAATTGCGAACTTCAGAAGAGAATCCTAAGCGGTTTTCAATAAAGAATAGGTATTTTGTTAAGAATACAGTACAATTCAAGAATAACTTTTCAATAAAAACTGATGAGAAGCCTCAAGAAGGAAGTGATTACTGCCTGCTGGCGAAGCACTAATAATAACAGCGAAAATTCACGGCCCCATGCGGGCGGCATTTCATGGAATGTTCATCAAATTCCCTTTTTTTCTCGGTGCTGCTTTTTTTGCTCCGCCAGTCGAAATGAAACACCCTTCCTATAAGAGCATATTATGCAAATTTCAGTTCGAAGATGAACAATTCGAGAGTGTTTCTGATCTGATCTCGTTCTACCAAAGCCATCGAAGGGCGGTCACCCTCAGTAGTGGATGTACAATTTCGAATCCTGTCCCGAAAACTGCATTTGTCAACGATTCACAGCCCTACAAAGAAATCGAGCAAAACTACGTCAAGATGTTCTTCCCGCAGACTGCGAAGCACGGTTGCTCGTTACTCTTAATTGCATTTTCCAGTAGAAGCCGAAACGTTTCATAAACGTTTGGTGACGCATCTTGCATCCACACTGTTCGTCGGATGTGTCAATGAGTACTTTTTATCTTTTAAATTTAATTTGCAAAAGCGCAGTGTGCTGACGCCATGTCTGTGTGCATATATATTCGTGCCTTGTCTGCCTGACTCTTTCTTTGATGATTTCAACTGTGCAACCCTTTTTGAGTTGAGAGTTGCTTGTTCGGCTCGTTGTTTGCCGCAATTTTTCCTGGCGCAATTCGAAATCTTCAGTTTCACAAAAGTCCTTTATCATGTGCCTCACAAAAATCCCTATTAGATATTACAGTCCTACTGGATATTCCCTCAAGATTACCTGCTTCACTTTTGCAGCCACCATCCCTTTCCTTCCCTCCTCCTTCCGTAAACAAAAAGGGATAGCAACAATTAGGAGCGCCCTCCATTATGCGTTCCTTTACGTTAAGGAGCCAATCAAAGTCGGCAGTTAAAGCGCTGGCTTAGATGGGCAATGGTCAGCATAGAGCGTGTACAGTGTGGCCCCATGAGAGCTTTGCTAACAGAACTAGGCAAGTATTCAGACATAGGAAAAATGTAAATGTCCCACAGTATTGAATGCTGCTTTCTTCCATGCTCGAAGACCTTAGCAAATCCCTCCATTACACTTTCCTAACGCTAACTTTATATGCAGAAAGATTCAGCCGGCTGTAAATAAATTCACTGTTATTTCAATAGTCGACAACTGAGAGTTGGGAACGTTGCGCATAACGCTCATCAGATGAACAACTTTCCTTACGAATGGGTCTGAAGAATTCGATGGAACTTGCGTAGTAATTGTTGGAGGAGTTGTCCATAAATAACGCTTCTAACGCTTCTCAACATTTATATAGCACATCCAAAATTTCCATATACGGTCTCAGATGAAACATCAACTCAACACATTTTTTTAAAGCTCAATCACAACGCGACCATCGAAACGGAGGCTTTACAGTCGTATGAAAGTGCTAAATTTCAGATCTTTTGGCAGCTAAGAATGACTGATTTTAGCCTTAAATTCACTGCATTACTAAAACCTCTCTTCAGGCATTGATCGATGTTTGAGCCAACAGGTTCTGCTCAATCAAGCATGCAAATTTTTGAATCGTGCATCGTCGGTGTCGAATGTGGACGTTAATGCGACGAGTAGCACCTCTCCTAAAGAACATATGACTCTTTCGGCTCTTCTTAATCGTCCACTGCCCATACCGCAACGGTCGCCACTTCAGGATGATCAATCTGAGGTAATTTCGTCGGCCAGCTCTTGCTATATCGTCATCCTATTCTCTTTTTTGCGGAACTGATGGCACGGTGAAGTCTCGTTGCGGATTTGTAGTGGGAGTTTCTTTTACATGGGAATTAAGTCAAAAGTTTCTGTGTTTGCAAATTAAGGTTCACCAAAGCAAAATTGCTTTAAGTGCGTCTATTATTTCCGAAGAAAATGGGACAAGACTAGTGGCACATCGCTCGCACGATTTGTGACTCTAATAAGGTTACGAGTCTTCTCCACCTGCATTTTTCCCCCCACTCGGCTGACGCCCCGATGTTTGCTGTCCTTTTCAAAGCTCTCAAGAAGTCGCCTCTTTTGTTATCCTTTTGTAGCACATCGTTTGCTAAATAATGATTTGTGTCCGGTCTGTCTTGGATTATTTTTACTCGATCCTGTCATCCTCAGTATGACATATCTTTGCTTTATATGCGAAAAACAAGCTTCATAGAGGAACAGCTCGTTGAGTTGTATTTATTTCTTCATTATACTAATATCACACTAGCATTTATAAGGATATTACACGTTAAGCATTTGTTTCTGCATTGCGCCATCAGAACCTCTCCAATAGCATGTTTTTGGACTGTACGTTAGTCCATATCCTGTGCTTCCTCTTGCACTGAAGTTGATGGAAACTCGACTACATGCGGCCAAATTACAACGCTCGACAATGGACGTGGCGAGGGCATCTAGCCATATTCGATGCTAATCATCTTCGACTTTAAATAATTTCATTAATCTCGAAACTTTATGCATTTTTCGAAATAAATTTCAGTATTGCGAAATGGACTACGATTCAATGGAACCTATGAAGGCGCCGACTGCAAAAAGCGACGATATTCTGGATGCATCAACATCTTCGCTTGCCCGTCGTCTGGAGCATTCGTCATTGACGTCCTTGAGCTCTGTTAAGGATACTGCTCTCAATAGCAATCCGATTTCACAATCATGTCAAGATATTACCAGACGAAACAGTAAACTTCACTGGCGCCTTCCTCGAACGGATTCTGCACCGTCTTTACCGGCGCGTAAGCAGTCTTTGCCGGTTCGAGACAGTGGATGTGTTGCGGACAGTTCTGATTATGATCAACCAAGGCCTTCTCATTGTGCTGATCGGCCGACTCTTATTGATGCAGTGCAGTATCGCTCATCGTTAATCGACGATGAAAACCGACCGCAAACAAAAGAGCTGTTCGAGAAGTTTAAGTGAGCGCTTTTCCGGATATGGCGTCATCATAGGAATAGAGACGGTGAAAACTACAACTCGTTAGGCCTTGCTGGGAAGACAACTGTTGCTATTTGGCCATATTTTTAGAACAGTTCTCAACCTAGCAAACCGCTCAGTTGCAAGATATCAGTTTTCTTTCACCGCTAAATGTTACTTTCATCGACGGAACTTTCTAGTCCTTTGTAAAACTTTGATTTTTTGTCCTTCTCCGGCAATTTGACCTTTGGGACCAACGTCCTATCACTCTCTAATACCCGCTATCGAACACACCTAGTTGATCACGATGATTTTGTTGCTCTCATGTTGGTTGTTATATTAAGCACTCAATATCAGTGACTCCTCCCCATTGCTATTAGCAGTTAATAATAATGCGCTGTTCCGAAGTCACTTTGCAAAAGCGCAACGTGGTGACGTCGTTCTGCGCATATACGTGCATATTCGTTCCAGCATTACTATAACGGAATTTGCTGGGTATAGCGTAGCTTATATAATGGCTGTCTATATCATTTCGCGCTGTTTCATCAGTTCTTGAAGGATCCATGGTCAAATAAGAATGCTTGAAAATTTACATGTAGCTTGCATTTGTTGGGTTCTCGTTTACACTGACTGATGTATTGCAGAAAACGAATCTTTTGTGGGCGGCTGTGAAGGCAATATATTGCATCTTGCGCGTCTTCCTGGTAGCTTCTAAAACTTATTGATCGGATAATCGAATGGGATCGGGATGATCGAATGGGATAGAAAAATACATTTAAGGTGCATTGTGAAGCCAATAACTTAGGGCGAAACTTCATTCGAAATTAAAGTGGCATAATTCTGTGGGATAATCAAGAACATTTTAATGAACTAACTAGTGTTGATATTTTTGATGCTAGTCCTTCCTATTTGACTATGCCAGCATTCCATTCGAGGGAGAGGCAAAGGAAGGTAGAGAGAAGGACGTGCAGAGAAAGAAAATCTTCGCGTGAATTTTTTGCTTATAAAACAAAGAAACAAAGATGCGTGGAACAGGTCACCATTTCATTAAGACATTATAATAACGAATAAAGCGTACATGAGTGAGCGTGTAGAGCAAAATGTGTTTGGTGAAATATCACAGGTAAACAGGTACAAATGTTATTGTCAGAGATGCATATTTGCCTTTCACAGGATGGGAATTGCACATAATATTAGGTTTCTGATGCGTTCTTTTCTGAGCATTTAGCTGTTGTTCTTGTGAGAAGCGTGATTGAACTGTGGATGGAAATCACTTCGCATCATGTGGACTTGACGTACTTGTGCTGAGAAATATTCATTTATTTTCATAATGTGCTCATTGAGACTGTCAGTTATGGGGGGGGGGGGGGGGGGGGGGGAAGTTTTATAGAAACAACATGTTCGACCACAATGGATGTTGCTAATCCTTCAGCAAACCTTTAAAATTTCTGAATTAAGCAAACCTGGATTATATGGTACTTTCACACTTATCATAGGACGAAGAGAACACTAATTTTAATGCATACGATGGATGCTGAAAAACATGAATGCATGTGCGGTTATTACAGCGTACCTCGTTGGTTAGACTTGTTGCGCTCTGATTCTGCCATTAAATAACAATTTCTATTACATAATGTAGTTCAGAGCGTTGAGAAGATAGTTTGAATTACTAGGTTAGTTTGAATAGGTTAAGATAGTTTGAATTACTATTATTAATAAGATAGTTTGAATTAGCGTTGAGAAGATAATTAATCTTAAGCACTGCATATATAAGCCTTCCATGCCCCTGTTTTCTGTAGTGGAAAAGCTCACTGCCGATTCTTGGAGTGAAAAATTGAACGGTTTTCCATTTCTGCTAACAAAACTGTCTGAGCCGGTAGTGATGTCTTGAACGCAATGCTCTCAAACGGCATTTATTTTGTTCGAACCCAATACTCGAAAGTTTCCTTTTAAAGATGAATGCTTTCGCGAATTCATCCTCGAGAGAGCCTTTGCCATCTGCAGTGCCGTTTATTTACCTTGCAGTTCCGTTTTGAACGCCACATTTCATGTTTTCTATTCCTCGGTCTTACGTTTACGACGCTTGCCTTATAATTTCCCCTCACGATTCCCATCAGTGAAAAAAGAAGAAGAGTTCAAATTGTCAGTGATCTTTTCACACTCATTGGGTTGAATTTGAAATTGTTCTCTAAAGCGCATTCAATATAGTACCTCTGAAATTTTTAGGAGTTTGCTATTGAAGCACACGCCCGAACAATGTGCCGCACTGATCACTTACGAGGACCGCCGCTTGCTGAGGTTTAAGCGAGCTCCAAACGTAAGATTTGTTTCTGTTATAAAATTTAAACTGCAAGATTGAAACAAACTTGAGCGATCGCCGGGGTCCTGAGAGTGATATGTGCCATATGGTGGGGAGACCTCAATAATGACATATAAATAGGAGAGAAGTTCGGCTAATAAGTTGGCAAATCCAGTGGTTTCAGTTATATATCCTCCAAACGCTCCGTTGTTGGTGTCAGCGATGATCGAGGGAAGAGCGAACTTTTCAAGACGAAGTTCCATATAACAAAGCTACGCAACGTACCTCAATCGATGAATTATGCAAATTTTATATTGTCTGAATTGACTTGAAAAGTGATCTTTAGTCTTTGAAAAGGTCCACGAAAAGTTGCCACTTTTTATCAGTATTAAACATCACTTGACGACAGCAAGTTAAACGAGCAAAATGCAACAATCGCAGTGGAAGGGCAACAACTGCCTTGTAAAACAAACCACGTGGAGAAGTATACTACACACGGTGATTTTTTCGCCGCCCACCCTTCCACATTAGTCGACTCTGTATGGTATTTAGGTGGAATAAAATATCGCCCGCAAATATATCTCTTGTGCGAACGGTTGGTTATGCAGAGTCCACGAACGCGGCGACGTTTATCTCAACTCGGATGCTTTATAACGAAATTATGCATTTAATTCTCGAAACAATCAGTCAAGCACGTATTGGGCTTCCAAATATATATATATATATATATATATATATATATATATATATATATATATATATATATATATATATATATATATATATATATATATATATATATATATATATATATATATATATATATATATATATTTATATATATATATATTTATATTTATATATATTATATATTTATATTTATATATTTATATATTTATATATTTATATATTTATATATTTATATATTATATATTTATATATTTATATATTTATATATTTATATATTTATATATTATATATATATTTATATATTTATATATTTATATTATATATTATATATATATTTATATATTTATATATTTATATATTTATATATTTATTATATTTATATATATATTTATATATTTATTTTATATTTATATTTATATTTATATATTTATACTTATATTTATATTTATATTTACGTATTTATATTTATATTTATATTTATGTATTTATATGTTTATATATTCGTGTATTTATATTTATATATTTATACTTATATTTATAGTTGTTTGTTCATTTGTTTATTTTTTTATTATTTTTATTTTGTATAAAATAAATGGTACAGTTTCTATATAGAATCCTATATATATATATATATATATATATATATATATATATATATATATATATATATATATATATATATATATATATATATATATATATAATGTTCAACAGTTTCTACATGCTTCTGCTACAATAGGAAAACAGAAAGTAGTCTAACGAAACGGCTTACAATGGGGTGTAGGTTCATTTCAGAGGCCACCTTCAACTTGTTGGTAGAGGTATACATGCTCTATACCAGAATCAGCAGGTTGGTCCCCAAAATGAGAGCTTATTTTAGATGCACTATTGACAGCTTTTACGCGTGATGTGTTGCTTGACTTGCTCTCCATGAGTGTGTAAACATCGTTCTTGAGAACACTTCTGCCTAATAGCTTATTGGCAATCGATATTCAGCTTTTTTCGTGATAATCAAATAAACGCTTTTCCCTTGAAAACTTATTAACCCTTTCAATCTCTCTTTATCTTTTTATAGGAGTTGTGATGATTTTTGCTCATTTTCATGGAATTTCAAGCGAGGGCTTGTTGAAACCGATGTATGAAGAAACTATTGATATTTAGTGATTCCTGTTGATATTTCACTTACAAAGACACGGAATTGGATGATTCTATATCAGTGAGCAAAATTTCCATCTGTTTTTACTCGAAATAGATCACATATAATTGGCAACGAATCACTCTTACTACCTCTTCTATTTGATCACGATTATCTGCTAGCAACCTCTTTTCTCGTTTGAAATCGTTGAGCTGCAGCAAAGATGCCTTTTAAATTGCTGTGTTAAGAAAAATTTTTTCGTGCAGCGTTTAGATATGTAAGACGCATATCTTTGTTTGAGTGCCAGGTAAAATTGACAGCGAAATTTGCATATTATATATGTTGGGCGGCAGAACTTACAATAAGGAGAACGAAGCTTTCTTTTCTGGTGATGAGAAATTAACAATACGATGGACGCGTAAGTTCAGCCCTTGTTTGCTAATTAGTAAATCGAAGGTTAACGCAAGATTAGTAAGTATGATGATGATATGCCAGTCTTTGTATGGAAAGATTTTGTGGTACTGGCGAGCGCGATAAGTTTACCCCATTTTTGCTTAAAAATTGTCACCTTGAACAGGTCAACTGCTAGCCAAAGATGCGTTTTTTGCAATGTTCTTTAGATACTCAATGTTTGAATTAATGCCTAACGTTTTCACTTTTTCGACGCTATCCTTTATATGTTATTGAGTGATACATTTAGACACTGCTCTGAACATCTGAACGTACTAACTTTTATTGGGTATGACAATATCTTAATTATGCGTGCTGAATTATTCTGTAGGCAGTTCCATTGGTTTTTTCCTATCTGAGACCCCGTATTGAAGTGCATTACTGTGTACGAAGTGATAGGATTAGATGTCCGCAACTTGGTGATCCTAACAGAGCTATTTTTAAAACTCGTTTTGTTGATTCATTGTTATGATCGAATAATGAAAGAGCATCGTGGTAGAGAGCGCTCTGAAATTGCTGTTCTATCCTGAGAATTATTCATTGCATCACTGCTGCGAACTTCGGACAAGATTTTTTCCGGAAATTGACAAATGAATTATTAGGAATGCCAATTCCGAATTATCCTGTAACTAATCATTTTATAAGTCGAGAAGTAAATCTCTGCCATTACTTTCAGATTTTTTTCAAATATATCTTTGATTCACAAACTCCTTCAAAAATTCTCAGTTCATTCTAATAAGGAGTACTCGCTGAGTCAGAAAGAACCGTTTTAAATGAACCTTCGGATGCTCCTAGCTTGCTTTCTGCTTGATAAGCAGGTGGCATTTTAAACGACCTACCTGCAGAATTCGATAATATTAGAAGATCTTAAGAGAGTTGTCTACAAACCGACATACTCTTATAAGACGATGTTTCATCGTTGTATTGTAATTCAACTCTAAAACACCAGTCGTCGGATTCACTTGACATATTTATCGTGCCACTGAGTATTACGCGGATAAGTTGCATTTCCTCGTGCTTCATTACGGACCAGTTAACTTTATCAAGTTCTCTCTGTGCACCTTCTGAATCAGCACAACACCTTGCATCACTGCCTTCTGAATAAACCTCCAATGGATCTATTCAAGGTGCCATTATGCGCTTTTTAGTCATTGGCAAAAACACATTATGGCGATTTTATGTCTGTGCGCTTGTATGCACGCTTGCTTGTCTACCCATCCGAGCGGTTGAATTCGATGACTGCGAGAGCCATAGAGAAATTTGTCATTTGCAGTTTTTACTTAGATGACGTATTCTTGAAGAAGAGATATTCGGAAGGACATTATCAGCCATGTTCGCACGATTGCTTTCTTGTTTTGTGTGAAATTTAACTAAGGGAGCATGAGAGATAAAGTTTCTCCACATAATACTACATTAGACCATTATTAACCATTCCTCACAATTATCCGTCCAGTGACTCTGCTCGTGACGCAAATTAGATGAGGTTATGTCTTCTTGTTAGTTTCTTCGTGATGGTACTGTGACGACAAGCCTGTCATTCTTTACGGTTTTTAATAAAGTATTGCATGGAATAAATTTGCAACATTGAACTAGATGACAAATTGAGTAAAACTGTTGTGCACTCTCAAGAACATGTACTCTCGCAAACGTGGCACCCCTCTTTGAAATGAATAGATGGGTTTGAAAGATTCGGGCTCTATTAAATGCACAGTGTATTAACGATTGTGTGCACGCTTATCTCGCTCGTCACACCGTTCGGCATAGCAGTTTGTGAGCGAAAAGTCAAATGTGTGCCATAATGTATCCGAGCCTTAGGCGCAGTGATTGTTTGTGTAAATTTTCTTTGAAAGCCTCGCTCTACCAACCGACCGGTTACGAAAATGTGAACCGCATTTGCTCAGTATCCACTGTTTCACGTCGAAACAATGTCACTAACTAACTGTTCATTTTGATGTTCAGAAATTATCTTCTGAAATTCCCAAATCCGACCACGTTGTCATAGCACAGATATGCGTCCAGCTGGATGCTGATCCCAATAAACGCAGTGACAACAAAATTTTTTGCCAAAACAACATGTGCGAAATGCGAACACTTAAGAGGAGCGTGTTTTTCGTTACAAGGAAATAGACAATTGATGATGCAGTTGCGGCTGATTTAGTTCGTAATCTTTTCGTAATTTCTCGGCATCAGTTTTGATCGGCGAATCTGGTGAAATTTTTATCCAACTTTTCTTTCCCAATGAAATAAATATAGTATAGTTACCGCACTTAGTGACGATTATGCTTGAGAGAATGTCAAAATTGCTCAGTCTTTCAATGCTGTCAAGATAACTATCTCTAGCCCCTTGTTCGTTTCATCACTCCCATCCCCCCTTCCCCTCCTCTGCTGGCACCCCACCACAATCACGAGCGACTTTCAAAAGGCCCCTTTCATCTTAACATAAGCTGTGGTTCAAATGCGCTATGGATAAAATTTGCCAAGTCTTGTGTTTCGTAACTTATGAATATTAAGGAGGAAATTTTATTGTGGATGCGGTATGTTAGCTTGCTCAGCTTGTTGTTTATGATCACCGTGTATGAGTCATAAAAGCAAACCACAAATGTGACACATATAATATTGTTGTTCGCGTCATACACATGCCTACGCACCTAAAAAAATAGTGCAATTTGCAGTAGTTCTCCCTGTTACGTAAATATCGTCTTATGCTTTATCGGCACTCACATTTACATTGATCGAGCATTTTCTGTTCGTTTTGTATTCTGGCCAATCTTTGTTCGCACACTCATTGATCGTTTACATTGTTCGCTCACATTTACATTGATCGTTACCTCTTGAAAATCGGAACTAAACTGGCGGAACTCTTTTATATTTCCACAGCTTTTTATTTCCTCCAGCAGGTGATAAGCGGATTTATTTTTCGCTAAACAAGAGTGTCTTTTCACTCTTGCTCTCGAAAATTAAAAAACAAGATTTTTAATGGCTAAATGTGGGAGAGGTTATGTGTGAGAAGAAAAGGGGAAAGAAGCAATGAGGTAGTTCAAAAGTACGAATAGTTTTGAAAATACCAAAATTTCCGGCATATCAGTTATTGCTTTCATTTTCTAACGAAGATTCGTTCAAAGAACAGAAGCTGAATAATAGTTGGAGAGTATTCAGAGACACAAGTCCTTCCGATGTGCATAAACCAAAGCACAACAAAGGAAACCCAATAAAGAACTAATTGGAGTGATACAATATTCGAAACGTTGAAGAATAATCGCAATGTGGGGAACAGTGCTCAATAAAGTTCCTTTCGACTCAAATTCGCTGCCTTTTCTGTCAACAGTGGTGCTGAGAAGGGACACAGCTAGGCTGCAATTGAATATAAACCAAACAAAATTACTCCTAATGGTTTCATTTCATATGCGCTTTAAATGGACATAATTTTCAGCAATTCACCGATTAAAGTTCATTTTGATCTAATTTTTGCATCAGGACTATTGAAATCACTATCGTGCGGCAAATTAAATGTGGTTTTGAATTTTTTTCCTACCATTTCGGGTTATGAAGCCAAACATCACACGGTCCCGGAACGGAAATATTCGTTCAGACAACTAAATTGCTGCTTTAATAGAAATTGCAATGAAGAAAATTGGAATTGCAATGGCCAAAACACAACTGCTGACATCTCTTCGTTTTTTTCTTATAAAAAACATAAATGGAAGAGTATAGTGAAGTTTGTGTATTGAACTGAGTAAACAGTTTGTTATCGCCCCTTTTATTGAAAGCACCTCTGCAGAAACATCCTGCCCCTAATATATCGCCCCTAAACCTCCCCCCCCCCTAAACCTCTGTAGAAACATCCTGCCCCTAATATATCGCCCCTAAACCTCCCCCCCCCCCTAAACCTCTGCAGAAACATCCTGCGGCCCTACGCATCCATTTCCATTTCTTTTCTATTAATTTCCGTCATTTTCTTAAGATGTTTCCACGTTTCAGTTGCTTTTGCGAAGTTGATCTCGATGCTAAATGTTTATATTGGTTCATTTTCAGGGTAATTAGACGTTAACTAAAGCAATTAAATTAATATTACATGATCTGATCAGAATATTGCAATCTCTATTGTCCTTAGTTATGCGTCAAGAACTGAAACCGTATAAATTTAATCTCTAACTGCTTATCTAATGAACTGTGATGAATAAAACGCAAATGTACTGCAATGGAATTCAAGTATCTTTCCTCGAAATTGATGGGTCGAAATGGATGTTTTCCATTGCATGATTGTTACCCACTGTGAGGTTTATGGGCCTGCAAGATAAAATTACTGTGTGTAAAAGGTCACTTTCAGTGGTCATAAAATAGCCATTGCAACTTTACAATTCGTTGCCTCTTACGAACATTTCCGAACATTATTCAGTGGTCGCTTATTAAAGGCCGATAGCAAAAAAAGGAACAAGTCGAGAACCCTACCAAGATGCACGTTTGCATTCTGCTTAAACAACCAATCAGCTTCATAAATTATAACTACTTGTCTACCATAATACCGTCATAATTTAATTGGTCGCCCGTTCCTACATACTTTCCACAAAGATTTGCTCTACGGGAACCAATTTTGTCTGCCTTTTTGAATTTTTAGGCCTACAACTCCTTTAGACTTTGAAGGATCAACATATAATAGTATGGGAAGTCATCCATTGCAGCACCCTGTACCCAATGATTTCATATTGTTAGCTTCAGTAGTTCTCGAATTGAAGCTACCGAACAGACAGACACACGTACATTACACCCATATGGACATTGGTATGATGTTGCATTGACATGCTGAACGCAAAAAATTTAGTAAGCCAATCAAAAACAGGTTGAAAGCAAATCATTTCTCAACGTTTTCTAAACGTGGTGTTGGAATTGTTTGGTCAGTCCATCGAATCTTAAATTTTGTGGGGATGATCCGTTTGAATTAGTTTCCTCTTCAAAAAAAAACGATATTACTGCAAAATGTCACAGACAACTGTTTTTATACCATCATACCAAATCTCTGAAGATGCGTATTTGAGCGCATCGCTAATTGTATTATAAAACTTTGTGCCAAAGCGTAAAATATAATGAATAGAATCGTTGATTTCAATTCAGATAAGACGAGAAATAATTTTTCATTGCAGTCTACGGAAGATGCACGTCAATGCAATGGAATCGCGTTACTTTTACTGCCACAAGGCTTCAGCATGCGAGCTGACCTCATCGAAAGGTTTCCTTTGTTTTGTTATTTGCACCTTGTCACTTTTTTGCATCATCTTCAACTAATAAATATCAAAGCTGCTCGCAATATTTTACTCTAAATTCACGAAAAATGTTTAAATTCTTTGTGCTTTCGATCAAACATCAAGCCACTTAATAGGTATAAATGCTTCTCACGTTATATTAAAACTGCTGTAAATCGACTGCCCTTCAGATGATCACAATCAGTTTCTAAGAAATTTGTGGGACCCACTTTCATATGTATGCATTTCTTTAAAAGATATCATATCTTGCCACTGAGGGTTAGTGGATCTTCTATAACTTGTCAATTTACGAATATAGAGTAACACATCGGCGAGAGACTGTGGCCTCGGGCTATTTTTTTCCGCATTTCTATCGGAAGCATTTACAGAACGCAGCCGAAAACTTCATCGATCTTCATCATATTTAAACCAGAAATTGGGCAGTCCTCAAGGCATTTGGGATGGTCGTGTCCTTTGTCCTTTATCCCAACTGGAGAGTCTTTTCCGCTTAATTTTGTGGTCGTTCTTGGTGGTTGTCTATCATGTTTCAGTAACAGCTAACACCCACACGCACAAACTTCTCATGGTGGAAGGATTCGATCGGAACATCAAAAATTCGGTAACTTGCCAAGAACCCCATACTAGAAAACGCATTGGTCCACAAAACTTTGAGGCGACAAATTTAAATTGGCAAGCTGCCAAAATCACGCCAGATTAACAAAATGTTTATTGGAGAATTGCAGTCACCCATGAGCATTTTCTTTCCATAATTCAGTTGGTTCCTCAGACGTTTGTGTGATTTGTCGACCAGAAAAATGGCTAAACAGCTGCGTATTCGTCGTTGTGGCCAAGAAAAAGTTCATCCATAACAACCTAAATCAACACGATAACTGAAATCCATGATCCACTGTCCTCTAGTAGTCTATCTTCTTAGAGTCTGGATAATCAAGCTGTTGCTACCGTGCGTCGCTCACAAATTATCAGCTTCTGCCTCAATGACCACGATCAAAATAACCTTCAAGTACCGAACGAATTCTGAGAGACGTCGGAGCCAGCTGCAAATATTTTAAACATAACTACTAAAATTTTCACTTTCATGGCTTAGCATCCGTTCTATAGAGCAAGCGAAGTAATTAAGAGAGTCAAAATGAGTAGGAAATTATCAAGTGAAGTGATATAAAGCACGCCAACTAACCAAACTGAGCCGAAGAAAAAGCCAACTGTGAACAGCATTGATTGATTTCGTTGCGATGCATCCTGGATCGTTCACGGGTTGATTTGAACCTCCAAGTCCTCATTCTCTTTTATGCGTTCAGTTGCTAACGAATGCAGCGAAAATCTTTGGGATGTTGAGCTTGTGATGTAGTGAGCGGGAGTTCTGACTGCAACGTTTGCTGAATAAATCGTCTGATTTTCATACAACTTCACTTTGAGAATAGTATGCTTAAAAGTCGAGAATTTGTGAAGAAATACTGAATTTAACTTTAAGTTTTAAAGGCTAACTTTTAAAGTAGCCCTGTATAGCTTTTTTTCAGTTGTTTCTTTGAAATTCATATGGAAAGGACCGCCTTAAACTTTTCAGTCAATTAAATTTTCTCTCTTTTCAGAGCTTTCAGTTTAGTTATTTCTTTGAAATTTCAAACTGATATATATTCCCCAAATTCTTTTCTTTCAGGAGTCGTTCGCTGCAGTTTTTATGCGTCCTATCGATTCTGAACGGTAATCGAATCGAGCGTTGCTGCATGCTTTCTGCGTGGATTCACATCGCACATGCACTCATTAAAGTCTTCGGCAATGCATTCTCCTACCTCACCATTATGAGTGCTCTTCGCTCAAAAACGGTTTGATTTTCAAGCGTTCCAGCACAGTTTTTTTCGAACACGTTTTATGATGTTTCACAGGAATCTGCTTTCAGATTCCCTCATAGACACTGCAATGAGAGCGCTTATTAGGAACAAAATATTTGCACTCAATTTGTTGCCTATTTGTCTTTTGTGAAAAGTTCGGCAAAACCGTCACAAAGAAGAAAAGTGAACCAATTGGCGGCCGCGATGTAAACAAGGGGCGTTTCCGTCAACTGATGTCGATTTTGGAATGCGACAATAAATCAAAACGTTTGTAAAGTTTTCAATATAAATTAAAATGTTTATAAACTGTTAATTACGATTTCAAAGATGACTCCGTAATGGATGTTGGATGAAATTAAAATATTTCATTGCCGCCTTTCATGTCTGCGAAGTTTAGCAAAAAACGAGTGCAAAAAATCGTTACAGTATGAAAGACGAGGTTGCGATAGTGAATACGATGGCTACACTCCTCTCTTCCCTTCCCCTCCCCCCTTTTTCCACCCATTATTCGAAGGGAAGCAGTCAAGTCTTCAGAAATGGTGGGACAGCGATGATTGCGACAACGATATAAACTTGAAAGGAGCTCGTTTTTCGATGAAGTATCCATCACAGTGTGGATGGATGTCGCTAGACGGATTCACAAAACATCTAGCTTCTAGCTAGGGATCGCTTCAGGGCTGTCTAGGTTACTTTTGGGCATTTATATGTCATTCCTTCTCTTGCCTTCTCTCCCCAATTCCAAACCCCTTTTCGCCCTCAAAAGATTGGCACGTCTGTTGGTTATGTTCAACTGTGTTCAGTTGAATTGAATTTGGCTGGATGAAGCTTGATTTTTTTAGCTAGAAGATTTAATTGTTTTTTTAATCAGTCAGCGTTTATATTAAGGTTTCATAAACAAAGCTAAAGAGGTGGGAACCTCTTCATTTCATCCTTAAACAAAGTCGAATTTCAAATTGAGTTTCTGCAGAAACGGGTTGCATAATGAGATCAGATCCGTTCAAGAAGTAGGCAGGGCTGTTCTCTTCACTCGCTATATCTACATGCAGTAGTTGTTAGGCATGAAGTACCTCTAGTCGTCGTAAAGATTAAAACGCATTGTGCAAATGAAGTAAATGTGAAATTTTTAAACGATTTGGTGCATTTTAAAAGGATTGCGTTCGTAATGTCCTTGACGATAACGCTGTCTTTGTATGAATATATGCATGTGTCTGTCTGTTTGCAGAGTATAATGTGATCGATATATAACGCTCTATGTGGACCTTCTAATTAACCCACTTTAATTTTGAAATGAATTGTGGACACTAAATGCGCACAGAAACTCGCATGCATGCTTAATAAATTATAAAACTTATTGATAAAGGAGCAGAATTGTAAACACATATATCATGCCAACTTCATTAATACCTTTCCACCTGTTTTGAATTCTACAATTGCGACAAACGTGCGTTTTGTATGATTGCTGTCATTTTTCTTTTACAAGAATACAAAAACCGTTTAAAAGATTTCACCAGCTTCGAATATGGTGAAATTTTAGTGTGCAGCAATTGTTGATGGTCAGATTTCAAGAAGCAAGATATACTTTTGATGATCAAATTTCTGCTTCATCGATCAGACAGGATTTTTCTTTTACGCTATATTTTGTTTATACCAATTCATCGGAGGCACCGATGCAGTTTGCAGTAGTATTCACGCAGTTTCGATCGAGCCAGCTGGTATCAAAAGACTTCATTCGCAGACTGTGATATTTGGCATGAGCATTCACATGCCCCTTCCTGGTTGATGCAAACTTTTCTTGCCTTCGTTCACATCTCGCTGCAGAGATTGCAATATAATAAATGGGTGTAGCAAGGCGCAAAGTTATAACTCGTTGCGAAAGCTTTCAGCAAGACTTCGACTAGCTAACGTGATGGATGCATAACCGCATGCGTTGTTACGATCATCGTTGAGAAGCAATCGTGCCCTATCTTTCGTTCATTAATATAATGGAACAGACAGATGAGATATATTTAATATTCACCTGCAAATCTTTTCGCCATAAATATCCGATTTACAGTTATTTTTGAATAGTTCATATTTTTCAATATGTTTCTTTTCCAGATGCACCTATATAGAAACCTCCTACTGCAAAAATTCGCACGTTTATATGTGTTTCTAAGCAGAATTGCACTTTACTCGTTGCTGTTATCAACCAATTCAGTTCACATTAAATTTCTTTAATAAATTCAGTTCCGTTAGCGTAAACTGTTCCCAAGCAGTTTTACGTGAACACACCGCTATAGTTAATTTACATGAAGCTGTTCATCTCGACGTCTGAAAAATGACGATTTCGAGTCTTGTAGATCGTATCAGAATTCAGAGCCTTCTAACTGTAGACACCCACTTCAAAATGCTCTTCATCCCTAATCAAATTATAAGAGCCTTCCATTGTCTCCTTAATTACAGCCCTAATTTGGGGAAATTTAACAAGCTCAGCTTGCGTCTTTTTTCACCAAACGATGGTTAATTTCTATTTCTGCACAGTCGATGTTTATTTACTATTTCCTATTATTGCATTATTAACTGTACCATTACCTGCTAAAGAGATCAGATAATGATTATGAACTATCCCTTTAGGAAGATACATTAGATGATTTGCAAAACTCGAGAGAATGTGGTGAGCGCTTTTTAGTAGAGATAAAAATCGTTATTCTCCAACAGGATGTAGTTAATCCAGCACTTCTATTGCTCGTTTTAGACTGTGCATAAATCTGAGTATTTTCTGCCCTTTGGCAAATTTGCTTTGCATAATCAGACAAAAGGTATTGCTGCGTCATGCATCTGCGTATGTTTGCGGCCGCGTATGCATGTGTCATTATGAGGGTGTCGGTCGGTCTTTTATATTCCTTATTGAAGTAAGTATGCTCGCACTAACCTGAAAGAAAAATGCACAGAATTCAACGATGCATTTCAGTTGATTAGTTACGCAGAAACAAATTACAACGAAAAAATAATAATTTCCATTGTAATTTTCCACTAAAGTCGGACTTTTCTACTAAGACCTAACACAAGCAAACGGTATTATAATTTTCCGCTTCCATGAACGAGGATCTAAATTAAGGTGTTGATGTTTGTTTGGGTGCTCTAAGAATGTGGCTCCTATTAATTTTTGACGCGCCTTTTTCGGTGAATTTTTCCACATAGAAATAATATGGAATATGTTTGCATAATTAACATTTATGAGAGCAAAACGACTGCACTTAGTATCCGTAGGAGCGGAATTGTGTTCGTACTGCAAAAAAAGGCAGTTTTTATATTGTAATTTGCAATGGTACTTAATCTAACTGATTAGCTGTTGTCATTTAACTAGTTGAATATAACTGAATGTACAACACACCTAATAAATGTAATTGATGTAGGAACAAAACGTCTTGTACGAGAAGTAATTTAATATATATAATTGTTTTTAAACGCTACCACTTATTCTAGTCTCTTTTAGACGACATCCGTTTCGTTGATGTAAGCTGGCAATTAATCCCTGTTGAACAATTAAACGCTCAAAACTGTAATATAAGGTTACGTTTGAAAATTCACGACTATGGTTGTATGAATTTTGATCAAATTTCCGCTCCGATTTCTATTCCACTTGGCGCGGCTTATGGGCGTTCAAAATTATTAGTGAATGGAGTGTATTTTTGTCATTTTTTCCCGCCGCCTTTTTTCTGAAGTGTTATTTTTTTAAAGCAACTTTTAGAAACCTTTATTGAAAATCGTAAATATCACTATTCATCATTTGTAGTTTTTATTGATTCAATTTTTAAATGCAAACAAATTGCTGAAGGTTCTTTGATATTGTTCACGCGCCGTTGATAGTGCGCTGAGGAAGCTTCCCTAAAGTACATCGATGTTTTTCTTAGCTCATCGAAATATTTGTCAGCTGTCTATTCGATTTTCGTTTCTTGCTTTTCAAGGTTTTTGACAACCGGCAATAATTTTTCAGAGGATTGTGATGTCTGACTTTTTTATTCGGAGCTGCTGTCGTTTTCAGTTGAATAAACAGCTCCACTTGAGGTGCAAATGATTGTGTTAATTTTCACTTTTGTTCTTCACCTTTTTTGTCGGGATTCGCACTTTTTTTTCAAACCGTTAGCACCGCTCTTCCTACTTGTAATTCTATGGAGCAACAAAACATGCTCTTATTAGGTAATTATAATATTAGTGATTATTGAGAATTGAACATTCTCCTCTTAAGCCATTATAATATTAGTACTCTTGAGAGTATTTTTATCTAATTGTTTGCTGACGGATGTGGTAATAACAGTGTAAATATTCGCTCAGCAAAGAATAAATTTTTGACATTTAAAGTCCTTTTGACTAAAATGATGGTAAAAAACTCGATGTTGTTGTCGCTGCACCGAGAAAACAACATCATTTTTTGTTATTTCGCAGTGCCAGTTGGTCATTTTTTCCAAAGCAAACATTTGACCGGCTTTTTAAATTTGTTGAGCTGAACACGACAATCGCTGGTCATTCAGATTTCATCGATAGTGACATTATGGACCGATCTCGAGCCTGCTGTGAGTGAGAGATTCCATTTGGAACTCGCTCCATCAGTTCAACGACTCATCGAATGTGGCACGCTACCAAAAGAATGCTCTGAAGTAACGGTTCCATGTGTGCAGCCGCTACTCGATCTCCTGTCGAGCTCACCTTCTTCAACGTTCCTTAACACGAGCTCACTGAGTGCGCAGATCGGTTCGTTTTACAAAGCACATTATATTCGACTAAACAAAAAGTCGGTGAAGTTTTCTTTAAGAGAGATTTTCTTTTTAGTTCATTTTATGGATACAAAACCAACTGAAATATAATGAACAGTGTATTCTGTTTCATTTTAAGAAAGTTTTCATGTTCAAAGATGTTGTTACCCGTCAAATGAAATCACTTCCAACGGAAAAAGAACCGTTCTTGCTCGTGTCCAAATTTCGTGGTGAAAAATCTGCTCGGCTGCAACTAAACCATTCGCGTAATCCAGCGTCTTCTTCATATTCTTCTTCGCAGTCAGAATTATTCTTTTTATCACTGCACCCTTCTTTAAGCATAATGCCAACCGTTATTGCCAACATCGTTGCGTTATTCATCTCCCACTGAAATTTTCAAATTGTCGAGGGTTAATCCAAAGTATTGTCCCTTTTCCTTCATACAATTTCTCTGAGTAATAAATGTCACGGTCTTTACTTCAATGATCCCGCAAGACACACATGGACGTAAGCATTGGAATTTCAGATACACCTTTGGGAAAATTTTAAGTATCATAGCTCTCCTTTTACCAACAGCATAGCTTTGCTTCATCTGTTGAAGAATGCCGTAGAAGTTTTGGTCACTCCATTAGGCTCTCCAGGCGAAGAAGCGTTTGAAAAAATATTCGGAAATTTCAGTGGTTTTGGAAGATTTGCAACTTATTTAAGGATAACATCAGTACGTTTTTAGAAGCATTCCGAAGCAGTTTCGATACCTCATTTTCCTCTTCTCTCGTAATTGTCGTTCGGTGATGAAATCTACGAGTGAAGTTATTTATGAGATTGTTTATTAAGTTCATATAGATCCGAGTAATTATAGAAAGTCTATGGAAATGGCTCGAAATGGGCAGAGAATGGGCACTCAACTCCGATCGATTCGAAGAAGCAGCTAGTGCAATTTACACGCAACCAGCAACAGATCATGATAATTTTCTCAGCACTGAATTTTCGCTGAGATTTTTATTTGGTGCTCGAGGTTGCTCGACGGATGCAAGAATCAGATATCAGAAATTGGCTGCTGTTGTTGATGCTGTTGCCGAAAGAGCAAGACTCTCTCAGTGAGTCTGTGGTTCATAGATATAACGTGATCCAATACATTTCACTTCCACTGTATAATATAGTTTGTTAGTTCAGGTTGGCAATCGTAGGGCGATCTGAGTACTTGATTTCGCTATCTCCTTCAAAAGTGGCTCCTTCTTCTCTTCTCCAGCACTTTATCCTCTCCTCCCTCTCCCTCAACTCCATCCCACTTCGCCATTTAACATAAGATTACCTTTACAACTGGAAATTCCATGTAGCACTGAAACAGCGTGTAGATGCAATTATAAGCCTTGCAGACTCGCTAATCCCAAATATGAAAAGAATTCGATTTAGAGATTTATATTTCCCTGCTTTCGTTCCCCCACTTCCTTTGCTCAGACCCTATTCTGCTAATAAACGCAACTAGTAAAATGTCTACCCGAATTCATCGAATAAGGGAGCAGGAAAGGATCGTAAACGGATTGAGAGGGATGCGGTCTTCTATCTGTAGCGCCCGTCATGTAAGCGTGAAGGAATCACCTCTGCACCAATCATATCGGAAAGCAGATGCTTTCTTGCGAAGTTCATATTTCACTTTGAATCAACAAATAAAACAGCGTGTGTGAATGATGTAGGGTATTGTTGATAATTGGCGGTGAATATATCGTTGCTTATGTGCATCGCGTACTGCCACAAAAATTTATTCAGTACTAACCGAAGAGAGGAATTGCTCAAAAATATTGTTTTATTTTCTTTCTCGATGCTCGTTTTGGTGTTTCACATTTCATTTTAAATAAACTGCTGTTATATTCTTTCAAAAATTGTCCACATTTAAATAGGATGTCTGGCACCACTGACAGTTTGAACATACATTGAACTGTCTCGATTGGTGTATAATCAGTTTAGCCATCAGCCATCACAGCCCCACTCTATACTTATTTACAATACCATTTTTCAAAAAAACATCGACGAATGTTCTCTTTTTTGGAAAGAATAGAATTATCTCATTAGTTAAACTCATTAGGCCGCTAACAAATCAAATGCATAATGAATAAATGTTGGATAGTTAGAAATATTCTCAGGCAGAAAAAATCGCTTCGTGAAGGACGAGTGAAATGACTGCTTCAGTACTCAAAGTAAAATTCCAAGAAAAGCAAGTGCTATATTGCTTGTCGCAACCGAGCGTGATGAGTAAAACACACCATCTTTCTCATATGATTCCACATGTCTGATGAGCTGTGCAGCAAAATTCTAATCACCGGTTAAACTACAAGGATAATGTGGAAAATGGTGATCGCGAGGGTGCGTTAGCCATAACCTTGGACCATCACTTTTGGATTACAAAACCACGGTCCCAAAAAAGCTCTCATCCAAGTAATAAGCGTGGCCAATACTGAAATGTAGATTCAAATGCATATCTAATATGCATTTCCACAACAATACCGCTAATGTACCCGTGCAATTAAGAACGCAGACTCTTGCCATGGAGACTAAATGCAAGACAGCTCAAAACAACGCTCAAAAAGCTCACAGATTCTCATTTACGTAACAAATTAAAGGCAGCTGAAAACAGAAGAAAAAAGTCATCTGTGTGCGAGTATAAATGAGACATAAAACGAAATGAAATTTGCAGCTGTTCGAACTTTGTCTTCCATCCTCACCAATAGAGGCAGCTTGCTTACTCACAAAATAAGCACATTATCCTACAAAAGGTTATGCAATTGGTATCAGCCCCAGGGTAACCTACAGTAGTAGGGCTTTCAATAAGACAGCTTTTTAGGTGACATAATTAGAGAAAGGCCTACGCTCTACAGATGGTCAACCATTTAATCCCGTGCTTGTCAGCCTGATCGATAGTATCTGAATTAAGATAATTTTCGCGTAGTAAATATTCACCACTTATAACAGCTGTTTAGCTCTCTAATATTTCAAACTTCTGATTATTGGTCCCTTCTCAGGGAACAATATACTTTATCAGTTAAAGGTTTTCAAGGTGGATTCGTCAATATCACGGTCGCCTCCAACGGGTGGCATATAAAATGCCATCAAAATTGATACGAATGGACAGAATCGTATATGAGGAATATGCGAGAAAAGAAATTAAATTTTTCAATATGATGTGTTTGTGCATGTATTTAATGTTGAGAGGATTGCTGGTGTTCTGTTGGCAAATAGTTGAGCAAATCAGTGAATCTCTCTCTTTGTATGTATGTCTGTGCATGGCATCTTTTGTCACGAATACGCATCGATCGAAATGCGCAACAAACCAGGAATTGCTGCGGCGAGTGAAGAACAAGCATGCTGCAGATAGACGCCATCAGTGGGCAATGCTCGCCGCTCAGTGAGCCTTCGATAAGCATATCTCAAGCTGGCGGCAATTAGAAAGCCTCTCCACGAACGGCTCACCGCCTACAGCTGCCGTGCTACTCCAGCTGTCCGTCGCTGCACCACCGCCGTTCTCTCGTGCTAGGCGCATCGGCACGTGCGCAGTTCTCACTGACGATTGCCGTCGACGTTGCTGTCTCACACTGTGGCTTGTGTCGTAGCGTTTTCGTGCGCTCCTCAACGTTAATTCGTTGCAAACGTGCAGCACAGCAAAATCTGCAGTCTGCGTTTTTGTCTCCACTCTAGTTATTTTGCGTAATATTTTTTTCGTATATTCCACTCATAATCTTCTGCCACTGAATCAGTTTCCTTACTTCTGTTTGCACCATATTATATTTTGTGGTCGAGGATACACTTTTTCGAATACTTTCAAAAGTACTTTGGTTTGTTTGTGGTGTAGACGCTCGCAAGTTTGTGAGCAAGAAAAGAGGCAGACGATGAGCCGTTTAAGCCTCACAATGATTACATAATAGCAAGCAGCGAGCAGCCTATATTTACTTTAATCTATGACGCGCTGTTTGCGTGTTTAGGACGACCAACTCGCGTCAACGAGAGCGAGAATCTTTGTGGTGGCTATCATTGCCACACATTCACAATCGGCTGGTTGTGTGTCGTGAACGGGACGCCCACCGGAAGAAGGCTTGGTGTTGGCTGTGTGCAGTGTTGTGCTCTTTGGGGTGCGGATATTGCTGCCGCACCACACGCTATGCGCCATTGTATCGACGGCACAGGGCAATCTCACTGCGGCCTCATTGCTGTCACTTCAGTTCATTCTTTATTCTGTTGCACTTGACGCCTTTCCGCGATTACCTTCTCATCTAATTCACTGTCTCATCGGCGCCTGCGTGGCAGTTTTGTGCCAACTGTCTGCTTCACTGTGAGTTACTACGTGCTTAGGTTTGGTTGTTTTTAATTTCCGGGTGGCAATAGATGACGATTCGTTCGAGTGTCGTCCTCTTATTGCTTCTGACAATTGCTGCTCGTCGCGGTGTGGCTGATCGACGGCGATGTGCGATGCGTGGTGTTTGTGGCCAACGTGGTCATATGCATCAGAACTGCCCCTATAATGGGCCACCGAAACCGCTTGATGATCCTCACGATGGCGATTTGCTGCGTCAGCTGTGCCCGCATCTCTACCAAGGTCAGTATACTCTTTTCTGTTCATTTTTGTATTTGGTGCAATTAGCACTGGCTGCTGGTATTCCAGTGATTGCGCATAAATTTTTCTGCACCGGAAATGCTGGGCAGTAAAACTTAATAAGCAAATGATTGGTCATTGGGGTTCTGGTGACTGAGAATAAATGATCCTACATGGAAATGGTGGACAGTAAAAACTTGATAAGCAAACAAGTTGATAACTTCTGCGTTTGTTGCCGCGAAAGTTTATTTAAACTTTTTTTGAATCAAAGGTTTCGAGGCATTTACGTTTAAAATAATTTTTGGGCTCTTTTCTCATGTGTACTAATTCTGTCAATGAAAGCAGGAAAACGCGCCTTGGAGCTGGCGCCGCATGTTTTTACAGCTTTCCAAACCATTCCGTTGCAGCGATATCCGATAGTTCAGAATGTTGCCTTCTAATAGGTTTCCTAAGTGGCTGACCGAGAACACTCAAACAAAGGATTGATTTTTGCTTGCTTGCCGTTGGTTGCATAAATTGCATGTCATATTTTCTCTACCATAAGATAAAGAGTATGTGCATTAAAGTTCAGTGCAACAACTTTTGTTTGCCAGCTTGAAACTGCTGGACGGACAGACAAACGCATACAGGTGCACACTCAAGAATAACCAGGATCGTTGCACTTTTTGTGAAGAAACCTATCAAGATTTCTCGTAAATATTAGTTCTTCTGTACCACTTAATTAAGGGCAGTTTTTGTGGGTTACTATTGTACTTCTCTGACTACTATTTGTTGCATTTATTCTTTGCGTGCATTTTTTGCAAACTTTTGTGAAATATGTCATACAGTGGTCTCATTTCTATATGTGTTGTATGCGTCTGTCTGTTCAGCAGAGATCGCTCGTGTTGCGCAGTAAGGCATGAGAACTACAATCGTAGGTAGCGGTGGCTTTGCACTAGACGACGATCTGTTGTCCCCACTTTTGTTTACACCGATTATTTCTACACACTGCTGACGCTTAAAGGTGGCGTAAAACTTGCAAGTTATTTCCTTGGATACTCTAACAATTAACTGTTGTCCTCTTCAAAAGGGAAAGGGGGAAGGCCGAGGAGGGGAAGAAGGAAAGCAACATTTACGTGCCTTTCAATGCGCTTTTATAAATTTGATTTGCAAAGCAGCGTGGTGTCTGCGTGTGGGTAGGTGGTTTGCCCGTCGGCTCATGCGAAACTTTCAGCTTGGCAGATATATGAGCCGGCTTGCAAAATTTGGTGCCCGTGTTTGCACCGCTTGTTGACTTCGTACGCTCCCTGTCACTCTAGTGTATTACCATTAGAACAAGTTATAGAACTATAACGGTGGCAAAAAATTTGCGTACATTTTACACCGGTTGTGTTTCGTTGTCTAGGAGGTTTGCACCCGTGGTCAGATCAACTAAGGTACAAAGGCATTTTTCTTGCATATTTTGTTTTGTTGCGCTTATCGTGCAAGCTTTCCTGGAACATTGCTCGATCGGTTTATTAAAAATAGTTGCAGAAATGCATATCATGTCTACCTTCGTGACGTGCATTCTCAGGTGCAGTTAATTTTTCTGGTCATCTGGCATTTCGACAAAGGCCTCACTGTTAACAAGTGAATAAGATAAGCTGCTAATCACAGGTGGCACAACTGTTTACCTGATTTCCTCTTTGTTACAACGTTTACACACCTGTGCTGGGTTGTTTATTGAGTAAGCTGTTTTTTTTTTCATTTTTGTGATGTAGATGCTGTGAGACTTCAAATAGACGACATGCCGCCTTTGTGATGCTCCCTAACGAAATGTGATGTTCGTGCGAATGACTCAAACATATTAACAAAATCGTACGAGGCTTACAGTTTTTCTTATTCAGTGATAATAGAAACTGCCCATGTCAAAGTCTAATAACATTTTACATGAAATTGTTCGCTGATGAAGTTAATTAAGTGCTGAGTATCTCAGGAAAGGTATCTTCAAAGAGGGTCTCACTACTGAAGGATCTTAGTATGATACCTTACAGGTGCGATAAAATCGAGCTTGAGAACTCGTGCTACCTGCTCCATTGGGGTTCATTTCGATTGAATTCCTTATGCTTACCGTTGTTTCTACACAAATATTGCATGTATAAGCGTTTAATATCACATGCATTTATGCTTATAACTCTACTAATTTTACTAATGCATATCAGAGTGGTCACTGTTTACTGCGTTCGAATCATTCACCTTTTGTAAGATGCCGTTCATCACTTCACTTCTTATAGAGGCTTCATTCGTCGATAGCGCATTTCTTCGTGCAAACATTTCGTCATATAAGTGATAAAAAATATTTCCTTTGCATTTCCGGTGGCCGCACCCACTGATTGCAAAAATTAAAAAACGAAACGATGAATCAGTGCCCGACAATTTATTGGCTTTTCTCTTTTATGGCCAAGTGGGCAACTCTGTGCATAGGTTCGCAACAGGAAATCCGCTTTCTTATAGCAATCAGATTATTCACTGGGAATTTTACTCACGAATTTCGGTCACCCTTTGATTGCAAAAAAATGTTCCAGTCGATCCGAATTATGAGATTTTTTTAAATGGAATATGCCATTTACAAGCTGGAATTCTCTCAAAAAAAGAAAAGAAATTCATCCGTTTTCAATATCCGTGCACCCAGCATTCATAGGGTTTGAAGTATTTCATGAAATCTCAATTTTTAAAACGCTAAAGGACATTCCATTTTTGGTTTCGAATAGATTAAAAAAAGCTTACTGAACTAATATTATTGTTCTTTGCATTTTTTTCACCTGTGGTCAGTTGAAAATAACATATACAAGTAACATTACATTACAGTACTGTAGGAAAGTTAGACCCTAGTGAGCGAGCGATGAATATACGAGGTTGAAATTATTCTTTTAAAATGCGTTCGAAATTGAAACTCTTTAACTGTGGTCGAGGATCGACTGCCAACGGTCATTCAAAGATCAGCGCTAACTGAACGCTTTTATACATTTCAGACCATAGGATCTCTTCTGTGCGACCGATGCGATGTTTTTTCTTTAAGGAGTATTTCTGCAGCATTTTAGCGTGAACTTTTAAATTGTTGTGACGCATACCTTTTTAGTTCCCTTATATGCTCTTTTTCACTTTTAGCACACTTATGAGAATAAATGTGCTTTTATTAATGATTTCTTCAAATATTAATTCATTTGGCTTGTTGAATTTAAATCTATTTTATTGTTTGATTAAATTGTTGAATCCACCACTTCCAGATTTAGCTAATTGTTTCACTTGCAAGTGAGGTAGTTGAGTTGAATAAGTTTATGCAATTACTGCAACATTCGACCCTTAGAAATGTGGAAATGTTAGTCGACTAAGCTGTGTGGGTGAATCGATTCGGAGGCAATTCAACTGTCGTGGCAGATGGCGTTGAGTGCATCAACTAAAAGCACAGAATGTTTACGTTCCCATCCACGTCAACGATGATTCGTCAATCCACTCTGAATTCATTGTTGAGCGGAACGATATTCAGCACAAAAACGGCCAAATCTATCAAAATTTCTATAAATCAACGGTCAACAAGTTTTGGAACATTTCACCATTTACTAAAAACGTTTAAGTTATCGTTCCATTGAATTGTGCAATGTATAAGGTAAGGAGTATGAGAAGTAACAGTTTAATGAAGGAAGCAAAAGGAATGCAATGCCTATAGATCAACGGTCAACAAGTTTTATGAGAGAAATGCGCATAAAATTGTAAAAGGATTCCATATCTAATTCTAATACGAGAAGGTGGAAGGCTTTCTCTCAGAGGATAGGGAAATTTGGCAATTCTTACTTTCTTCCTTTTCATCCGTAGAACATATTAGTCCATTAATTTGAATAGATTAACTGGCTGCACTAAGCCGCTGATAAAGTTTCAAAGTTGTCCGTAGCAAAAATGATACATACACATATGCACAACAAAAGAACCAACGTTTTGCTGACTGCATTTCCGTTGTTAACGCTTACTGCTTGCCAGTGCAGCGTTGAATTTGTTGTGATTTCATTTAAGACAATCGTTTTCATAGTGTTGTGTTCCTTTTGTCACTTCGCAGTTAGCAGTGCAGTAATTGTTTACCTTTGTGCCCAGTGACGTTTTTTGAATCAAAACTGCAAAGTGCAGCGAAGTTCCATGCGTTTGTTCTTATAAAATTCTAGGCTAATATGAAAAATACGCCTAAATAACTTATAAGAAATTATATTAAGCACTTTCAGATCCCTTATAAACGGCAGCCTTTCCAAATCGATTGCTTTTGCCGTTGAGAGTATTGGTGAATTAAACCAGGGAATTCAGTTCCAGAAAAAATGAAGCATAACTCACCTTATTTTGTTCCGATTTTATGCATTTCTTAAATTCATAAATCTATGCGACAGCGAAGTTTGCTTCAAGCTGTAAAATTCCTCAGAAGCATTAATCCTCATCACATCTCAGTGTCCTGTTTTCCTCACACAACAAGTCTTTAGTGCTGAAAAAAGTAATCGTGATTTCCTCCCTCAGTGATTTGTTTCGAAACAATTTATCACTCATATCTTTTAGTCCCCTTGCAATGCTTCTCTCTGGTTATATAGAGGCGCCAAAGGAAAGTTTCAAGCGCACACTTCACTTTGAATCTTCAGATAAACGGAAGTAACTTAACATAATTCGAGCACGGTCTACTAAAATTAGTAACTCATATTCCGCTTTCGAATTATCAGTCTGCAAAGTCATCCGTGAAATTCAGGAATTTCATTATATAGTTCTGCATAGGGGGTTTTTACAGCGAAAATTTGTTTCGGGGTGAAGGGAAGAGAATGTAATCCATTATGAGCGATTGTCCGTGCATCAACACTGAGCTTTCAGATGGTAACAAAGAGTTTTGCTGTGACGGTGCGCAGCTCGAGCATCTGGCAGCCCAGATGACGTTACCTCGACAGCTTTTATCGCGTTGTCCTAGTTGCTTCACGAACTTTGTACAACTTTGGTGCGACTTCACATGCTCACCAAGGCAGGGTGATTTTTTGAGGATAACTGCTGTATCTGACGATCAGTTTCTGATGTAAGTTCATTTCGTTTTGCGAGTTATACTTTGGCTGCTCTACTCCATCGTAAATGCAAATGCTCCCTAGAGTGTACCGAAACTCGAGACTCCATCCAACATCAACTCCGATGCGACTTCTTATCTCTGGAGACGGTGTTGACCGATGCAGTTGCCGAACATAGAGATGCATATAATTCAGCTCACGTTGGAGGCGTTTCTATAAGTTTTGCTTCTCGAGGAGAACAAGTATAAACTCTTGCAGAATGTGTTAGCCACAGTATTTGTCATTTTAAGGTTCTGCAAGTTCAGCTTCCACCTGCATTTCGTTTATTATTGCCAGTTTTATTTTCTTATGGGCGATGATCGAGTATATGAAAATTGAAGCAGAAACAACTTTTAGCAGCTCTATACCGTGAACGGCATGCGTTTTTTGGCTTAAATTTGAGCACATTCGTAATGTCGAATGGATTGTCTCCCAAGCATTATCGTATGGTGTTCCTACCCTTTGGTTAGAGGGATTTGTTTCATTGCAAATTTGGACCTTTCTCATAATTAGCGTTTCCTGCCATATTTTATTTCCATCTAACGTCCTTTCGACATGCTTAGAAAAAAATTTGTTCCAAATGTTTTCCCAAGAAATTTCGTTCATATATCTCATCTCCATTTTAAAGTCGCTGCACAAAATTCTACGATGAAATCGTGAGGTGTTTCTTCATAGAAACTTCGGAATGACCTCGTTCTTCTTCGAGGAAGTTTTCAGTCGGTTTGAAAAGTGCGAGAGCTGACAAACTTGCTCGCGAATTTTGGAAACGCTTCGAACTATGCAAAAGTGTTGTCAGTAGATGTGAACCTTTGACCAGTTGCTCACTTCGAAGATCCCTTGTTTCCTAAATTCCTAAATGATTGAAAAGTGCGTTGCGTTTTAAACAGAAGCAATAGACGATTTCAGCGATGATTCACCCACTAATTTCCAAAAAAGAACCTCACTGATCCATCTTGAAATTCGATTGCCAAAAATTTGTTCTCTATTTCGCTGCAAAATGCAACGCTGCCATCCACCACATCACGCGGTAATCGGTGGTCACTTCGAGTAAAACCTTCACAATGCCACTACATCAAAGTTTCGATTTGAAGGCTTAAATCATGGACAATTGCATAGCTGAATTTATATTCCATAGGGGCTGTCGTCCCAATCGAAATGCTCCGACTGGGCGAAAGCTGCCAGTAAGTAGCAGCTGCTTTAGACTCTGTGTGATTAAGCTGTTGAATGCTCGAACACGTTTCATCTCATTCTCACGTTCCCTCTTTTTCTCGGCTTATTCTTTCTTCTTTTTCCTTCTGTCATTCTATTTCTTATGTTATTTTAATTTTTTCCTAACGTTTCAGTGAAAACGAGACACAGTATGTAACAGAAGTTGAATATTACGTCCGTGATGATTATGCGAATGGCCTTTTAGAGTCATGCAAAGGGGTAAATAATTTTTATTTTCATCTTCAGTTGCTTTATATTTTCAGACAACTAAACAAATGATTAACTGCTGTATTTGCTTATTTGATTACATCACTAAAAACGCTGTGATTATCGATGGGTATTTTTATGTGATTTTAATGGACCGTCTTTTTTTGCACTTCAGCAGTCGTAAATAATGTGTGATTGTTGCACACATCTAGATTCGTTTCTTTTCTTCACACTCTGTTGAGATCGATTCACTAAAGAAGGGAAAGTTTTTCGCGTTTTTTTTTTGTTGAACACGCAGTTTTAATGCAAAGCATAGGCAGTGTTTTCCGATGCATCTGAAATACACGATGATATATGGAACGCATTTTGAGTGTTTAGGACACTAAATTGAACCTTCAAAAATGTTTGAATGTAAATAACCGACTCCTCGAGGGGAATAGCTGTTTCGAAAGAAAGCTTATAAATCGAAAACCATTTTCATTTCATTCACTGTAAATAGTGAAATTTCATTCAATCCACTCATCAACAGTTCTCTTTGTGAATTTATCGTTGAGTGCCGTTAATGAGTAGCTAACATTTTTAATTAACATTTTTCTGCCCTAAGTATCAAGTCAGTCAAAAGTAAACGCTCTATCTCCCACTCTGATAGAAACTGCCAACATAAACTTCTCGAAAATTCATTTACACGTTTATATTTCAGGTTTATGCGGATAAATTGAGATGTTTATTACTTCTCTCAAATTTCTTTTGAAATCCGTCGTTTTCAACAGCTCCGATTTGTCTGTAAAGTGACGGACAAATTGAACTCAAAGCAGATAAGTTGGGACAGGTTTCGTGCTTACATCATTAATAACCTATCAATATGCGTTAGCGGAGGGCATCAAGAAAAAGAATTTTTTTTCAGGTGAGGGCAGTGGGCGCAGATTATGCGTTGAGCTTGATGTGCGGTGTAAGCGTTGCGGAATGCAGTATTTCTCAATGGTTCAATTTTATGGGCACGTACAACGAGAATATCGGTGTACCGTTTACGATCGACTTTATTGTTGGCCAGAACAGGTCAACCTCGGGTGCACCGATTAGTCCACCATCAACGCATATTGTGCCATGCTCTCAAGCACCTTTTCCTGGATCTTCAGCATGTTCATGTCAAGATTGTGCTGCCACATGCAGACCTGAAGCTCCATTCCCTATCATCACTCAGGTCGGTTTTTTAGCGAATCAGAAAAATTCTTTCGTGGTTCTTCATATCAACAAACTTCCCCGTAGAATGCTTCGTATAGCTATTGAACCTGAATTTTGTCGTTCGAAAATGGACAATTGTTTTGTATTCATCCTCACAATCCCATTACGAAAAGAACAATTCTTATTGTTTTCGTTTCTTTTGCCTGTCATTTCCATAATCCGGTCCATCTAGTCTGTGAATATCATTTACTGTTTTCTATTTTAGCTGAGAAATTAGTCCAAATCACCTGTTTGAATACATGATATTTTTTAAGTGAATTCGCTTCGTAATCCTCACTTTTTGTTTTCACTCTGAGGTATGTTTCATATGCAAAAATGCTCGATAGCTCTCCAGTGAAGTCAGTTTTTTTCAGCACACTTTTATTCAGCTTTAGAATGACTATTCGGCGCAATTTCGATGAATCAAAGTTTTTTTCCATACGGCACACAACATTAGAAGTTTTGCTTTTCATTGCAATATCCTATGTCATCATTTCCTTTTATAAATTGTCGGCCACATTTCTCATCATTTGTTTTTTACTTCTCATAAGTCGGCGGTGATTAATTTTCAACATTCAATTCGAATATTTCTTGAATATCATTTCGTTTATACACTCCAATTAGTCAGACACTCATTCCCAAAATTGTTCATCGTTTTAGTGAAAACATTCGAGCATTATTTACTCTGTAGTTGTGTAAAAGTCCCTATCTAATCCTTTCCAAAGGGATGTGATGGGAAGGAAGGGAGGGGGGGGGGGGAAGGGGGAATTAAAGGGAATGGGGTTTTCAGTAGAGGCGATTTTCTTTGAAATGACAGCAGCGTGAAGCTCTTTTATTATCGGTTGTTATAGAGGCTGAGAAGGACACGAGTAAAGACGAGATCGAAATTCGTAACGCGCATAATGATCGTTGACTCGTAGACATTTGTCAGAGACTTTTGTGCATAATTCAGGTCACATTAGTTGTTCATCGTTGTTCTCTTTTTCGTGGAAATTGCTCTTGATTTGTTGATCACATTCCCGTTCCTCTAATTTTTAAAATCGTTTATATTCTCTTTTCATTCAGTATCCACACAGCAAGTGCAAAAAAGAAAAGTATATGCTAACATCAAAGATGAGACGAGATTAAGCATTTAGCTAATTGCTTGCAGGGTAAATGCCGTATTGCATCAATAGACTGCATGTTGATACTGTCGTTAGTCTCGTTCGGCGGGCTATGCTTCGCAGTCGTTTTTTTTGCCGCAGTTCAATACGGTCTTCGACGAGGTAACGAGACCGATCTTGCTGATTTCAAACCGGCCGCCGGAACACTTGATGATGCTGACCTGGGCACAATTGAAAGTCTTGGTTCATGGATCGAGTCGCAACTGGAAGCAATGTGCGCTCATTATGGACAGGTGAGCCTGTGCAGTAACATGTGTTGAACTATTTATCGTATTTCTTTCAATGGAAACTCGCATCTTATTTCCTTTCCAGTTTATTGAACTCTTATTCATAATGGCTTCTTGTTTTTCTTCTTTTTGGCAACGAGGCCGATCCTCTTTGCAAGAAAAAATTGCGCCACCTACGTTTTTCCGGAAACAGGCAACCTCCCAAAGGAAGTTTTCTAACATTGGAGGACCACTAGGAAGTTGGTGGCAATTTGTAGCTGTACTACAATATATATA
The DNA here is from genome assembly GCA_013433145.1 of Ascaris suum. NCBI lineage: Eukaryota > Metazoa > Nematoda > Chromadorea > Rhabditida > Ascarididae > Ascaris > Ascaris suum. Next base: position 7,134,487 of record CM024169.1, on the reverse strand, counting down.
TATATATATATATATATATATATATATATATATATATATATATATATATATTATATATTTATATATTTATTTATTTATTTATATATTTATTTATATATATATATATATATATATATATATATATATATTTATTTATTTATTTATTTATTTATTTATTTATTTATTTATTTATTTATTTATTTACAAAATGTATTAAGGTGCCTCACGGTAGTAGATAGCCTCCCTTGCCACTTTCTCCCCTTCATGTACCTTTCCGAGTATATGGTGAAGGGAATGAGTACCGCTCTTGTGATGGTACAGGTAGAAAAGTGAAGATAGATGCTGATGCGCATCTCTGAGAGTAAAAAAATCCTCCGAAACACACCTAAGTTTGTTCTACCTATCCAGGAGTTCACTTCAGCCTTATTCATCAACCTTATTCACTCTGTCTTCTCCTCAGTAATTTGCTCGCAAACAGCAGGAGTGAACTGTTGCGGCATTCCCTTATTGAAATGTCTTATGTCTCTTTGAAATCACTACTCAGTTTCCACTGAGACGGAGTTTCTTCACTCGAACATCTGCACTCAGTTTTTAATTAGCCCTTTGGCTAATATTATTAAGATGTGAATTTTTTTATTTCATCGTAATTGCAACGCAATAAATGAACGGTTACTGCGAGATTTGTTCCGCAGTCTTCTCCTATTTGTAGTAAAAGAATGAAAATGGCACTGAATCTCGTTGGCTTGGATTTACGGATTTCCGGCGTATTATCGATTTTCAAATCATTCGAAGAAATTCAGCCGTCTTTCATTCTTTTTATAGTAAACAGTTCAAAGTTTTTTACCACCTGCACTGCAATATGAATTTCCAAAATTCCCTTTGCCAATCTTCGTTGGTTTATTTTCTGCTGCTGTTTCTTGTTCGTAATTCAGAGAACTTTATCAACAAGATTACATCCAGTTTGAGCAATCCCGCAGAATGCAGCTACAGGAAACAGCCAAAAAACGCGGTTACATATCCACGACTTTCAATAAAACTTGTCAATTCTGAGTTCCTCTTAACGGCTCGTTTAGTATCTCTATCTCTCCCCTTTCCTCCCTTCCCGTCTACTCATTATCCTTCCCCTCCCTCCTATCGCCTAATCACAGATAAGAAAGCCTTTTTCTTGAGAATTAAATTTTATCGTAATTTATAGCTATGTACACGTCGGCCGTTGACAGTGTTTGGTTTCGGAATGCTGGTAGCGTTGCTGTGTTCGACTGGAATGTTCTTCGTGAGGTTCACCACCGATCCAGTAGAACTGTGGTCATGTCGTGGGAGTCGAGCTAGAACCGAAAAGAATTTCTTCGACTCTAACTTTGGGTTCGTGTTCTGCACATTTTTTCTTTTTGTTTCCATTTCTATCAACGAACAACGAGGTCGACTATCCAGGTTTGAATAAACCGCTAAAGATTTCTCAAGATTACAGTTTTCACTGCGTTTAGGACTCGAGTTTTTTCAATATTTATCAGTTGTTGTCTGACTTTCATCGGCTTTCTTTTATCGGAACAGTTGGAAGCGATCGATCCGTAAGATAGAATTGTGCAGTGTAGTTTTCAAGTGATTTTGTTTAGTCTCTTTTTTAAATTCTTTTCTCATTCTTTTAATAAAATAGTGTTCGTTGCCTTCATAATTAATAGATTTGAGATAATTGTATCAGGAATTATCAGCATTCTTATCGAGGCGAGTGTTATTATAGAAGTGGTGTGCAATTCATCGAAATATTAATTCCTAGCAATATACAGGTATCATCTGATCGATACCTGTTTGGCTTGAAAATTGAGGATTGCTGCAGGATACTTGCCCGTGTTTGTTATTACAATCGAGGTTTGAACAGCGAGACATAAAGTTAACCTAAATGATGGATACCTTCCTTTTTTTAGTCAGACTTGCTGTAGTAGATGATCTCATTATATAATGTAATATTCAATACTCTTGACTATTTATACCCTATGTAATGTGAACTAGCCTCTTTTGCAAGTAATTTGGCAATGAAAGCGGATGTCCTCTAGGAACTGCCTCTAGAAACTAACAAATTTCTTCGAAAATTTTGCTCCTGTAAATAAAAAGGGTATATTTTCAGCTTGGAAACAAAAAAGCTCAGGTCATAAAATCCGTTGAATATAATATGCATCAGAAATTACGTCATTAGCATATGATTGACTTTTTTTCATCATCTTCAAAAAAGAGTTACAAGCATATAAATATGCTTTAAGAAATTGATCGAATCACAGACAAGCTAACTTTGAGTAATATTTATATGGTTGGGTCAATCAAAATATGGGGCCATTATTCTTCATATTTCACTTATTATTGATAATGTGTGGTGAGGTGAGCAAGAATAGAAATATTATAATGTGCACACGTTTCTTCATTTGTTTCTTTATATTTTTATCTCATTTCCCATTTTTGCTCTTTGGTGACCCTAGTTATCCAGTAGCAACCGCGTACGTTGCAAGTGCGTAAGCTTAGATGTCACCAGGTCGGAATGTCATGTGTTCGCTTCCTCTTAGGTCGAATGCACTTTTGTTTGTGCGCCTAGTGATGTGTAACTTTATCACGCATTATCACCGCATTTTTATCTTTCGTTTCTTTTTCATGATGAACTTATCAAGATTGCAAACATTAATTGGCCAGCAGCTAAATAAGCGACCGATTGGAGTAGATCTCAGATGAATCTTCAAGTGAATTTACGCAGAGACCGATTGATCCGAGAAAGCCCGCGTCGTTGTTATATAATATCAGTTGCTATGAACCTGTTAGATTTTAAATTTCCCAGGATTTTGAGGAGAATGAGATGAAAGCGGCTTCACTAGAGGTGTGGCGACTACTTGCCCTTTGGAAGTTTTGGAACACTATATATATATATATATATATATATATATATATATATATATATATATATATATATATATATATATATATATATATATATATATATAACGGTATGCACCGTAAAAAAGCGCAGATGTAACATTTGCTTGTGAGACAAAAATAAGTGAGTTATGAACATCAGTAAGCGAACATTAAAGCGTTAATGGTAAAGTAAAATGCAGATGTTCACTTCGGCGATGCGCACAAATAATCGCAACGATGCTGAACTTCGTTTTCCATTTCATTGATCCACTTTTGAACACTGGCTCTCAGGTATGACACTGTTGGCGTTGAGGGTGGAAATTTTTCGTGCCAAAGGAGTTATGCAGAATACAAACACAAATTTTAGCATATATGCGAATAACACTTCAGAAGTCATCCTTCCATTGCAATGAAGAGTCCAATTTTAGTATGTGCAAAATCAGCAGAAATTGTAATTAATATATTCAAAATATTTTCACTATTAGTTGTATGAGAAATGGTGCATTGAGAGCCTCATATGTTCACATCGAGAGTGTTTAAGCATTGATTCCCATGAAACGTTTTCGACAAATATTTGCCGTTTAATCGTCGCCTCTTTTTTGGGGGCATTTTTGCGTGAACGATTCTTTTGAGAATGTATTTGTATGACTCGACAGAGATTTTTCGTTGGTAAAGTTGATTGCTCTCTCTAGAGGGAAGCATTGCTTCGTCGAGCATTCTCGATAATCTCCTCGAACGCGGAAATGCATTCTTTCGTCCAGCGAGTAAAAAACGCATCTTTGACTGTTAAATCGAAAACAAATCATCGCTCTAAAGGCGAGACTTTTTCTCTTTCATCGTTTCCTCTCATTTTATCGCTTCTTCTTCTTTTCGAGTGTTTTCCTCTGACTGCACATTTTCTTAAACGTTCTGAATTTGCTCAGAAATTTGAAATAGTTACCAAATTTACATATATATATTTCTACGAGCATTTGCAAGACACGTCATCGCAGCATCGTATTTCTGTGTACGTATGCATTTTTTGTGTCTGACTGCATATTCATCGTACAACTTTGGAACAGGTGGGCACAAACCTGTGAAATCCATCGGATACATTGTGCATTTACGGTGACCTATGCCTGCTGTCAAGTTGATTCACCTGCTCAGAAAGGGGCTAAGAATATACACAAAGCTATTAAAATTTGCATGCATTTTGCAATTGGTTGAGCAGTGTTTTGCAACGATCAGGTCATGGAACAAGCAGAGATGCATGCAAAAAACCCGAAGCTTTTGTTTCTGGTTTGTCTGAACAGCGAGTTCCAGAAGTCACATCTTTTGGCGCCTAACATATTATTTTAATACGTTCACAAATATGCACACAATTCTCATAACGTGCAGAATTCCGCGTTCATTATTTAATTATTGATCTAGACGCCGTTTAGAATTCCCCAAAAAATTCGTTTTTCTAAAGCGCAACAAAGATAAATGGGAATCATATGGATTACGGTTTTTTTCCATTTAAAGGGTCCATAAATGATTTCGAAGCTAAAGTAGATCAGTGTGGAAAAAGGCTTAGGAGCTCATCCCATTCCCCTACATTTCACCCACTAAATTTTTGATACATACTCTCACAAAGATAATTATTTGTTCATTTATTTATTTATTTCAACGACTGCGGATGGAAAAACACATAAAAGTAGATGTGCTCAGGCGTGACATCGCAGCATTGCAATTTTGTTCAGGAATTTCTCAAAAGAACATTAGAACGAATCTTGTCTATGATGTTTTGCTATAAATCGAAGAAAAAAGACTACATCGCTGCGCATGTTTTATTGCTTGTCGGCAATTTATGAGACTGGTTGGTCTGATGAGCAGATTTGCAAAGGTATATATTTAGCGGCTGTCTAGTTGCTTCTTTTTCATGCGCTTTTATAATACATTTGAGGACGTCGATGATTGAGCAGCAAGTATGAGCTTTATTATATTGGCCTTATGAGAGGTGTAATGCACGCTTCATTCATACACCTTTTTCCTCTCTTTCGTTCCCCTTTACTGTTTGTTCACGTAAAACATATACGATTCCATACCACTCAGCGATTTTGTTTTTGTTTTCTTCGCTAAGCTTAGATCACGTTGATACGTCAAGGATTTTCGATTAGGCACAACGATTACCTTAAAAGTGCCTCGATAATTATGAATATCCCATATTTTTCACCTTCACCGAACCTCACTGAGCTTTTGTTTCCTACCTAGATGGACTTATTTCGAAGTGGTAGAAAGGGCATTTCTGACCATTCGATACAATTCAGGAGGTCATTCCAAGTTCAAGAAAATTGCGAAATTATTTTAGGTTTTGAAAGTTTGCAAAAGGTTTTCTGACATGTTACCTGACAGGTTTTCGCATTCTCGCATCCTTAAAGTGGAGCGGGATCGAACTTGAAAGTCCGAAAGTCCCCAATGGATGGATGATAATTGACTTTATGTTCGATCAGTAATGCAAGGTTACAAGTTGAGATGAATACGTCAACTACATGTGAAGGCAGCAGTGTCATTCATTGCCTAGAAAAAAATTAAATTTCACTTTTCTCTTTTTTCGTTGTACAAAAGCACCTGTTTCTGGAGGTAAAGGAGAGGCATACGTGCAATTCTCAGATTTGCAGAGGGGGGGAAAGTGGGTCGCAGTTTATGTGAGTGACAAAGTGCAGAGGTGGATAACGAAAAGGGCGCTAAAAGCAAACGGTCGTTTTATTTCTCATTGGCTAAACGCATTTAGCAATTTCCATGAATCCTCTGGTAGATATCAGCTATGAAGATTACCTTTATTAAAGGATTATTAACCGCTTAATTATCTCTCTACTGAATTGCTCATTCCGAATTATAGAAAGCGCTCCTTGATGTGCTTAGCGATTCATTGATTATGTGCCGCTGATTTTGAATGAAACTAATCGTACCAAAAAATCAGAATTGAGCCAAATCGAGGTATTAGCCTTCTTCCTTCTTTTTCGTAAAAACAAGTCTGCTTTCACAACAAGAATTACAGAACGACGCTTGCAAATATACGTGCATTACGGATTACCCACCTTTATTACTTTGCTGTGCGTATATCGTGCATTGAAATATGTAATCGTGTATTGCAGAACGTAAAGAAAGTTACTCGTTGTCTGAGGAAGTCTAGACGTACAATATTATAAATTTAGACTCGTTCTTCTTCTCGGATATGGAAATATCATTTAAAGTAATGAATGCAGTTATATGAGAGTAAGTAATGTACTCTGTATGTGAACAGTGGCATCGCGTTGCCTTTCATTTCCTTCCGATAAAAAATGTGCGCGCACGTAAACGTTTTATTTGATTTATGGCTCGTGAAATGTTTACGCAAATAACGTCGGACTGCTCGCCCATGTGATATGCATCGGAAACGATGCCGTTGACAATCCGAGCCCTGCGTAAGGGGTTCTTTTTTTAAGGATCCAGTCAAGAGTGTTCTCAGCGTTGATTACCTTTGATTCTCCAGAACGATGGATTGGGTAACTATGTGCAACTACCGACCGAACGGTTATTGGTTCCAGCTTTACCTTGACCATACAAAAGAATGTCACCCGTAACTATATATATATATATATATATATATATATATATATATATATATATATATATATATATATATATATATATATACTAACTGAAACTTATTTTGTAGAATGGTTTATTCTTATTTTCAGACCATTCTATCGAACCGAGCAGCTGATTGTCTATCCACGGGATCAGTCGTTCTTTTTGCATGATAATCAGTCGAATGTTTTCGAACAAGGCTATTATGGACCCGCCTTCCGCAAACCATTTCTTAAAAACGTTCGTTTTCAATTTTCTCATTCTCTCCTCCTTTGAAAGCACTGATTTATTTACTTATCCTTAGTAGAACTGGTCAATCGCCCTTTCTATACATTCTGTATCGTTGGCGACCATTGTACCCCTACTCTCCACATGGTTGGCTAACCACCGCATTCGTCTACCTGTTGCAGCTGCGCATAATACCCTATAACAAGTTCGATAGTCAGTGAAAGAAGTTCGACAGTCGACAGCTGTCAATTCTTCTGACGTATCACACACTCTTGATGTGAAAGCAAAAAGTGGAGCCACCTTGTTTAAGAAGACGCTGTTCTGAACCATTCTAAAACTACTTTAAACGTGGAAGAAGTGCAGGAGCAGTTTAATTTATAATTTTCCACTTGTTTTTATTTCTTTTGAATTTAAGCTTCATTGCTGAGAAAAGAATCACAAATGTGCCGAGTTTTCATCATCGGTTTGCATCGCGATAAAATTACTCAAAAGTCCCTCATTTTCATTCATTCCAACAATGGTTGTTTTTGGTTTCTCTCTGGTGCACAGTTTATTTCTTTCAGCTTAATAATTATTAACTTAATGTTGGATGCTTTTTAAGGTTTTTGAGCTGCAAAATGCAGTCACGGGTCTCACAGCAGAAATGGGCGATGGTACTCAGATAACACTTCGTGATGTCTGCTTCAAACCGATGGCTCCCGATAATCGCAATTGCACAATTATGAGTATTCTTAACTATTTTCAGGTTGAACTTAAATAATCTCGTATAAATTTGAGACTGTAAAATTGTTCGAACTTCGTTGTCAGTGAAGTGAGTGGATTTTCATCGTAGTGGTTAACGATAACTACTGCGATGATTAAATAAAACTGAAGGGGGTTTTATGCTCTCATCGACCTGTTTGCTGTTGTTTGAAGTTTTATAGTACCCCAGCGGTTCAAAAGGACTTTCATTTTATTTGTTTGCAACTTCTGTAGGTTTTTTGAGAAGTCATCGGTAAATTAATGGTACTGCAGTAGAATAAATAGAACACGACAATAGATATGACCTAAGCTGTTTTGTATTTTTATATAAATCCTTCGAAGTGATAATTAGGCAGACGTAGTTGAATGAGTAATTAAACAAGTCAACTAAGAAAAGAAATTGCATGGTCGGTTACTTCAGCAATAGAGAGACACTTAAATATTTGGTGTTGGGATTTTCGCGCTGCAGAAACGTGAATCGCAACATTTGCAGCAGCTTGGCTTCCTTTCCTATTGTTAGGCTATTCCAGAAACAATTAAAACAATGTTTACGGGAAGGTATTAGCCAGTCACGTTGATGTTCGGCACGTCACCTTTTTTAATGAATAACAGTAAAAAGTTGCTGTTTGCACTTAATAGATATGCTCGAAATACTCGGAGAACGTTCACTTCAGGAAACTGACAAATTTTGATTTAAAACAAGCTTCGTTTACTGCCGGCAGTCATCCCGTATTTTACATTTCGATGTGTGAGATCGATCTTGTAGTGGCTCAGAACTTCTTTTTGGTAGCCTTTGTCCGCCAATTCGCCTTCGTCATCGTCGTTTCTCTCCAGAACAGTTTCAATCTGTACCGTTCTTAGATGTGTTTTAAATGGAAAGATAAGAAGAAAAAATTGTGGGCACTGAGTGGAAAACTTTTTCAGAACGACGTGCGTTTATTAGACGAAGTAAGTGCCGATGATTGGACAGGTGCTGAATTTGATTACCTCGATCATATCCTCACCTGCGCACAGTGAGTGCTTTGTTGATCACTTTCAACTGATTAATCTTTATTGACAGCCGCTTTTTTATTTTGGAAACCCCTTTGCTGCGCCTGTTTCGCTCTTTAAAATCCTTAATTAGCTGTTATCCCGAAACTTGGATCTGATCTAACTGCCAGCTGTTAGCATCACTTGCCGATTGGGTGGCGTTACTTTCATATTTTCTAGTGACTTTACTCATATAGAGGCATATTTCAATTTGTAGTTCTGCTCTTTATACTTTACTCTACTTCAGCTTCATTTTATCGACCGAATTATTCATTTAATTTCTTTGTTATGAGCCTATCGTCTCACAACATATACAAACAATTACTACGTGCCTTTGTGTATCCGCTGTATTATATGTCGAAATGTGTAGTGAACCAACGACTCAATCCATATATCGTTGATTTTATCGGTTACGATTGCCGTTTCATGAATGCCTTTGGTGTTCTTCACCCTCATTAACGCAAATTCGGGATTTTATTACCGGATATATCGTGTAGTGCATTATATAATTGAAGACTTTTGAAGACTGTGATATGGGAATTCCATTAATTTTGTTCGCTCATTCTCCCTCCACTAACGCACACCGATTAATTGGCTCTAAATTTCTTTATGTTTTTTTCTGTAAGAGAAAATATCTATGGAGGCGTAAAATTCTTGGAATATTTAGTGTCGTTAATAGCATCTTGAGGTTCGTGGCTCAGAACAGCCACTATATGGCCAACTACTAGCAAATTACTCGCTGTTCAGCATATTCATTACGACCAAAATCGTTGCAAAAATTCTGACTGAAATATGAAAGCATCTATTGGATGCTACTTTCCAGAGATTTGTCGCATAATATTGGTGAATGTTGTCTCAGTAAGAGGAATCAGAAGGTTGGATAGTTCCTGTCTAGTTTCAGTTAGAAGCATTAACTAATCTCGTCATCATTCAGCAATCCATATACGGTGGCTTCACGTCTTGGCGTCTCTTGTATTTCGGCATTCGGCGTACCACTGCAGCCCTATGTGATACTAGGCGATTTCAATACCACCAATCAATTTGATAGTGCACGCGGTGTCGTTATAACGATTTTACTTGACAATCACCTTGCTCATGAAGGCAATGAACGTGCAGTTGCATGGGAAAAAGAGTGAGTTTTTTCATTTCTCTAGCACTTTTCTTTTCGTAAGTCCACTTTTCGAAGCGATAATGCAAAAGCGGACGATCAGCGAAGTAAAAACTTTCGGCTTTTGAGTCCACTTTCACGAAACCTTTACTCATAGCTGATAATTAATCGTTCTGCCTATCGTCGATATGAGAATATGAGTTATACTGCAGTAATGCATTTTAAACCAATAGGAGATGTTGAGGTTCGTTGTTGCTCGACGTATCCATCGAAAAGAGAGTGGGAGGTTGTGTTATATTAACGCGTTAAGACAGATAGCTGGCTATAGCAGCGAATGGTTGGTTAGGCCTCCGAAATTCAATTGAAATATTGCCCTTTTTCAAAGAGTTTCCTGCCCTTCTCACGGTTTTCTATTAAGTCGTGGTTTTAATGTCACTGAAAGTTTACCCAAAATTTCTATGTCTGTGGTTCCTGGTGGCGGGATTTGAAGCAGGGCTTTTAATTGTTTTAGCAGAAATTTATATAACTTCCGCTAACAACAATGAAGTTTTGCTGACAAATGCAATATTTGAATCGTAAATCTGTAGAAGAAAAGATCATGGAAAGAAAAAGATGTGACGTTGAAGAGGCGCTGAAGAGAGGGGGGGGGGGGGGGGGGGGGGAGATGAGAGAAGGATACAAGCGAGAAGCAGTCTTCCCACCTAATGACCTCACCTCCCGTTTTTCACGCGAAGTATATGATCGTTTAACTTTTCTCTTGATGTGTACACTGGCTATTGCAGGTTTGTGCGCTACCTTCGTAACATTTCGCACGCGAACTATACGATTTCGTTTATGGCGGAACGTTCGATTCAGGTAAGGATACCTTGTGAGACGCCGAGTGAGGCTGCTCACTTAAATGGATAACAGATAGCGATCACTTGGGCCGAATACTGTTTCACTGCAAAAACGAGTTTATTAGTTTGAATTGAAACAATGTCGCCGTAGGAGAAATAGTTGTCAAGAATGGTTCCGCACTCATAATGTAACATATACGATACCATAAGTTGGCGATCAATATTATAACGTTGAGCATAATTGAATAATATCACTTCGAACACTTAGAAGTTTTTCATAAAGAGAGTCATTTCAACCTTTACTCTATCGATGTAAACAGGATTATGAAAATGCGTTATCACTTTCCAGGATGAGATCGATCGTGAAAGTCAGTCGGATGCCTTCACGATACTTATTAGCTATATGTTTATGTTCGGCTACGTTGCATTCGCACTTGGTCAATATCAGGTCTGTTGAAATTTTCGATTATTCTCTTTTTCACTGAAATTTGTTCGCATCAGTGATTATTTATTACTGATTTCACTAATTTCAAAGATGAACTTTCTACTTCGTCTAATTTTTTCTCCATTTGTGCAAATTAATTATGCCTCCTCGTCCTGTTCATGAACTTCAGCTTTCATAGTTAGTGTAAGCTTTTGGGGAATTCTCTGCCCTTTGGGCAACTTCCAAGTTTACATCCAGGTAGTATAGTAAGAAACGAGTCCAAATTATTTCGCTATTGTTGCAAGAACTTACATCCGCTTGTCGATGTTGTTTGAGGTTTCTTAGCCGGCACGAAGTAGTAATCTTATCAAATGCATATGACTTGCGTGTTGCTGTTTTGCTTACCACGAAAATAAGTTGAATAAGAACATGCATTTTTATTGAGTAAAAACCAAGCACTCTAATGAAAGATGAAGTTCAGGTGACAGGGAACAATTTGTGCACATTGCTTATCCACTCGAAGATAATGCTCGGCGTTGCGGGTGTTCTCATCGTTGCGTTATCGGTGACTTCATCGATCGGTCTCTATGCATTCTATGGCATACCGGCGACGATGATCATCCTCGAAGTGCAGCCGTTCCTTGTGCTTGCTGTTGGAGTGGACAATATTTTCATATTTGTACAATCTTATCAGGTTTCTATAACGTTTATCATCGTTCAACCTTTTCCTCTGCATTGAAGATTTCTATTATTACTTGTTTTCATAGGATTGTTTATCATAAGAGATGCCATTTATAGCGTCATCATTTGCTGCTTACTGCTTTATATCTATAGAATTAACCAAACCTTTGTAATCTCAATTCTTCATCAAGTTTCCATTTGAATAGAAATCAATCGTCGATCAGTTTAGAAACTCGTGCTGAATACATCTAACCAAATATTTTCACTACCTAATATTGGTGAAATTTGTAGCGTGCAGATGCGTCAGTATCGGAGCCGTTATGTATGCGTATGGCACGCATTAGTGGTGAGGTTATTCCGTCGATGTTGCTCACATCGCTGTCGGAATGCCTCTGCTTCTTCCTTGGAGCACTTTCATCGATGCCCGCTGTTAAGGTTTGTTCTCTTCCTTCAAATCATCTCACACTCTCTTCAGTCAACAAGAAATGTTATTTCATAATGCTGAGGTATTTTCCACTCCAAACTCTACATCCTCACGTTCTTCTTTTTGGTTACCTATCCACAAGGAAATTGAATTTATATGTTGCATCCTTCCATTATATTTGTAGTGCCATGCTGAGGTCCCTCACGTATTTTTTAAGTGGAGTCCAGCTTCACTTCGTTTGCTCTGTTCGATTGATTTCAGGTGTTCTCATTATATGCTGCGTTGGCAATATTTTTCAACTTTTTCCTACAAATAACTTGCTTCCTCTCCGTTTTTATTCTTGATGTGAGGCGGCAGGAGGTAATTTTTTCGAAATGTTTTCACTAACACTAGTATTTGTTGTTTTACCGGTACTAGACTGTTATTGTTTTTGCCAAAATTATTATTATTTTGTTAAGGTTTGGATAATTAATCGTGGCACTGTTTTTCACGAAATGACTCAAATTTTTGGTTAACCTTGTTATGACTATTGGGGACAGTTATTCCTCTCACCTGTGTATTATGTGCTTTAATTTTTGAACGGTAATGTTGTAACGGTGGTGTAATCACCATTTGCGATTAAATGTTATGGTCAAAGGAAGAAAAACGGTGATTTAGTTAAATTTGCATGTTTTCATAAGGCGTTGGATTAGTTTAAAATTGTCCGTTATGCTGATTCGCTTCGATAAAAAATATTCAGTTTCACAGAACTCACAAAATTTTGTTGAAGAGCGGTCGACCGGAGTTGTGTTGTTGTAAACAGTTCACCACTGAGCCGGCCAACAATGATGGATATATGTTGCATTTATTTAGTAACTATTATGCTCCGTTTATTTTATCAAAGTATATTCGAATTGCAGTCGTAAGTCTTTTCCAGAGAAACTTTTTGAATTCATAGTTTTTACTAATATCGAAAAATGCTGTTTGAATAACGTTGCATCGATGACTAATTCACAATTGTTTTGAAAACTTTTAATTCCGTTATATCGAGAAATGTTCGTGACTAATTTCCTTTGCCGTTATGAAAACTCGTGAATAACGTTCTAAGCTGTTTCAAAGCAGTCAGCGCGCTTTTACGAACTGATTTTAACTTTTCTCCGAGGTTTTTATCAGCACTGATAATGCCTTATTTTCTTTTGATAACGATTCGTGAATTCAAATGCAGAGTCTTCGCAGCTGCAACTGAAAGGAACATTAGCGTCGTTTGGGTTGTAGATACAGCTAATAAAAGAATGACATATCGCCCGTTTCAAGAGTTCACAGGAAGTGGTTTGAACATCGAAACAGAGCGGAGTTAAAAGTCTGCATGCTCATTACAAGATGTGTTGAGGCTGAGGTAGCAAAAAGCAAAAACGAGGAATCCTGAATCATTGGTGCGATACCCAACCGTTGAACTTTGGGTGGCATACTGCGTAATTAGCGTCCACACAAATCAACTCAGCCACCTTTAAATATAGCGAATATTCTAGATGCATTGACATACTTGTCTTTCAGAACAAACGCAATTCATTCCCGAAAAATTTCTCCCCCAGACTGCACTTTGTGGATCATCCTTCCCTATCGCTTTTTTCCTCTCCTATAGGACTTGCTGCACTTAATCATCCACTTGGAAACAGCTTCGTGCAGTTGTCTGAGTTTCGAAGGCGGCTTCTATTATCGCGATGCTAGTGAGCGCACAAATAATATATGCAGAAGTTTCGTGATTTGTTGATCACATAAAGACATCGACGTTGAGGTGAATTATGACTTGTAAAATGGAAAACAGATTTCACTTCGTGTCATTGTGTAGGCCGTTAACGGTACCAGTCCTGAAGAATTGTCGAATTCAACGCTAATGAATCACACTGACCCAAAAACATTAAAACAGCTGTGTTTTGCTCGTGGTATTTGCGATTTGGACCCGAAAGTTCCGTATTGAACGGGTTTTTTTTCGATGCAGTTTGAAAGGGCCATTCAAAAACGGAATGAAAAGTCAATTGTTGGAAATATTTATAGGCGATGAAAAATTAGAACTTGATGTTATAAAACGAGGAATCTCCATGTAAATTTATATGGCTCTTGACACGTTTTAGGGCATCTGAAGGGCACTTAGAGCATTTTCTAGTCAACGAGAAAGGTAATTTATAATAAGCTGGAAGTATTCGATATGGTTATTATGACAGCTATAAAATTACCATAGAGACTGCTTCCCGATATTTCACTATATCACATCGAGCACCGAAATCATCACAAACTGAGGTTACACTAACTCGGTCTCTCTGTCTCACTCACCATGGCGTCCGGTTTATCGTTGTTGTCTCGTTCAGCCACAGTGTCATTCAAAATAGCAAACATAAAACAGGAATATTAATAGTGTTGGAGCATTTCATTGAAATATTAATTGTTCCTTTCAGATACTAGCATTCTTTGCTTGGTTATGCAGCTCGTTAGCAATTCTTGGTGGCGTTCAGCTTGGTCTTGATCAGAAGATGGCCGTACCAGAGGTGAGAACGTCTCTCATCTTGAATGCCTAAATGAATGAATCGTTTTGTTTCTTCATATATTTGCGACTTTTTCGTGTGAAGATCTCACATTGAAATGATTTGAGAAAGTAGCAATGAAGATGTCAACGTTTCGAAATGGAAAAGAAATATAATTCAGCCATGGAATGTATGTTGAGTGCGTTTTCTCATAGCACAAAATTGTTACTCGTTTGCATTTCTTTGAAGTGCTGTAATGAGTTTCACGCTTTTTCAATCTTTCAACATATTCGAGATTTGTGATGCTTCTCGACATCAGTGATGAAATTCACAGCCCTCAACTCAACATCTGCTTTTCGCAGTATATATCGTCGTTGAATTAAACTTCTTTAGCAGGTGCAATTTAAGATAAAAAGTAAGCGGTGTAAAATATCAATGAGAGAGGAATCTCTTCTGCTTTAAATGGAAACGATCAGCCGAGTGAATGTGAAATATTTACGGAATATAATTTTGATGGTAATCTTCAGGTTCACTTAAGGATTTAGAAAAAATAAAACTCTACTGACGCTACAGTTTGCACATCCAAAAAGGGAATTACTGAGGTGGTAAATATGAGGAAGGTACTATGGATTCAGTTGGCATTTTGTTATCGACGATGCGCCCAGTGATTTCAGAGCCTTTATAAATTGCCCTGATGATCGGTGACTTCAAGTAGATGTCTGTAGTTGTTATGAATTTTGTTGAGTCTACTATTTTCAGGATTCTTACGTTCTGTCACATTTCAAGTCGATGGATCGTTTTCTCTCCGTAGGGCCGCCTGTATATTTCGTAGTTAAAGGCGACGTGGACTTCAGTGATCGTTACGAACAAGATAAAATCTGCTCAGGTGCGGGCTGTGGTTATAATTCACTCGGTGCACAAATCGCAAGAGCTGCGAGGTGGTCGAACAGGTAATCAAAGATTATATTGTTTCAAGTATTTCCTGAAGACACGAATTTAGCTATGCGGTCTCCGTCTGATTGACGCTGTTCGGATCGGTCTTCAATGAGTTGAGTCATAGCATTATACGAAACCGTTACTCCCTAGATGTCAACTAAAACAGCATCAAGACCAACGGTCTTACTCTGTTAGACGAATTGTTACTCATTCGTTTGCAGTCTCCAGATGTCACTACAAAAGAATTCCCTTAAAAAGTAGTGGTAACAACAAGAACATTAAGTAAAGCAGTGGTACCAAGAGGAGCATTAAACTGACCGAATGTAAGTAGTAATGTTGAGATGTGTGCGTCTGCGATCGTCGAAGGTGTAGCAGATGTTAATTGTAATAATGGGCTGTGTTTTGTGTGCATTTCTTTGCTGTACTTAACACATGGAACAAAGGTCGGACAAAGAAGCAAATTGCACGGTCTTCGAATTTTTTGAGCACTGATTGCAGTGCATAGCACATTCTTTGAATATTCGAACACAGCAGTGGAAAATGCTTCCATCTTCAGGTCTTATATCGCTCATCCGGCAATGAACTGGTTGGACGACTACATTGACTGGATGCAGCCACATGGTGATCCACCATGTTGTCGAGTGTTTTCCAATGGATCATTCTGTGCAGCTAGTGGTCCGTCTTTTCCACCTATCATTATCTTCTCATCTACCATTATTAGTTTATTGTTAGGTTGTTTCTTAAATGCTTCCAGACATGCAGAATATTTCAAGTAGAGGATTCATCCACGGGAATGAAGCTGCATGTGATGCCAGATGGTATCAGGAAGCACCAGTATAGGGCGCTTCCTGCATAAAATAAATTTTCAGCTCACTTCAGTGTAGTGTTCAGTTCATTGAGATAAGGAAGATAGAGAAGTGTAAATCATGGGGCAAAGGTGTTACCTCTTTGTTTTTACCTGTAATTAAGTGTACTGTTAGATGTTATGATGTGCAACACAAGCAGGCTCGCACCCGAAAGAAAATTGGCTGCAGTGTGAAAATTTTCTGTGTATGTCACGTTTTCCATACGCGCTGCGTCTGAATTTGTCACTGCGCATTCGTGCCAGTTAAGCGTTTACGCATACGGAATTCTCAGTCTCTTATGGCATCTGAGGAGCTTTGTTGCCAATGAGATGCGTTTAATAGCACTTTCACACTTCGTTAATAAGCAATTCGTTCTATTTCTGAGAACATTACCCAATCCTTCGTTGGTTGTCCTCATCTGAAACAGTCCGTTATCTACGAATTGATAAATAAAAGTCTTCACGAAGACTCTGAAATGCTTCAATTCTGCAACTAAACTTGAATTGCTCGAAAGCAGAGAATTTACAAATTTTTTGGCTTTTTTAAAGTCGAACACGTTAATCATTGTAATAAATATAAATCAACACGTCTTGATTGTGGTCCATAAGATATTTCTCTCAGTGATGTCAACCGATTGTTCGGCGTGCAGTATGGAATTCAAAAGGGGCAGACCACGTGAAGATCTCTTCTACGATCATTTAACATACTTCCTTTCAGACAATCCGTCTGCAAACTGTGCCAAAGGGTAGGAACTTTGCATTTTTACAGATGAATGAACAGTTTGTCCTTCTTGAAAATGTTGCAGGTTTTTATGAAGAATTAATTCCTTCATGAAATTGTCCGAAATTTATTCAGTGTGCTTGGGTGAAATTGTTGAGCAGTTAAGAAATTATAGTACACTCGCTCAATATTGACAATATTCGACCATTTTTAATGTTATCGCTTCCTGATGTGTCATTTTCATTTCCAATTTCGTACAATGAATGACTGCAGAATGAATGAGTGTTGGATAAATAACAACTATACTAACTGTGATTAAACGTTGAGTAACACGTGCATAATCGTGGACGTTTGATTTCCTTTTGCCTAATTTCCCAAAAGTTGGAATACGAAAAAAAATTCTCATTTCACAATCTGCTGCTCAAATTTATCATTTTAGGTGTAAACAGTAAATAAAAGACTCTAATGTTACTGTAATCTTCCCAGTTCTCACGATGTAATTAAATGCAAAGAAAAAAGCACTTTTGATAAACAATTATCAAATCAATTCACATTAAATTAATGCTGGTGTTGATTTCCGTTGAAATATAATGGCCTCAGTTTGTTCTTTGCGTATTATTCATCACTTTATCCTTTTCTATCTTCGGATAATCCATTATCACGATTACTGCTTGGTAACTTAGTATTTACTATGCTGTTGATATAGTTCGATAATCACTGCAATCATTTCATATTTTTGTTTCATTTCCAGAGGCCACGCAGCATTCGGTTCGGCAATTCACCGTTCACGTCGCGGTCGGGTTGCATCCTCGCATTTTATGACCTATCATACGGTCCTCAAAACTTCCTCCGATTTTATAAATGCTATGGCTAGTGCAAGGCGGATTGCTGATAACATCTCGGCAGTGCTCAACGAGGACCGAGATGGACGGTGTCCCATCGAAGTGTTTCCATATAGGTATGTAGAATCGCTTTCATGAAACTTCTCCGCGCTTACATCCCCATATGTATGTAGTCAGCGGTTTGCATTTTTTTTCCTCACCGTTGTAAAGGATAAGCTACAAGTCGTTTCACTCCTGTTGGCTCGAAAGGGCGCCCGCGATCGTGATCAATAAAAATTCCCGCAATTGCTTTTGTTTTTATCTTGCAACAAAATCTGCAAAAAGAAAGCGGAAGTTTTCTTCGGTGCCTTTTTATGCCAATTTAGTTGAGCAGAACAACAATGAACATTGAGAACTAAAATATTTTTGAGAAAGTTTTGCGCAGGTTAAAGGTAATTAGAGTTTTCGAATTGTCTCCTCGCTTCTGTCAGCTATTAAATTAATTTCAATATCAGAGGCTACAAAAATGATCGAAGTGGCAATAAACGTATTTGCAGCAACGTTACGGGACTGAAAAATCTTGCTGATATTACACAGTATTGTATAAGACAAGTATTCAATTACAGCTACACAGTTTACCCTAGGTTTTCCTCAGCCATTAAAATTGCAACACTTTTTTCTTCCCGAAGTACAGCTGAGAATAAGCGCATAAGCGTTGATAAAGATAAGCGACCCTTCGATCGGGCGGTGTGTGCAAAGTCGATCGACGATATCCGAGATGAAAGTTCACTGGCTGTCTACGGGATAGTCGAGACTACTGGACTGGACGGATAGACAGAGAGACACGTCCCGCATCACACTCGCACATGCACTTTTTCCTATTGCATTTTAAATTGAAAAAAAACGTTTAAAAGTGAATCTTTCGTAGATTTATATGAGTTCTATAAAAATACAAATGCGTTTTTGCGCATTTTTTATACCTTTATGGTGGTTAATTGAATCAGCCAATTTCGCAGCAGGAATTTCAGAAGATTTGCTGTCACCTATATGGCACGTCTCATTTGTTTCGCAATTGCAAGACATATTAAAGAGTGTTAACTAAAAAAGCCTTCAAATCACTCTTGTTGTGGTTGCTTTTAATCGCTGATAGAGGAAGTCGCCTGTTGAATCGAAAATATGGGCTTTCAAAGTATTAAATTTTAGACTCTCTAAAATTAGGCTTTTAAGTAATCGTCCTTCACAGTGCTGAAATTTGCATCTTACATTCCATCCTACTCAACGGTCTTACACAATAATAAAAATCATTCTGCGGGCGAGAGGGACACAATTCTACATGACTTTTTCACTTATGAATTAAGTCTTCAAGAACTCTTTAAGTTATACGAAGAGAGATCAACCGATTATAGGATCGTGCCAACAACGAAGTACGCAGTTGCATGCATACCGGCAGAAGGGGCTGTTGATGCTTTCCTGTAGAGCAATGAACGTTTTTACCATAATGCACACATGTGCGGGTTGTGGCCAAATCGGCTAAATACCTTTGGAGACCTATACAAGGATGACAGTACTCACTTCGTGGATTATTATTTCAGCGTATTCTACGTGTTCTACGAGCAATACGTGACAATCGTGACGGACGCATGCGTTCAGTTGGTGCTTTCACTGATCGCAATTTTTGCGGTTGCTACGGTTCTGCTTGGACTGGATCCTTGGTCTGCGTTCATAATCGATCTCACAATTGGATGCATTCTCTTTAACCTGATTGGTCTTATGTACTGGTGGGGAATCGAGTTCAACGCTATATCCGTTGTCAACCTTGTCATGGTTTGTTGCTTTTGTTTCTAATACACCAAGTCTAGTGTTCCTAACAGCCGTAATTCGAGTCAAGGATGAGAATAATTAGTCATCAGCATATCAATAATAAGCAGGACTCCTTTGCATCGAATTGAGCTAAATGATGTATTCCTTATGGTCGGCACCTTAAACCATTTCCGCCTTTCAAGGTATTTTTAGGTGTCCATATGGGTTGCGATGTAAGGCACGAGGCTTTTTGATGAAATTTTGACCAAGTTATTTAAAACGAACACCGCTATGGAATTGGAGACGGAAAAACAAAAGAAACATCTGTTCAAGAATTTTTTTCAATAAGTGAGCAAAGAGCAGTTTTGCAAGCACGTTACACACGAAGATCTGTCCCGTTACTGAATGCTCTCCCAGAACATATACTATGATGGTACTGCAAGCATATTTCCGATTATAATTATGTCATGTATTTAAATGTGCGATATTTTCAGTCAGTTGGTATTTCGGTGGAATTCTGCTCGCATATAGTACGCGCTTTTGCGTTAAGTGTTCATCGTAATCGGTTGGAAAGGGCTCGGCATTCACTGTCCAGTATGGGATCATCGGTTAGTTATTTACGGACCTAACCGTATCATTTGAAATGGGCGTGGGGAGAGGGGGAGGGGAGGGGAGGATGGTAGAAAGAGATGTGCGCAGAAATCATGAGTTGCGAGGTTTACTGTGGAACGAATCTGTACTTCTTGATACCGACCATAAAACAGCGAACGAATTGCAGTGAGTTGGTTTCCCAGTTCTTCTTGATCGCATTCACCTCATTGTTTTTGGGTTTCTTCCGAGTTGCGATATTTCGCCGATAAATAAATGCGACAATTAGACCTCTTTTCAAAGCTCATTATAAGTTTCCAACATTTCACAATTTTGCGCTCTTTCAGGTACTTTCGGGTATAACGCTAACGAAATTTGGCGGTATTCTTGTCCTCGCGTTCGCCCATTCGCAGATTTTCAAAGTTTTCTACTTTCGAATGTTTCTCGGCATCGTACTGATTGGAGCCGCACATGGGCTTATATTTTTACCCGTATTATTAAGTTTCATCGGTAAGTTATTTCACCTTTTGATGAGATAACCATATTAATTTTCCAGTGCCCAACTATTAAGGTTTTTACAGCTTATTCTGGCATGCAGAAGTGTTGCAAGAAGGGAGGAGGAGGATTTGCATGTGATAGGAAAGAAATAAAGTGGAAAAATAATGTAGAAGCGCCATTCTACAAGCTTCCACCTTCTCCAAAAAAATGTCTTTAGGAGGAAAGGAGAACGAAAAGGAGAAGGGAGGGAAGGGTGGCTTTCAGAACTAGCGGGCAATGAATGGAGGTCGGGAATTCAGCCTGCACGGTAAGCGGGTATCTTCGCTCATTTATTCAGATAGTGAACCACTGAATGGGAATCGGAAGGCAATGAATCTTTAACTCTAGTGAAATTAAGCAGTCGGTTGATTTACCGAGACACCCAGTGCTCTCAAAATGGAGAACACTTACAGGAAGGAAGGAAGCTTCAGCTCTCTTAATAAAGTGCGACCTTTGGGCAGCATCATTCTCTTCATTTATCAAATCCCCCCATTAGATTTATCGAATGCTTAAGAGATTTTTTAGCGAAAATTTCACAAAACCTCCTCACAATGACGTTCTGTCGGCGCGTGTCTGTCTGCATCGTCGAATTACTTAAACTTAACCGAGCAAAAAATTACGGCGGTGGAATTTAATGGACGTGGTCTGTGCCCCCCTCTCCCCCCCCCCCCCCCCCTATTCCAATTTCCTCAAATGAACGAATTATTAGCACTCAAGTACGCCATAAAAGTTGCAAATCAGTTGTGTTCTCCAGACAGTACGCACTGATTTCTTGACGCACTTCTACTTTTGCAGGAATAATCTGCAGCCTAAGGACGTTATCAAACATTTAGGCAGCAGATAAGTGTGATCTCATTCCAAATAGACCTTCAAAGCATCGCTCATGATTACTGCTCTTTCTGCCTCATATTCCCTGTATAAAATTTCAGGTCCACCAGTGAACAAAAGGAAATTATTATTGAAAATGCGCGGAGAGAATTGTTGTGTGGGTGAGTGTGCAAATACGAATGCGAAATGTACATCTGGCGAATGCACAGTTAGTCGACTCGTTAATCATGTCTTCTAGATGTATGACCATGGTTCGAATCTCACTTATGCAATATAAGTATTATCTATAGAGTGAGGCTTCCATCGCCTCGAATCTTTCAAGTTTAACGTTTGCGGGTTCACATCTCAACTTTTCCTTACAATCTTTTTTTTCTGGGCTCACTTCGGAGTAACCAAATAAACAACGAAAGCATCAAGCTTATCGAACCAGAAACTTTTCTGTAGCATTCGAGAATCGAAGAGGTAAAACATGATGAAAATATTAGCAGATGGAATGAAGCGCCGGAATGCCACCATTGATCGCAATAAGGGTTGCCAAGCTAACAAATATTTACGGGTGCTTCTTGCAGCAAATTTCCGGTGAAGAGTGCATAATAGAGGATGGATCATAAGAGGGTTAACGAAATGAACGATGCGAACTAAATAGGCATCAATAGCATTTGCGGAGATGTAGAAATGCAGCAAATTCACCTCAACGAGACAGTCGTTTCAATAAGCTCTGCCGAACTAATATATCTCTACTCGCTAATTGTTGTGTGCCTCTATCGCACTGCAGTCATTGACTCTACTCGTTGTTGACAGTGTAACGGCGTTATATTTATGCACTAATGGAGCCATATTTATATTTTTTTGAAGTGTTGAGCACTGTTTCCAGCGGGTGTGTGCAACCATCCGGCTACAGCACTATCGCATCCTCCACATGTGATCGCTTCATTCTGCAGCGCTGGCTTGCACTTGGGCAAGAATTCAGTTGATGATGTTTGCTTTAGCGCTTGGCGTCGAGATAACGAATAGGTATTTCATGAGGGGTGCGTAATTCAGTGGGAGCTTATGGTCAAGGTGTATAGATGCCTACATATTCAAGTTCGTTCCTACCCACCTTTCTTCCTTCCCTCGCTTACCCCTCTTTTTCCTGGGGGCACCGACAGCCTTCCCCATGCGCTTCTTTCGATAAAACTAGTTATCGGCTGTGACTGATATGTCAGTAGTTTCGATGTCACCGACTGGAAAACTAATGTCATGATTCTTCTCCATGTGCGATAATCTTAGCAAAGGTATTTTGAGTACTTCACGCTCCTTTGCAAATACTGTCGAAATTGATTTAGGCGACGTTAATGTCTGTCTGTTCTTCTGGGAGCGGCATTTAAAGACCATATCAAATTTGCATTTCAAATTTATCTCTGTACCGGTGGGATGTGGCCTAAGAATGAATTTTTGGCCAAAGATTTACCGACAAGATTTAAAACCGCTTGATTTCTCCTAAGAAGTTGCTACGTTTTCCCGCCAGGTTTTTATATATGCTGTCCTAACTGGTTACTTTTCCATTTAATGAAAAGAACGCAACGTTTACAAATGAGTGGAGTAGATAGTGAACTCAACATAATTTTACCTACTTACATACCACATGACGAAATCAAAGAGGGCCCTTTCCAGACACCTCGCTTAATTGCTCCAAACATGTTTTGAACCCGTTAGTAACCATGACTGTGGCAGGATAACTCGTAACAGGTGATGAGGGTTTACTAGCTATCAAGACATGACTATTGCGTGTTTCATCCGACCGGCATGACTTTTTTCGTCTGGAAGGATCTCTTCGAGCAGAGTGTTCCTTTAAAGATCGTCGAAAATAAAGACAACCATCCACTGCGTTGCTTTTTTCACATGGTGTGAGACTACTTAAGTGGTTTAAAATGCTATGAAACTGTACTAATATCGTGCAATGTCTCGTTGTGGAATGCAAATAACAAGTGAAGCGATACAAAGAGTGCTGCTCGATGCCGGCTCAGCTTTATGTCTAAGCCAAACGCTGTGATCATCGTTGTGTTCTTTCGTCTTTTCATGTTCATCACCAATTGATCTTCTACTGCGATATTCACTTCCATGGAGCGCTCGAAATAGTGATCGTTATCTCTTTGTTTGTTTTCAGTGAGCAAGGCGATTAACCCTCGAGGGCTTTCCTGGTACTTTTATTAATTGATCACATATTAACCAGTTATAATCGACTGGTTAACGTTGCTCTACTCACACTTTACTTAACAAAAAAACTCGTTTCTTTCACTCGGAACTTAATCCACCATGAGATTTGTCAAAGAGCTCTTACCAATTATTACTACAGAATTCGCTTCATTTTCTTAATAATATTCCCGATGCTTTCGTCTTATTTCGAGTGTTCCAATCGAGGCAACTGTATTTTTCACTGGTCTGTCAGAGAGTTCACTCACTTCTTTGCAGTCCTGTACTGTAATTTCTCGCGTCTGCATCTGATTAATCAATAAGCGAACAGAAAATGTTTGACTTCTTTCGCATTGATTGATTAGTTAATGAACTGCAACGCTCCGTTTTTTGTTTTGCTGTCTGCTTATGATGATACTTAAAACATTGGATGCGCCTATGGTTTCTTCGAAAATGCTGTATAAAATATCGATAAAAACATGAATATTAAAGAAATCATCGATTCCGAGTAATAACGGTGGACGTAGGCATGCTGCTTATGGTTGAACTGAACCTTCCCCTCTACCGCATTACAAGTGTCCTTGATTTTGCAGTGTGAACTTTTGCTAACATTCCCCCCAGCCCTTTCAACTTCACTCTCTCCTCGTAACCTCTTGTCTGAGGTGGCTAATGCAAGTGCGTTTCGATCAGCTCATTGCTATAAAAAATTTGTCGAGGTATGAACGGTGGCTGAGGGGATAACTAGCATTCTTCTTCACTAATCTGAAACTAACGTTTGATCGGGAAATTACATAATTCTCGTCGCTCAATGCAAGTTTCTTCTCTTCGCAGCGTTAAGCTGCAAGTCCTGCGGTTCCTACCCACACCTTCACAAACGAATCATAGTAGAAGATCAATGAATTACGAAATCAGGGGAAACCTTATTACTTTTACAAAAGTTAGAGCCTAATAAATTCATATCACCGGCGTTTGAAATAGACGGGGTCCTTACCCTAAACTAGTGCGCATTCTCTCCCTATACAACACGAAAAATTTCTTTAGAAGCGCCTTATATTCGCAATGAGGAAATGAAGTTATCCCATTTCAACAGGAGCTGGAGTTTCCCTGCGTAAGCAAAATAGCGTTGCGTCACTTGCGATTACCAGCGTTAAGGTACGGCTAGAACATAAAGTCGGCAACAATCACGCTCGGGAACCAAGTATAGAGCCGTTTTTGCCTCCATGTTGTGATGAGGCATAATACAGCTAAGGAATAAAATTGTCACATGGAAGCCAACAGGAAGAGGAAATGGACAAACATCACAAATGATTTCTTTTCTTTTTTGTGGCTCAATGTCTATAGGTTGTGAGGAATGCGATAGCGATGGAATATAATCGACTAAACAAATACTCGTTCAACCTGGCTGCACGAATAAAAAATCATTTTAGACTATAGAAACCTCGCGCTTTGGAGTGCTAGGTCTTGGATTCCACTTCTCATCGAACACATTTATGTTTATTGCGTGTGAATTTATATGCCTGCTTAAAAAGACACTTTGACAGCCTCGTCCGTTGATTAAGAACTATAAAACTTGTCTAGGAAAAAAACGAGATGCCAACATACTTGAGATCAAGCATGAGATATCTTGTGCCGTGGCAATGAGGACGTCCGGCCAACTCTTCGCCACAAACATCGCAGCAAGAAGGTGCAAAACCATTCATCCTCCCTCTGCCCTGTGGCGTCTACGTAGGTGGCGATGCCATCCTCTAAAAAGACCTACAGGATCATCGTTACATGAAGTGAGAATGAGGAGAGCGCGACAGGCGGATTGAAGGCGTAAAAGAAAGTGCAGCAGTGGAGCAGTGCAATGCATTTTGCTTGTTTGTTTTCCAGCAGAAACAGCAAAATGTAACTATTACGCGAAACGCGACACTGAGAAGGCAAGAAGTTTACGTGCCCGTCCTGTGATATAATGGTGATCACAACGTCTCTTCCCTTATATTGATGCGCTAGATGGGAGCCAGACTCGGCAGCATATATGTACCTCCTACCTCAACCCGCATCAAGTTACGTCGCAATCCATCAGCCATAGGACGTTAGACAAAACAAAAACTCTACTGGATTCTTGCTTGCGTCATAACTCTTGCGGACATGGAAATAAACTTTTCTGTTTGAAGAGGAGCCCTCGGAACAAAAACTCCCGATAGATCGAGCAAATTTCTCATCTCAGGAGCAACTTTTAAAACAAGCAATTTCCTAACCTATGTTCCATGGGAAGCTGACAATCCCCGACTTACTCAAAGTTCATTAATGCAGTCAGTTTACTGAATTCCAAATTTAAAAATTCTGCCACAGTGCGCATCGTTTGTGGTTGAATACTCGCGTCTTTCTCTTCCACTGCAATGCGATCCACTCATAAGCGTTATACTTTGTTGTCAGTCTTCCACTTCCACTGTGGAAGTTTCCCTCTTAAAGCGCTGTTGACAGGCCGTGGGCATTTTGCACACACAATGAGATATACTGAGTATATTATAGTAGGAGAGATGAGGGGGTGGACGAGGTTGTCATGAGTGACTGAACTTGCTCCCGCCTTTTTCGCATCCTGTTCCCGACGTTGGTGACGACAGTCATACAGTAACGAATGATGTTATGCCTGTCCTCTTTACATCGTCGTCAATACATGGATATAAAGTTAAATGCGAAGCATAAGTGGAATACTCGCCACTGAAGTTTACGCAGCAATGTCGAGAGTCCGAAAGCCAAAGGGGACCCCGAAGCCTCGTCAGCTCGATTCGAGAATCATCAGCGGCCTCGGGCCGTTCTTTGTCCAAGTGCATCCGACACCGAAGGAAGGGAAGGGAGAGGGGGACACAAGCGCCACTTCCACAGACGCAACGAATAAAGGCGGTAATATAGGAAGCAACGTCCAAGAAAACCTAAGCGATACAACCATGCCCCAATAAACTTGGCCATGATTCCTATTGCATCAACACCAATTGTCATAAAACCCAGAAAGTTTCCAAAGATAAAAAGATTCTGCAAAGACTCGACGGTCGTCCATTATAGTGACAAACGCATCTGGAGATTACTTGATCGCTGATGAATACGAAGTTGGTTCAGCGTCGCCTAAAGGAGATATGCTATGCTATTATGAACAAGTGTTTCCTTGTATGCCTTTATATGTACACTATTTTATACAACTCCTTCAAGCATCAACAGATTGTGACTTGCGACTCTGAGTGAACGACGACGGCCACACACATTTTGCGCAGAAAACCACTGAAAAGAGCAAAGCAATATATTTATAACTCTGAACGGTCCCCATAAACTTAGGACGACGTTAACAAGACATGCAAGGCATTTTAACACTCAATTCAATGGATCCTTTTGTACATCAACTGTTAAAAATCCAGGCTAGAAAATTCCTTAGATCAATATAAACGTTCAAAAACCCTAGTGCTACCGGAATTGAGTACTGCCGCAATCCCCATTCATTATGCTCTTATTGCAATTAATGTGCAATATTGCAATCAAAATATTAACGGCTATAAGAAATTGCATAGCGTGAAGACCGTTGCAGAGCTACATGCGAATCAAGAAGAAGCAATAGGCGATTTGCTCGACTCGATCTGCTAATGTGGAAAAAGAAATCTGTCGCAGATATACTACGATCCCTATTACGTTGAAATAGAAGTACGGAATTCTGCTCAATGAAATAAACTAAAGTAACAAGCGAACACTCATACCTCGGCCTAAGATCCAATGGATGAGTACCAGTGACAAAGAGCGGACATTCACAACCCATATCCAACGCCCAGAGGCCGGTACGGACAGTACATTCCTCTTCCTTTCGCAGATTTTTGTTGGTCAATTTACTAACAGTAATTATCTGAGACTTTCCGTTCACGGTTCACATTTTCTTAGGTGTGCGGAAGAGAAGCTACGAAAAGTCGAAAATATGGCAAGTAACTTAAGAGTAATCACAAATTCGGATGAAGTGTTAGTTAGAGGAGTATACAAACTGGACATCCTCCAAAAAAGGATTTATCGATGGATCGGATGGGGAAAAAGGCTAACAGAGCGCATCACTTCTATGATCTAAATAAGTGCCAGGTATCTTTTCAGTGCAAAAAAAAGTATATATTAGCGAGATGAACTTGAACGCAAACCAACAAAGTGCGCAAAGACAAATTCTGAAGGCAAACTATCCTCTTGTTACATAACTATGACCTAGCATAGTTCCTTGCCTCCGACTTTTTATCTCTTACAATCTTCTTAATCACAGCCCTTCCCACGTTTTTCCTATAGAGAATACGACAGACGAGATGCTCCACCATCTACGACCTGTCGGATGCAAGGTGGATAGGCCGATGGATGAAGGTGGGGAAGGGGGGTGTCCTTGCGACGCTCGAACGGCCTTTTGATTTTGTCCGCCATTGTGTCCACCTCTTCCCCCCTCCCTCCCCCTTCGGAATCGTGTGGAAATGGCCTCTGCATATTCCTTACTCTCTTCACATGCATTGAGATGACTTTTTCTTGTTTGCGCCGCAGATGTTCAGCAACGATATTGTACAAATTGAAACTATCATGCTTACCATCTTCTTCAAAATCAAACTCCTCGTTGATATGTTGGGTGGCGGGAGGGGGTAGGAACAATTGGGACCGATACGTTCCTACGTCGACGAAAGCTTCGACATTCTAGTCCTACTCCATCAGCATCACCCCATGCAAACATCTGTTAATTTACTTAAATAAATTACATCCTTATGCTGACATCTGCATAAAAATTGGATCCCAGGTGCTGCCAACACAATTTTCAACACGTAAAACATGCTCATGCGAACTTGCACTATCCTTGTCTCCTCAGCACATAAAGACATAGCATGGCCATATCCTTCAATAACGCAAGAGGCAATAAAATGAAATGTCACGAAGAGCCCGGGCATTTCAAAACTGCATCAAACGATAAGCGTATTGCAGGTGACAAATTATACTTTACAATGGCTTGCAATTCGATGTACCCCATCTTTATACAGCAGTGCATAGTGCAACGATTCTGCTTTTTACTATGTGCACGTGATAAATTTTGTTTCTTCATATGCTCATCAAATTTCTTCTCATATGAGTGGAAAATTACAACAGCAACTTTGAACCAAAAACTTCAGCGACCAAAATTCATATAAGCGTGTTTCATACTTACTGACAGAGAAGTAATTAGTGAAATCAACATTATACTTTCATATAAAAATTTAAATCCCCATAATCAGCCAACCATTACTGCAATACAATAACAGCTGTTATTTCTGAGAGGAAATAACCTGCACGTTAATTTTTCGCCTTCTTCGATTCAATGAAACTTCGGAACTGTTGCAGCACAATTTCCTCCTTCTTTTTGCGCTCATCATGGGTGAAACCGCTGAGAAGTCGTTTCTCTTCCGCGGTCATCACCTGTAACGCTTTTTCTTTCACAGCGAAAACCTGCTTCTTTTGGGCTTGCAGTATTTGAAACTTTTTCAATAAAGGTATACAATATAACTCAGAATTCATACACCGAGTACTAATAACATCAACCTTTGAGTTTTATTGCGGAAACTCTCAGTTGTTGGACTTCTTTATTAGATAGTACCGTGACGGATTGGTCACCGGGTTACGAAAGCCAAAGACGTACTTCCTACGCTATTAGCATTTAAGGAGATAGGCTCAACAAAGCAGGCAACAATGGTGCTGCTGATTAGGAAATGTCTCTTTGCTGCCCACATTTCTCCATCGCGAAAAATGTTAGAATTCAAGCTTATTTTAGTTTGAGGACACTTTCACGCTTTTCGAGAAAACACCGCAGACGAAAAGCTGCAAATTTTGAGGGAAGTTAAATGAAGACACGTGCATGGCTGCACTCTCAAAAAAGTACCTATCTGGTGAGACCTAAATCACAGCTCCATAGTAGAAATTGAATAAAAATTTTCAAACCTTAATTGCATTTCACCTAGTAGCTGCTGTGAGACATCAAAAAGCCGACAGAAGAAGGGATCAAATGGATATCAAAGTGCTCAGTTATGTTGTGATGAATGAAAACCACACCACAGTCACATGGGATGAGTGAAAAAAATCAGAATCCATTGCTTAATAAACCACAATAAAGCCCATGCAGTCATGTTCTAATGGTTGAAAACTAAGGCGAAGTGACCAATACTGCGACTGACCAGGCAAATGCAAAAGTCAGTAATAAACCAGCGTGGTCAATAGTGCTACTGCAAGGGTGATGACATGTGGATGAATAAATGAAACTTTGGGCAATGTGCAGAAAAGAATGCCGACGCCAGAGAAGGAAAAAAAATGGCGGAAATAAGAACACCACGATCAGCTACTTTTCGCTCTGGAATTTTTGCCAGACTATCCTCTTGGGTAGTTAGTAGCAAAGAATTTCCACTCTCTGGGAGCAAACTTTCTAAAATTATAGCTTTAGAAAAGATAACAGTCCATCACCTGCAAAGATTGATTACTCTCCCTCCTCAATTCTGACTCTCCGGATACGTGGTTGCGAACAGAGAAATCCTGGTTCCATAGCGAATGCATTTGTAAAGGGGTGAGGATAAGGAAGAAGTGAAGGGGGTAGGGGGAGGAATGAGGCAGTCTACGTACAGTCAGCTGCAAAATGCTAGGCAATAATATATTGAAGTGACTCTATGTAACGTTATAATAAATCCTGACTCAGCCAAGCTTTTTGAGGAATGAAAAAAATTAAACTAAAGACATCTATCAGCGAGGAAAAAGCGAACCTGATTTTCCTTTCTCAATCGCGTCGCCTCCATACTCTTGTGACGTGTGCCACTCATAACGTAGCCGATCTTCTCGAACTCCGATATTTCGGCGGATGAGAGTCCGATTTCTCCTCTACGTGGAATTCGCTTTCCTTGAGCTATATATGCAGCCATTGCAGCTGCTTCGCCGCGCAACATATCCTTCCCATAACTATAAAAAAATGTAAGCACCCAATAGGGATAGGTAAGGACTTAGTCAGGGAGTGGGATGATCTGCGTTTTTCACAGTTCAACCGACCAGTCAACCTATATCGTTAATTTTTCTCGCAAGTTGAAAAGCATGCGCAGCTGACGATTTGTTTTCCTCGTTTTCGCTCACCAGCCCACCCGCTCCAAATTTCCAAGAGACAGCAAAAGGCCGCTATTACGCATTGAAATTTCAAGTGAATTGACCACCCGCGTAAATTTGTTGCGAAAGATCCGTTTTTTCATGACTATTATAAAATCCGAAGCAGAGGTCATAAAACCGGAGAAAGTTGGCCGCTACTTCTTTGGAATTGGAAGGATCGGCCTAAAAATCGGTACAAGAGATCATTCAAATCTAGCAAACTTTTCACTTTTACCTCCAGTTGTTCTCTAATTCAAATTTTCTGATGAATGCATATAAACAGTGATACGTATGCACGGATACAATTTTGCGATATTACGCCTTGCACGTGCAGATCTGCACAGCCCTAAAGGCTTAATCCAGCGTAATACGGGTTTTCAAACGCGATCGACCACTTTTATAAGCCATTTAACAAAAACCTTCATTGTTGTTTGGCGTTTAGTGGGCTGCATAATAATTCTGTATCTGCAAATCTTATGGCTTCCTGAAATGTTTGCGGAGCAAAAAGTGCTGAGAAGTCACAATTAAATCCACGACGGTACCACATGAGAGAGATTAAACACATCAAATTTCATTGCTGCAGCTTTCAGGACTAGTAAATTGAACTGCTAGAAGACCGACTATGTATGTACGTACGGACTCGAAAATAGCGTGATAAGGAGAAGAGAGGATTGTAAAGAATGCAAAGAAAGGAGCATCGTCTAAGAAAGGAGATTTTATTTATCTCAACCCCACAAGTTAAGAAAAGGAATATCTTGGTAAGGAGAGGAAATCGACCACCCTAGAACGATGAAAGACCAACATTTTATATATGCATGCATCGGCTCAAAGAAAACCACATTCCCAACACTGTTCCGAGTAAATCTGCTGGGAAATAGGAAACAGAAACCAGACAACGAAGAGCTGAGTTACCTCCTCCCCTCCTGAAATTCAAACCATTCCATTTATGACTCTAATCATCGCGTTCAGAGGAAAGCTAAAATATTCACTGCTCTCAAAAAAATAAAAACAAAAATTAACGAGACCATGCAAGAAAATCATACTTGACGTGTTTAGTATGGTCGATGAGTGCAGCCTGTTTCTCTAAGAGATGTTCAGGAATGGCGGGCCCAATCATCGACGCTTCTTCTAATTTCTCTTTGGCTGCTTCGGCCTCCCTCATTTCCTTTGTCACCTCCACCCATTCCTCCTCGCTTTCGCTCGAATCCGATGTCTTCTTTTTCTTCTGCAGTTGATAAGCATCGAAGATGCAAAATGAACACTAATGAGTCGTTTAGTCTATGAATTTGAACTCGATATTTTGTTTCAAAACTCGCGCTTAAATTCATTCAATATAAACCACTACGCTAGCCCCATATAAAATATCGATACAATCGAACCACCTTTGTTGCATCAGTTATCCTGACGCAAAATCAGCAGTAAAGGAATCAAGTGGCGGA
The DNA here is from genome assembly GCA_013433145.1 of Ascaris suum. Taxonomy (NCBI): domain Eukaryota; kingdom Metazoa; phylum Nematoda; class Chromadorea; order Rhabditida; family Ascarididae; genus Ascaris; species Ascaris suum. The sequence continues at coordinate 7,102,242 of CM024169.1, read as the reverse complement.
AGCGGCTCTTTGAGCTGATAAGATAAACCTATTATATGATTACGGGAACGAATAAACTGCTCTGCTCAACCGGTGTGTTTGTGCTTGAAAACAATTACAAGTAACTGAAAACTGCGTTAAGCTTCTATCCCATTGACCGATTACGTAAATACAGTGAAAATAATATTCTCTGTTTCTTGTCGCCATAAAATTCTGGGAAAAAAACAAACAAACTCCAAAACTGTGTGAAATTTACGAAGAGAAAAAAGAATTTGGCCCCACCGCGAACTCAATTTTGAGACCGCAGTTACTCCACCGAATTCCACTGCAATTTTTTGAGACCACAACCTGGTAGTATCGAAAAATAGATGAAACACTTTTACATAGCAGGTTCCCGAACTATGGAAGCGACAGGAACAGAAGTAAAAAGGAGAAAGAGCTGCCTTGTCTACTGTCATTCCTTTTCAAAGCGGGTGCATTGCTCAACCAAGTATCCCTCAATAGATACATCAACGGTGATCTCCTCATCAAGTGAACAAACCTCATCCACACTTTGTGCTGTACCTGTATGTGGTCTGAGGTTTGATGAGCGAAATGAAAACCCAAACGGAACGAAAAAAAATACTCTGAACATTTATTTATAAGAGGTGCTACGCATACGACGTTCATAGACGGCAAAGAATTTGCCGGAAACATTTAAGCCGTAAATGATCAGCTATGACTACTATGAAAGAGTTATACTCAGACAGATTAACGCCATATAAGGCACGGAATAAAACGTCCTAAAGAATTTGTCTCCTGCCGCTAACTAAAGCTTAAAAAGAAACTTATGCATAACGTTTCGACCTATCGAATGATAGAAGAAGGGACCACCCCGCTACCTTCTTCTCCCTTTCGGCTGCTGCCCTGGCTTCCATCTGACAAAAATTTTGTACCTGGATTCAATAGCTGCTGACAGCTCGCTTGAAAAAATTCAAAAAGCAAGAAAATTCTTTTAATAATAAAAGAACTGATATTAGGCCATCTCTATCAGCAGCCTGAGAATGCTCTTGCTGCCATAAATGCCCTACTAGCGTTTTCACAAAACTTTCTGGTTTCACGAATTCATATTTCACTCGTGACAAACAAATCATTTATTCGTTCCTCCATATTAACTGAAATAATCAAGCATAAACGCTTCTTTGCAAATATAAGTGATCGTTGATAGAGAGGAAAACAAAGACGAGATGCGAATATAAAAGCGAAAAACTTAGAAACTATCGTTTTAAATAATTAGAAATCGATGAAACAACAGAAAAAAATATAGCAACGAACCTTTTTCTTATGCTTTTTCGATTTTTTCTTTGTCTTCTCCTTCTTCGGTTTATCCTTCTTCTCGCTGACTTCAGCAGCCTTCCGCCGACTTTTTTCTTCTCCCTCTCTTGCTATTCTCTCTTGCTCCGCTTCCATTCTTTCGTATCTGCAGTTTAAACTTCATCATCTAGAGGATTCCCATTATACAAAATGAATCCACATTCCGCCTTAACAATCAATACATTTTTACACGGTTCTCGGATTCGACGATACCTTTGCTGGTAATTTTTCATGCAGAGTTGCAGTGTTCTTGGAGAAAAACCAACACCAACAGGGCTTTGATGCCACAGGAAGAAAATCTAAAATTCGCAGTTAACCACAAAGCAGAAGATAAAAAACGTTTGTCCGGAAATAAATCCACCACCGTCGTGCTCTCTCAGCCACCGTTTAGTCACGCTAGTGACATGTTAGTGTTTTGCACTGTTCTGCTCGGATCAAACCATTTCTACTTCCGTTATATTAGTCAAGAGAAGGCTTCTAATAGGAAACCGCATTCACCTAAATAGCACAATGACAATCAACTGTCACCATAATAAAAAAAGCGCGCAGCGGCAATTTCGCTATAAAATATCCATCAACAGTGCATCGAATGAGGAAAATTTAAAGCATTTGGCTATACCCATTTATGCAGTCGAACTATCGCTCTTTATTCGAACAAACTGTGCTCTCATCACCAATTCGTTTGAGTACAACAGCAGCCTTAACATAAAAAGCTCCCACAAAGTGATTAATCAATTCCTTCAAAATAAAACAGCGATACGCTTACTCTTCATAGACAGCATGAATTTCATGCATCAAAGGTGATGCACCCCAAATATTTCGCACACCACGCTCGCCGCGCCTTCCTCGCTCTTCACGTCGCCTGAAACACGTCATTTACTGGTAATTAATGCCCACCCCCCCCCCCTCCCTCATCATTTCGAGCTCACCGGAAAAACGATCAACAATCAAAGAAGGGTATCCAAGATCTCCCTGTCTAGGAGGAAAGTAAGAAGGAAGAGAAGGAAGATGGAGAAGGGAGACGAGGAAGGGGAGGGGAGGGTGGTCAGAAATGTGTGGAGATCGACGGCGCTTAAATCCACATCCAATAAGTACATGTATCATTTTAACGATACATTCACCCTCCATATCAATGGCACCTTGACGCATAACACTCGGACAAAACAGAGCGTATATCCTCCAACGGCTACCTACTATGCAAATTCCTGCCCGATTGCTTAATTATCGAAACTAAGAAGACAAAATAACACAGTTAAGATCTTTGAATTTCTGAAAATCAAACGATGTCGCGGTTCAGTTTCAAGGTTTCACGAATAATCGCCTAATATTACCTGTTAAGCATCTGATATTGACTATACGTCCATGTCATCTATGAACGTACTTCTACTGACAGTGGATCACGGCTGTTTTAGGCTTCACAATGAACCTGTCGAGACTGTGTGACAACGGAAGAAGATAAACATTCGTTTGCGTTACAGTGATGAATCCTACATATGAGGAACTCCTCTCCACTCTCTACCTCCTCCCTCAGATCGAAGATCGAGGGCTTGTCTACGTCCAACTACTGCGATGCATAAAACCAAGTATAAGAGCTTACTCGGCCCACATAGCATCCTCTCGAGCCGCCTGTGACATTTTCGTCTGCTGCTCACGTCCGCCCTCCTCATCACCATTCAAACGTTTCCTGGCAAATCGGCTCTTAGCGTCATATCTTGTCACCTTCTCTATTGGAGACCTTCAAAGAATTTATCATGCTTTATTCGCAAGTAACTACAGCAAAAGTGAAACTACACTAATTCGTATAATTTTGATTCCTCAACCACCTCTTCGATTATTGAGATTTATTTCCCATTAAAATTCTATTCCATTCACAACCACAACAAGGTCACATTGAATTCTACCTGAAAGGAATTTGTTGGGAATCCTTTAAAGACATTGAACTACATGTCTTTGTGGCATATATATTTAATAGAACGGAAGATAACGGATCCACCATGTGTAACCACAGTGACTAATGTGGCAATCAAGGACAACAAAAACGAAGCGAGAAACTTGCGACAGCGGTGAGAAACGCACGAAAAGCAGTATAGATGATCGGTGCGATGATCTCTCTTCCTAATCATTGCTCACAGATCTCTCAGAAAGGCAGCAAACTTTGTCAGTGTCTGATAGTCAAATCAATTAATCACCTATTTCATTTCAAATGATCCTTTTGAATGTATTCATTCAAAAATTTGATTTTAGGAGAAATGAGAAAAAATTTAAAACAGAAATTTGTACTAATTTCCTTTCCAATCGCTAATAATCACACTACCAAAAAGGGATGAAACTTTTCCCTGTCTACGAAATAAAAAGCATGCGATAAATCACCACAGCTGAAAGAAGTTGCAGCTCGAACTGCTAAACACCTCACCTTGATCGTGATTGAACGTCCACTCGTCTTTGCGTTCGCTGATCGCCGTCTTTCCGTCTATGATCCGTCACTGCTCGATCGACGCTTCTTGTTCGTGATCGCTCATTGCGGTGTGCGTCCCTTCGATGCCTCTCTTCTCGTGATCTCTCCCTTCTTTGCCGTGAGTGTGACCTCTGGCCACTTCGAGACCTCGAGCAGCGCTGTTCAGATGGTGAGCGACCTTTTCGCGACTGAGAATGTCTTCGCCGTTTCCAATTTGGAGAACGTCGCCGACGTGGCGAAACTTCATCCGTTAGGCGATCCCTCCTTCAAAGGCGAAAGTGAACGTGCACTCATGTGAATAGGCAGCACACAGAGATATGAGGTCTAGAGAAGATGAAAACAATACTTTCTTCAGGAGGTCTTTTTCAAAGAGAAGCACTTCTTAAATAAAAAAATAAAATACAAGAACTTATACTGTTGAGTGCATACCTTTTTGTGTTGGTTCTGCTACTTGAAATGACAAAAACGGAAATATACAATGGCACATTCAATTTTACCAAAATTTCAAATTTCCTTGAATCAGAAAACATACCTCATAGAACTTGAAGAAAAACAAGAAAGAATACCCTCCTCCAACTGAAGATTTTGGATTTCTTCCTCCCCTCTCCCCCTTTAGAGGCGGGGGAAATTGCCTAACAGAAAAACGGTGCTAAGAACAAAAGAGGTGAACGTACAAGTTCACATAGCTGTATAGATAACTGCCTAATGAAGCATTGCTTCGCAAATGAAAGAACAGAGGCCCCAAAACCTCACTGAAAGTACAACCTCAACGCAAAAATCAACTCTTATTGAACGACTGCATAAGTAATAGAGAAGACTAAAACGTATAATGGAAAAAAGTGGAACTTAAGTATATCATGGATATAACGCCGCTTGCGAGGAAGTTCACAAAATTACCATAAAAAATAAAAAGGTATGCAAATTTAAGTCTTTATTTTTTGCTAAATATTCTTCCACATCTTTCAACACTAAATTGAATAACTTTTCCGTCTACTCAAACTAAAATAAATTATTGCGTTCATTGTTGGTGATGAAGCCAACAAACCAAAAGGATTCCCCGTTACGTCGTCTGGTAAATGCTAGTAGTCATAACACAGGAAAAACTGGCAATCTTCCCTCAACATTTTCTGGTTAAGGTTAGGCGCAGATTGAACTGTTCCTTTGATGAAAAACATAAACTCTGAAGCATACCAGCTAGTTAACAAGTTGATGTGCGGGCCTATCCTATCCACTGATGCGTAAGAAGGTAAAGGTAGGCGCGCCATTATGTTACTCATAACATTACCTGTCGTTGCGGACGCGTTGCCTCTCTGGGCTTCTCCGACGATATGATTGACTCGGTGAACGACTATCAAGCTCTGATTTGCTGCAAATTGCTTTTACTCAACGTTTTTCAAAGTACAAGAAAAGATTCACATTAACGTAGATGAGACGATGACGAGCTTTTACCCTCAACTAAAACTTATTAGGACCCAAAGGAATCATTTGAATTACATAGAGGAAGTGAGCTTCCAACTATTGGCTGCCTAAGTTACCTGTGCTTCATTGAAGATTCCAAGACCTCCTTTCTACGCCTCTCTGCCTTTTCTTCTCCTTCACCAGCTCACCCAGTTTTCTTCACTCGAAAACTTCAGTTACCAGCAATCTGGAACTATGGTTATGATGAGAGTTCAGCTAGTCAAATGATTAGAAAACAAAGCTGTTCCTTACTGATAAAAACGTCTACTTATAATTATGCAAACAAATGCAATCTCTGCTTCGAAAACATTCGAGAAAACCTGGATGAGGATGTACGTGATCGTTTCCGCCGATAAGTTCGGGGTTTTTCGACATCGCTTTCACCTTGGTGCTTGCAACGAGTCGCCTGCTTTGACCTCTCCGTTGGTTTACTCGTCGTCGGCAAAACGTCCTCCTCCTCATCATATCGATCGCTTGATTCGCCCTCAACGGAAGAAAGAACTGAACGCCGATCGCTATCTGACTGCGCTCCTGAAACTGCCGGCGATGGGCTATTCCTTCTGGAATCGTCGCTAAGATTCCTCTCACTTCCACGAAAAGAGTTCATTTCCTCTTTCAAAACTGGACTGCGCTTTTCGTGACCATTTGTTCGTTTTTCTGATGTTGTCCACATGCCCACATCGCCCGAAGTGTCCACATCGAACCTCAAACGCGTCTTCCAACGAGCATTGTGGCCTTCACTAAAAAACGAAAACCTACAATTATATGCAAGCAATACCGGTTTTGCTATTGATGTAACCATCAATCCTACAACTAAAAAACATTGAGAAACTCACCGCTGCCACAAGTGAAGGTGAGCAGGAGGGACAAATGCACTAAATGTTGTTCCAGTAAGATGTCTCAACATTTATCACCCTGCATAGTGCACAATGTTACTTAACAAATCAGTAAGTGTGACTAGCGTGATGCCAAGGAAGGAATCGGTTGGGTGGCATGAGAGATGACGTTATGCACCGACTTGTTGAGGAGAACCATACTAAAAACTAGGAGAATCCCCCCCCCCCCCTAATACGTTCGCCCGAGATTGAGAGACCCCAACATACCAGACTCCATATCAGACTAGTCTTCGGCTGGAGAGACCCCAACTTGCTGGGATGAGAATTCTGAAGGACAGGACAAAGTCGCAGAACTGCTTTCCAACGCGATGCTCGTCAGGGATCGGGGACCTATCACAAAACTACTGCCGATCGCATTTCGCAACTAATACACGCAAGCGCCAGCAAACGCAAAGCACGCATGGCACATAGCTGAGCATTTGAAAAACAACTGATCCAAATGACCACTATGCCCACCAAAGCTTCCCAAAAAGATCTCACGCGTTCTCCAAACTTGCGAAGAGGAAGTCATAAAACCCGATCATCGCTCTCTTTTTTCGAAAATATGTTCTTCTAGCCAAAAATTAGGTACTGCGGCAAGCTCTCGTTTGATTAGATGCCACATCGAATCATAAGCTCCTCCACGAGGATGACCAAAATGGTCCACCAAAATTTTTCAAAGGTGGTAGACAGTAGCACTTCGCCTTCCTCTTCGTAAGTTTTTTACATTTGCTGTTTTCTCTTATATGCAACAGTGCCGCTCTAAATATGCAAATGAAATGCAACAAACATGCCGAGGTGGGACATCATGTGTCGCGGTGAACCTGGGAACTGTGGAAGTGACGAATTCAAACCGAAGCAATAAATGCTAAATCCGGTAGCTCAAGTCGGGCGTATCTCGTTTCGGTTTAGTTTCTTGTTTCCACGCACCTTGAACCCGCGCTTTTTCTATTCACTCCAGTCCCCTCTCCCCCTTGCAAAGCTTCCTTCTGCAAAAAGGTGGAGCCATTCTAGAAAAACACCAAAGTGGAAGGAATTTCAAACGATTCTAATCAAAGAAAGCACGGCTTATAGAGCAAGCACAGCAAACCTTGAAGGAGAATCACGTTCTTCACCATTTCTGGACGGACGCGAGCCTCTTGATGACCTGGACTGAGGTGAACCTGCTTCAGAACCTGATTCAGAAACCATTCTGAAACGCTACCCACGATTAACAAATCAATTCCGACAAACCATTGAATTAATCACCTGACAACTTCGAATAGAGAAGTGCGACGCTACTGTTTTGAACGTTGACGTTACCTCTGATCATCTGCGAACCCATTGAACATTATGCATTAACGTACGCGGTTGTACCGTAGGCAGTGTCGCATAGTGTCATCTGTAGTTGCAATGCAGGCAGGTGACCACATGACGTTGGATCAGAGGATCGTCGAAGGATCAGGACTAAAGAGATCGTCGTGTATTATAGTATATGAGACGAATTGCAAATATGGTAGAAACAAATCAAATCATTCACCAACAGACAGACAGTGCATAGCAACCCGAGGATGTGATAATAAATAGATGAAGGCGTAACAATGCAAATGAGTTGAATGAAATAATCGGTGTCGATGGAGATCGCAAACGAACGGTCGATGCGGGTCTGAAATGTGAATCAGTTTGATCCCACTCCCAATATCCAACAGTGGCGATGATTTCCAGTTCTATGAGGCACAACTCTACTCGTGAAGAGATTTGTGTCTCTGTTAGACGTGTTTTTCCTTCCTGCTCGTGGCAACAACGACTCAGTGTGAATAGTCGACGTCGTCTGTTTTAAAAAATATTCTGTATATTTTTGTAACGTCTTTAAAATGCTCTAAACTTCGACGGTGTAAAGGAGATATTATGGTAATTGTTTTTAATCGATGACATCGTTATTCATATTCACCCTTTTCGACTTCGAACAGAACGGTAATTGCAAAGTGGACGACCGCTTAATACAAACGATGGTGTTCCCAGCATCGGTGTGAGGGGATCTGAGTGTATTGTTTGCAACTGCGAACGCACTCTGCGCTTTTTTTAACGTCAGCAAATATCTAAGCACCGTGATCGTGAAAATCAATCTCACTGAACGTCAAAAGTTGAGTGTTCAAGAGCGAAGTGAACTCGAAATGAAACGGAAGCACCTAATTCGGTACCTCGCGGGGCATTGAGGTGTTGCGTTGTGGTTCGCTTCGAGAAACATGAGGAAAACTCTGCAAAGAGTTCACTTCACAGTACCACTGTGATGATATCTCCCAGATTACATTAAAGAGCACGTAAACTTTACACAACATTTAATTTTCCATTCATTTATCCTCTTAAAAAATTGCTTTTCGTTGCCGAAATATATAATAAGCCTTCGTTGATTTCTGACGTATTTGAAGCAAGCTTTGCGATAGTTCTTTGAACATTTATCAAATGCAGCCTGACCTCAGGTGCTATGCTATTCCACCCATAGAAAGTGTTTCACAGCTAAACGCTGCGAATGTAGACTGCAGCACTGGCACTGCCACACACCTCTTAATCACTACGCTAATATAACGCAGGAGTTTCCCTCAATCTGAGCAAGCGATCGTGTTGTGTGCTTGCAGCTAGTCACCCCAACGGAAGTTATAGCGAGAAAGCTGGCAGAGGTAGACTAATATGCGTAGATGCTTATTTATTCATAGAGATGTCGAGTGAACGATAAAAGAGCATTCGACTTACGAGACGTTCAGATGTGATTCAACAGCTGACAAGTTCGGTTTTGCGAAAACATCGCTAATTTGCATATTACTGCAGCAACCGATGAAATTTCATGAGCAGATTTTCCATCCATTTCATACGGAGTCGATCTCGAGCAGTTTTATACGCTCTACTAGTCCTGGTCGGTCGCTGGGTCTTTGCACTCTAGTTGGTACTTCGACGTTTTTTCCTCGTCGTTCCCATCATGTAAGCTCGAAAATGAAATTTTTTGCACAAGAAGTCGGCAGCGATTTTGTCCAAGCTCATGCCGTCATATTGATGTGCATCTGATGTTATGTCCTGATGAATTGAGTCGTCTTCAGTTCCTTTAAAAAGCGGCTGAAAAGAATTAGATCGAATTCACTTGCTTCCAGCGATGTTGCTTTTGCATTTCACATATACTTAAAGACCAAAATGCTTCGGTGCTGATGAGACCGCACTTGGCAGGTTTCGATGGTGCAAGTCGGGAACTGCGAGTTTTCTTGAAGGCAGCGCAACTATTATCACCAACCTAAGTGGTTCGGTTTTGTAGGAATAATGTTTATTTTATATTTTCACAATGGACGGCTGATTGCCTTCATGCGATTGCATTACTTCCAGTCAAGAGTCGTGAACAGTTTAAATGCTCCGTTTTTCAAGAGAAGTTTGAGCGGTTCGACTCCACAAGAAAATCATAAAAGTTCGTTTGATTTCTACGAATAACGTAGACAAATCAAAAGATTTCATTCAGTTTAAGCGAAATTTGTCATCGATTTAAACGAATATTTGCAGCCGAATGTATTTATTAATTAGATATTCATACTCAACAGCAACCGAAACACATGGCAACACAGCTTCCAGCTTCGCGTTGTGTAGCTCTCGAGTGCGCACCCTCCCGACGTCGTTAATGCACCCAGTCCATCTGCTTGTAAACTGCTGTTGAGTCGTTGCAATATATACTGCCGCTCCTGCTTTTAGCTATTGAATGTCTTCTCGGTGGATTGTGGCTCTGCAGAGGTTTACCTCTTTCATGCTTTTCACGCTGGCCTGCTTCCTTTATGTTTTCCTATTTTGGAACCTCAAACAAATAAATAAGCAAATAAACGAACGAATAAATGAATAAAGAAATAAATGGATAAATAAATAAATAAATAAATAAATAAATAAATAAATAACTTTAAAAGATGCAGCGGCTTCGATGTCTGCGATAAAGTGGCGGTTGAAATTTTCTAGGTGGATGTTTAGTAGCATTGCAAAGCACTCAAGCACAATCAGCATACTCGGAAGTATTCCCACAATCGCTTCATTAACGCCCAGTTAAGTATGTGACTTTAATGAACTCTGCCTATAACAAACACAATCGATCTTTTGTTGCCGTGCACCGACCGGTGACCGTTAAATCCCAAACAAATGCACTGCACCGACCGGTGACCGTTAAATCCCAAACAAATGCACTGCACCGACCGGTGACCGTTAAATCCCAAACAAATGCACTGCACCGACCGGTGACCGTTAAATCCCAAACAAATGCACTGCAATATTTGAAGAGAAGTCACAAGGTCGCTGCGTTCACATATATGAACGATGAACGCTTCAGAATTTTTTCAAATAATGAGTGCACTCTTCCCCAACGTTTACATTAGCTAGTGAGTCATCTCTGTCAATTCATTATAATTTTATAAGGAGCTGATAGATGGATGTTGGGGGGGGGGGGGGGGGGGAATCCCTTTGCAATTACGACGCTTGCAGGAGATTGCTCTACGTCAAATGACCTCTGAGGTATAAACGAGCGCAGAAAAGCTTCCGATATTAAAAAGGACTTCGGCAGTTTCAGTTGCATGCAATTGAATATTGATGTTCTGTGCATGAAACAGCTCTCTCCTACTTCCGAACCAACAAGAAGACACCCGTACATTACTCACGAGTAGCGCAAGGAATGTCTACTAGAGAGACGATCTCTATAGAAGGGAATATCAAATAAAGGCGAAATACGTTTGAGATAAGATGGGAGAGAGGAGGTGAGGGAGAGGCGTTGACATGGAGAACCACAGTTAAGAAGAAGATTCTATATGGAATAAAATCCAGTGTTATTTTCTACATGAGGTCAAATTACAGAATTCATAATGGGCAATGCGCTACGACGTTCGCGCAGGAAAAGGAAGAAGATGAAGACAGCAAGAATGATACCGTTGGCTCAGATGCCGGTCAAGAAAGCGCAACATGCAGCACAAAAATCTAAACGCGACATTTCCTCTGAGGTCGATGACAACGGGTCGCGGCGTGAGGACGATCGCTCGTCTAGCGAGACTGACACACACCGCTCATCGAGATCGGTCGAAGCTTCGTCGAAAAGCAGCACATTAACTAGGTTCATCGGCCTCAGGAAAAAAGTGGTTCCGACTTGCTCATTAAATGGACAACTTCCTTAGATGACACTAGTGATTCAGCAGGCGTATCTCAGACGTTTAAATACCGCACTGGACCATTACAGGGAGAGGAAGAGGGGACTGCCAGTAAAAGAACACTTTAAAATTGGCTCCAAGTCTAAGTCACCATCGCTATAAATCTGACCTCATTCGTCCCTCAGTCATCAAGAAATGATGCCTATTTTAGCACTGTTTCAACCCACTAGTAGATACATTCTTGGAAAACGATGATTTTGTCATTTGGAGTGGATTATGCGTTCCGTGAATGATCGTCCAATTTTTCTGTAAGTGGAAGAAATCTAATATACACAGATATCAGAGAGAAGAGCACACAGAGTTTCGTGAAGTTCACTTCTGAAAAGCGGCACTCTAAAAGAAGAGTATTTGTTCATATATTCTTTCTGGATAAGACTGTTTCAGGAATTGTTACATTGTTTCTTTTCGTCGTTACTTTTTCATCTCATTAAATGAGAGACGAACAAATCAAATCACTAAAAAGAGGTGATAAACGGTATAAACGATGTTTCAACCCACCGAGCGCCGACAAGTGACGGGGACTGCCGAAGAACACAGATTACGCACGTGTCCATCCACTCCAACAAATCCTTATGAGCTTTTCTGTGTGCCACATTTCAAAAATCATTAAATGCATATGCGTGAATGCTCTCCCTTAGAGCGCTTTGCACTGTAAATTTTACCGTTCAATTTGTCACACTCAACGGAACGAGAGGCTTCGTAGACTCATAAAGAAGAGTATGTGAGAAATTTTGAAATAACTCAACAAAGGGAGGAGGACCATAGCAATCGTATAATCGGCGCACAGCTGATGCGAATGTCGTTATGCGAACTATCTGCCTAATGACATCCCTCTCTCGTCTCATCGCAGAGAACGTGCTTTTATTCGGTCCCGGCCGTCTTCCATAATTTAATATCCGCTAGCTTTCGATGCCTTCTTATGCACAGCATACGTTCCCACATGTACACCAGCTAACCGTTACAGGATTAATTATAGCATATTAGTATGGTGTACGCTCAAAGCAAGTATAAAGTGCGATAAAGTAATGAATGCTGACAAACTTCATAAGTTTACAGGCCGGTTTTACTGCAAACAGTAGGAAGACCACTAAAGAGCGCATCAGAATGTCTCCATCGAAAAAACCTATTCTTGACGATTTCGATGATACCGAATTTCATGGTTTATCATTATCATCTTCAAGGGATTCAAGCACTTCTCAAAAAAGGTCAGCAGGTCTTGTCAGTAAGGGCAGCGTGAAATAAAATGTTCAGTAATGCTGTAATGGCTAGCCAGAGCATAGAAAATTGTTAATATCGCTGGAAACGAAGACGTAGAAGAATTTCTGAAGGGTTCTACGCTTGCCCTATTGAAAGGATGTACGATCCATAGAGGGGTGAATGCCGCCTTCTTTATTTCTTTTACTAGGTGAGAGATTTGTTAACACATGTGAAATGTCTCCAAGACTACGTCCACCAAGTTTCCTATCTCTGTTTCCTCTGATTGTCGTTGGAAACTTTTAGACGGATATATGCACAAAGAGGCCGCGCTTTACTCATTAAAAGTTTATGCTAATTTTTTAACAACGGAGATATAGAAGCACTGCAATTATTGACATTTTTGAAGGTTTAAAATGCTTAATTCATATGTGTTGTTACAGCTAAATACTTTACAGTCAGCGATCGAAATTTGAGCTGGACGAGAGTTCGAGAAGCGAAGATAGCTCGAAAGGCGCGTTGGACGAAAAGCTGCTGAGAGCTAGTGTGAGAAGCAAGCATCGTAAACGCTCTCCGTCGAGGATTCAATTCGCCACTGATCGTCCAAGCAACGTAGTCAATGCACAGATGAAGCAAGCGGTAAGTGAAATTAGAACATTCATCATTAGGAGATCCGGTCTCATGCAATCAAGAGGAAAAGAGTGTAGCAGCAAGTTTCTGAATTCTCGACGCTGGAACCGCAATCAAGCAGTAAACAAGTGAGCTCTTACCCGTGACGTTAAAGCATGAAACATGCGTACAAGTGGGTGGTTCTCGAAAGTGCAAGTGAATTTCTATATCGTGTTCATTGTGTGTAACGATTTTAGAAATGGGCCGCTGGTACAGAAGGAGAAGCAGTATGGTTTCTTCCACATCAAATGGGGCTGGCGGTGTGACTGGGTTAAGCCATTCACTAAATAACAGTCTTTGGTGAGAAGTAAAGAAAATAGCCGGATTTCGAAATTTTTGAAGAAATTTTCTGGAAATCTAACTGAATCAAATTCAACGGCGCATTCAGCGTCTTTCCAGTCAAAATCAATCAGTGCATCACAGAAAGTTATCCTTCTCTAGCGGTTTTGATAATCGGATTTCAATGTCACCATGAAAAGGGGATCAGTGGCAGCCTACCAATTACTGAGACTCTAGTTTCTAAAAAGTTATAAGCCGCAAATTTTAGTCGAAAGCATAAAATGCAAGAAGTTTTCGTGAGCAAGTGACGTGGAGGTGCGTCCTCACCCCCTATGCGACTCGAACATGAAGTGTGTCCATGTTTTCTGCTCTCAAAGGTTACTCTAGAATACGAAAAGAAGCTTTAAATTTCAGTTGCCCTTTCATTTAGTGAAGAACTGATAAGCTTGAAAATTCCCCGAAACAAACGTTTAATAGCAACTTGGATGAGAAACTCGTCTAAAGAGCATGAATTATTCAACATCTAAGGTTTCAGCGAAATCCATAGACGTGCACGATCGCATAGATATCAGTTTTCTATTCCTTTCAATTTGAATGGAAATTTTTTTGCATTTGGTTTTGCAAAGAAATATTCTGTTGGGGTTAATTCTTTAAGTATTCATGATTTTAAGTAATAATGATAAATTTTTAAAAAGTAGTCTCGTGGTTTCGATTTCATGCGCAAGTTGCTTCTCGGAAGAGTGCTCATGGAAGGGACTGCAGGTAGAACAGTGGGTTGAGCGCACGCTACAAAAAGGTGTGAGGGGACTGCTCGATGAATTCGCACAGTTGCGGTCCGAGAGCAGTCCAAGCGCCGACGCATATCAACATTTCACCGATAATCAGCCATTCGGTAAGCATTATAATGCAGTTTATACAAATCACATGACGTGATACATGTGCAGTTAATCGCACTGCTCTTTCGATCTCTCTTTTCAAAACGACTAGTTAACGTAACGAATAATGGCGCGGTGTCAAAACATTTCTTCAGGGACATATGAAGATTTTTGGCGTTTAACCGATGTGGTTCGGAAGTCGTAACCATGGACCACTATCGCGAGGATTTTCGCTCATCATTGCATTAAGCTTTACTTCTCACACAGTTGATTGCGGCTCTCATTGCGGGAGGAATGCAACAACTGCAGTAAGGGAACTAACGAACGTATTGTTACTTAACGTTTACTGACTTTGTGTATATAAAATTTGACGTGAACCTCATTCAGTGAAAGAAAGTCGTTGAAGGAACACTTGACAGGGACTCTTTGGCTGGTCCAGACATTTCAGTTTCCTTTTCCTTTTTACGGTTTGTGAACCACTTCTAGAAACATCTTCCGGCAGGGGGAACCTTAAGTCGGAATAGGACTGCTCCGGTGAGAAACAAAATGTGGAATGAGGAAACGGAATGCTGAATAGGATTCAATTTCAGCAGTTCTTTTCACCTGCGAAAAACATCCAGTGGCATCTAACTTTAGATGATCTATGGGGCTATGCGCACTTCCGCTCTGCATATTAAACTGTCCCCACGTTATGGGAAGTTACGTGAAATTGTTGAATATGTATACTTTTCGAGAGGTATTTTGTTCGTCGCGATTTTCCATCTTTTGAATGTTGCGTCCGGAGAGTTTTTCGAAAACCGGAATTGCAGTCCTACTCTGCACGGTAAATTACCTCTCTGTTCGTCCCTATGATCGTAGTGCAATGACAAGAGTGCGCCCTATTGTTGGAATCTCTTCACCTCAACTCTACTGAGGCATTCACTGCTCATAAATTCGTACACCTTACTTTGCCGGTTTCGGCTTTCTCCACTAAAACCGCTCTCTACCCAAAAACCGACTCTCTCCAAAAAGGTTGGCTCGCTGCATTAAACTTTCCTCTCCACTGAACTCCACCGCCTCGTCAATTGGTGTAGCAGAAAACCGACCAACGATTTTCTTTGTTATGGACATCAGAGTCAATAATGATATCAGCGGTTCTTTAAAATTTTCCACCTCGCAGCTGAATTTTGAACGTTCCTTCTTTCGTTTTTGCACGCCCTAAGCCATAAGTCAACGAGATAATTGTGGGATCCGTTAAGGACGCAATCGATACAAGGATATATTTTGTTTGGACGAATCGCGAATCGTGTTACGCGGTCATCCGAAAGGAAACGACTACATTCACGCTAACTATGTGAGCACGCCGCTAATGCCGAATCGCTTCATATGTACTCAGGTAGCGACTGCGCAGACAACGTCCTAATTTGCTCGTTTTCCAGTCAGTTGTAGAGTTCAACTCGGTGTTTCGATTTTGTTCGAACTTGTGCATTCTCTTGTGAATTCACTCTTAAGTTCGCTTGAAGGCAAAGCAGACTTCCGCTTCAAGTTGAAATCCAAACAACGATCAGCAAAAACCTCTCGCCGACTCATTTAAAGACAAAAAAAACAAACTTCACAGGTTATATAAATGTCGATTTCGTATGCTGCCACATTTCTAATGGGTTGAAAGAATGATATTAAAGAACAAGTTTTTTGCAATGGGTGCGAATTTCTTCGACGACAAAATGGGCCAAAAAATTGTCGTTGTTGTTGAAGTTTGCGGGGATTAAACAACGGAAAGAAACAACAACAACGTTGTATAATGCGAGGTAAGCGCTTTGAAAGCAGACAACTGACCGTTGCCGGGAGCACTTATTAAAGTCGACCACTATATACCGTGACGGATGGACGAGAACATCGTTCATAACGAGTGCTCTAACGGGGCATTTAAATATTAATTAAAATTTGTGAAAATATCGAGTAACACGAACATATAAATAATTCTCAATTTAATCTGATATTGTTTGGATTATCTTCCACTCTATCGTATTTGTTCAGAGAAATTGGCCTTTTTATTTCGAGCCATTTACTACTAACTTAATGGATGTTTCAATTAGGCGCCCAAAGAGGAAACGATCTATGATTTCTGGCTGATGGTCGTGCAGGAGCGTATTGAAGTTATTGTTATGCTTGGTGATTTCATAGAGAAAGGCAAACAGAAATGTGCCGTCTATTTCCCACGTAAACAAAACGAAGTTTTCACCACAAATGACGTCATAATTCGATGCGATTCTGTAAGAATTTCATCACTGAAGACTTTTGACACTCGCACATGTCGATAGGCACGAGAAAAATGCGTAAGATGGTTAATTTATTTGATGGAAGCTTCGAGAAAACAAGTTGCGATGTTCTGAGATCAGTGGTATCGACTGTTGATTACTGATTACTGACTGTTGACTATAACGTCATAGATCAGTTTCAAGATGTTCGTTCGTGGTGTTCTACGATAGACAACGCACCTTACATTCCAAATTTACAACAGAAATCTGGGTAGCGGAAGTGACGTAGAACACAATAAAAATTTAAAATCGGCTTCTTCTACGGATTGCAGGATGTTCGATGAATCTTTCTGGGGGAAGCGGGACAGTAATTGAGTTCAAATGTCCTCATGATAAGTAATTCAGGTTTAAATTTCTCACAACAGTCTGTGATTGCTGTTTCGTTAATTGCTTGTTTATGGGCTTTGAAGGTAACGACATTAACTGAGTTCAACCAGCTGATGTTACGGCGCTCGCTGACAGTTAAAAGAAATGAAGCATCTTTCAACGTGACACATTATCACTGGTCATCTTGGCCTGATCACAGCGTACCTGTTGCTGATCGAGCACCCTTTATGCTCTTTCAAATGGTTCGTTCAACTTGATTTCAACTGTTTTTGGCATTCATAGAGTGGTCCAAGGGAAGAAGCTCGATAATCGGACCATCGCAATCATATCCAAAAAAGATTTAAATGTGCAAAACGTTTTTAATTCAATAATAAAACATAGTGCAAATGCTTGTAGATGCCAATTTCGGGATGGATCCGTTCACACGTTATCGATGATGACATAATCCAGGACTCTTTCAGACACCTCCTTAATATATGACGTAAACTGGTGGTTCAAAGAGTTGCTCACTTGCAAATAAGATAGTGAGAGATAAACCAGCATATTGAGAGACTACGTAACGATTCATCCTAGTATTCCTTGAAGGCGCCAAGAAGATGGTTTGCCTGCTGGTGATAAAGAAAGATATTCTTTTCTAGAGCTTATTTTGAGACCGTATTTAGGGAATGTCTTGAACGACCTGTTAAGCGAATGTCGACTTGAATGAAAACCGCGTCTACTTGGTTTGCTACCACCAGAATTTCTTCTTCGACAATTTAAAAAATAACTGTGCAGAGTTACAACGATGACTGATTGGAGCTATGGAAATGATTCAAAACAGCATGTGAGGTCACAACCCACACGTGTCGTCGTGTCATGCCATGCACGGAAAAAAAGCGACGTTAATAGTGCACAAAGGAATCATTGCAAGCCATATAGCTGTAGCGGCATGTTCCTATGCTTATTGTTGTGGGGAAGTGGAGTGTTTAAACGTGTTGGCCCTATGAATGACGGATATTAATATAGGTGGGAGCTATCGCCTTAGGACTATCATTTGTTAGAGTAATTGTGATGCTAAAATGTGGAAGTTATTAATGCAGTGTGGCAAAGATGTTGCATTAATGCAACAAGATGTGAGACCGACTGTCCTCAGAAGTCTGTGAATAACGCAAAGTTTGCTGTTTGCATTGCAAACTTATGGATATTTGTTCCTATAAGACAGATCCTCTAAAGAGATAAGACTTATTGGCCGTTGTAAACTTTTATGAGTCTTCAAGTGGAAGAAAACCTTGAAACGTTGCCAAATACTCGCAAAATGCCAACGTTTTTTTCGAAGTGACGAGCGAATTTGTAAACGCTCCAAAGTTCCATCGTATTGCGCTAATGTAACGTGATGTAATAGAATCCACTGATCCTCTGCAACGGTCGGCAAAGTAATGCTTACCTTCGTGAGTTTCCGCACCAAGCTTCACAAATATTGACGAGACGCTGATTCCCCATCCTTGACCTTTGCCTTTCTTTACCTTCTGTTAGTCTATGACTGGTCTGTCAGTAACGATCTTCAGCACCGACTCGAAAACGAATTTCAGGTTCGTGCCGCAAATCGACCAATTTGTGTGCACTGTTCAGCGGGGGTTGGTAGAACCGGTAGTGTGGTGACGATCGCATACATTCTTGAGTGTCTTCTTAGCAACGTTCAGTTCAAAGATTTAGTGCAAGTCTTGAAACAGTTGAGGAAACAGCGCGCTGGCATTGTACAAACCGAAATGGTTAGCATTTATTGCACCGCTTCGTTCAAGTAAATGGAACACATTAATCATTTTCTAGACCCTTACTGTTTACTTTATTCATTGGTAGAACATACTCCTAAAATATTCCCTTCCCGCAAGAACAAGTGAAAGGAAGTTTGCGTACTTCGGTGTCTTTATCCCTTCCCTCTACCCTCCCCCTCCCCTCCCCACTAACTCGTTGTTTTCGCGACCACCTTACATAATGGGAATTGCAGAACTGGCGTTCCCATTCGCCAGGTTCAGTTGTTAGGCTGTCAACGTCTGATATGAGGAGAAGAAGGGTTGGAAAGTATTTAAAGGCTGATGAGGATGGAATAAAAATTTTGGTGCCGAAAACGAAAAGAGATCGCTTTGAGCACCACTGAAGAAAGACGAAGATGCCTAGAAAACAATCGCCGGTAAACGAATGGACTCACCCCACTCATAGCGAAGCGATTTGGAAGGGAGAGGAGGCTGGTAGAAGCCAGTCGTTCATATCTTTACGTTTAAATGCCTTCATTATTCAAAAACAGGTACCCGCTAACCGCTTCTGAAACATTTAAATCCTCTACTGATTTGTCTTCTAAATATAATAATATTTGTTTTATTTTTAGCAATATCTCTATGTGCATCGAATTTTGCTGATGTGTTTTATGGATATGAAACTCATAGGAACATCCGACCGTCTCAACAAATTCATACGGGAATACAATCGACTCGTTTCACCTGTGCAATGAACACGTATCGCCCACCTGGCAGCCCTTTCCCCTCCCCTTCTCTTTTCAACGACAACCGATTAGCTTACCACCTCTCGAGAAAATGCTGCACTACTTCAAGAACAATAAAATGTACAGCACATCAGAACAAAAGAGAAGTGATTCGCAAATTGTGACGTTTTTCGTTGGAGAAGCTGGGGAGGGGTGTGTGTTTACGAGTTTGGGCGCTAGCAATTTAACGTTTCATCGTCAGTTCATTATGCGAATCGCTCGCTTGTGATCACGCTTGTCACATGCGATGACCGTAATAAAAAAGCCAATAAAGCCGATATCACCCAGAGCGCTCTTCGACGTTTACAAATCGCTCAAAAATGGTTTTCCTCTGATACAGAGATAATCTCTGTGTTATATCCCATAACTCCGCAAATCCGCCGACCGAGCTGAACTGTAACGAACTGGGAGAGCCACCACATGGCTGTTTTCTGCGGAAGGGCTCAATTAGTATAAAAATAAGCCCAAGAACACCGTTAAGATAACGCAGGTTTTCGGGGTACGTCGACATTCGGAAACACCCTCCCAAATTAAGTAGCGGCCCGAATATATTCCGCCTGATCATGCGACAAGGCCGCAAACCCACGTACCTTCCTTGGTCTTTATGAAAATACCCCACCCGATAAATCATATCCTAAATTCTCCTAAAACCCTTAACCATGAGATCTAGCGATGACATGGTCGATTATGCCTCCATCCCTGCAACAGATCAAAAGCGCCAATCTTCGTTTGAGTTTGCAGAAACGTTATTCCCGATCCGCACGCATAAAAACATCTTTCGCAAATTTGCAACTGCAAAGCATATCAAAGTGCATGTGTGCCTCCTTACCTGCAGTTCCAAATTCGGAGTCACTGATCCTAAGTCAACGAAAGTTGGAGGATGCAATATGCGGCATGGAATAGTGATTCCTTGTACCACATTCTACGTCGACTCTCAATCCCGAAAAGTCACGGGCATAAGAATATGCCAGAAACTTTACGTGCATTCGATGTCCGTCACATGCTTGTCCCACGGCATTCGGCTTGAACAAGAAATTGAGAGGTATGCCATTGCATCGGACACGATATGCACCGTGCGTACTGTTCACTTGATTGAGTTACTAACAAAAAATGAAATACTCAAAAAAGTTAAGATTATACAAATGGTCGTACCAATCTTTCGCAAAAGATTCATTTTCCAGTAGCTCCATCGGCGCAAAGCCAAAATACAATTGGTCTGAACACGCGTAAAATCTTGCCAGTCTTGAAGGTCAACAGCCTCTTTTCGCAACTCTAACTTTGATCATTCCACTTCCCAACATCGTCATAATGCAAAGGAAATTATCCACAATGCATCATGCATTTCCATTTGTGTCCTAGGGTCAAAGGTTCGCCCCCTCAGGGCATCATCGCAGTGAATTTTGGGTTGAATATATTCGACGGCTTAAAAAAGACCTCCCTCTGCATGGCCGTTTCAAACACTGCAAAACTGGGTCATACAACGCAGGAACACATGATACCGCGCCGATGTCCAGAGCCACCATTTTAAAGGATTTGAAATGAGGAACCTCGAGGTTGACAAATGCGAGCAGGCAGTCCTCCCCTCCCTCATTGACGCTTTGCAATGAACATATAAAATCACCATGTTTATAAACAAAATATGCAAGAACAAAGAATAGGGGACATCAATACCCATGTACAACACAACGGTGACTACGACATCAAAATCAAGGCAACCATTCAACGCAATCCATTCGCGCAGATTTCGGCGCAAAAGATGCAGAAACGCAAACTTGCATGAAACAAAAAACAAGTGCAGTCTGCGAGATAATAAAAATAAATTACTGTGGTAAAAGGAACTGCTGGATGCAGTTCCCGGAAGTCATGAAGATCGATAACGGACCCTTCTTTAAAAGTACGCTATAAACTGAAAACAGAGAATGGTTTTGATTTGCAACAGCTAGCTATAATGAGAAGCAGACGCTGAAGGCGCCTGATCTCAGAAACCAACATAACCTGACGCATTCACGTTCCTGTTGTCAGTTAATCGACCACGACATGGACCATTATATGTTAACATTTATCTACAAGGGGATGCTCCTCCTCGTTACCCGTGAAAAACTGGTAATCAACGTCTCCGGAAAAACCTGGTAATCAACAACTGCCAGCAGAAATAATAAAGCGAAGGCCAAACGCATATAAGACTACTCCAGGAAAACGCACTAGGATTCCCCGACTGCTTACTACTACTACCAAAACGCACACGTCTTCACTATATGAGACGAAAACCCTGATCCCATAACTCCCCATTTCGCTAGGCAGGTGTCGCGGAAGAAAGACCAATGGAAACAAAGCAGTGCTACTCCACAATCAATAGAACCGCTTCCGTTCCGACGCAAGTAACTCATTTATACATCCCATCATTTGCAACTAAAAAAACATCAGCACCAGTATAATTTAAAGTTCGGTCTTCTTCGATGTGTCGAGGTCATCGAGCTCGACGTCTGAGATATCAATTTCTTCGTCAACGGGCATAACACCGTCTTTGCCATCCCACGGTTCCACTTTACGAATCTTCGGAAACTCAGCCCCCTTCACTGGTGCCGTTTGTCCTTTACCGTATGACAGGTCACGCAGGAACTCGTTGATGCCGTCTTTTCCAAATGACCCCTAAATGAGATTTTAAGGGACGTCGGTGAACAAAAAACAGAGATAACAGTTTTCATTAAGAGGTAATTAGGCAATCCCCATCTACCAGCTTCTACCTAAACTCATAGCCTTTAAAACAGCCAAATGCCCTCTATCTTATAAACGGTAAATTGAGACAAAGAAGATACACAAGACGCGCCGTTTTCTTATATCACGCTTGACGAACACTGCAGCCATGCATCAACTGCCTCAGCAAAACAACAGCTGCTTCGAATATCCCAGAAACTCCTCGCGACTGCTCACCTGGGAGCTGTCCGTAATACTGTCAAGTTGCAAAAATATTTGAAAAATCCCTACTGAGTCGTCCTAAGGATAGCCACTTCTTTCTGAAATTTTTAAACGACACTACTAAATTTGAGAAGTGTGGGTTGTTTGCCAATAAAAGATGACAGCGACAAACCTTGAGCATGGAGAATTTCATCTTACGATAGTTGACAGCAGCCATTGCCGGGTATCCGAATCCACCCATCCCGAAGGCCTCCTCTAGCTCGGGTTGCTTGCCAGCTTCTGTCCAAATCCAACCCCACATATTTTTCTTGAATTTCTCACCGAGCTCTTTCAACACCTGAAAGAGACACACTTCTGCTAAACAGCTTTACCACGGTCGCACTAACCTGCAATCCAAGTTGCTAAAATTTTTGGAATAATACAGCCAAAATACAATCAAGGAACGACTGAATACTATGCAACAGCGGCCTCGAATCACTGCTCTTAAGTTCAAACAGCATCTGAGCACTGTTACCGCGACATAACTGGCAGTATTCAGCCGGATATTCGAGTAAGCGTTGATGAGAACGTCGAAGAAGCAAAACAGTGCTGCCAGGATAGAAGCAAAACATTCATAACGCAGTACATCGGACATGTTCCGCTTTCACACCATGCAACAACAGCCTCGACATGAACCACTTTATGGGCTTTCCCGCAGACGACCCACGTTTACTCACATTTCCGCATTACGTGAAACCTGCTGATGGAAAATTTGGCTAGAAACAGTTCCTCTCTTATCATATAAATAGTAAAATAAGCACGCCCGACGCTGAGCGTCTGCAGCGCATCAAATGCCAGCAAATATTTATACAGAAGGAACATCAAACACCCTCGCCGTTATGAACACAATTTACGTCCACATTACTTTTACTTTTAGCATTAACGATCATTAGGGCATAAACTACTTCCTTAGAAACCCTCCAGAGGACTAAAAGCATTCCACCAAAACATCTGCATCTTCAGACGATCAACACCTCCCACGTATTCCACCAACTAAACCAGCAGATGTTAAGTCGCACCGCAAGATAGTCGTTTCTGCACTTGCTCTGACAGTCGAGAATATCGGGCAGCACAGAAACAATACACAACTGCTTCTCTTTGCATGCTTCCTCAACGATCGGCTGTGAAGTCGCCTCCATTATCTCGGGAGCTGGCATGTTCTCTGCTGCCTGAAAGAGGTCCACATAGCAGGAAATGTTACAGCTGACGCACAGTTACCCCACACAGTAATGTGAGAAGCAACACAACAACAACAAACACTAAAATGTAGTTCATGTAAGGAATGAACTCTTAAAACGGTCCCAAAATTCTACAACCTAAAGCTCGGAAAGTATATGACCATCATGAACAATATGAACATCAAATATTAAAAGAACATTCTCCATTAAGTCGGGGTCAGCTTTCCAGTGTATCCTGAGACCACGTAAGCTAAAGCAGGATCGTGGCCCGACCTGTACTTTATAAGCAGGAAGTACTCGACGCACACCGCTTGCGCAGAAACAACGAAACCTGACCTTGTTGAGAGCCCACTGCACGATATCTGAGCTCGACCTTCCTCCATCGTAATCGACGGCGTCATCAGCTCCCGATCCAGGTGCAAAATACTTTATTGTTGGGAATCCTTTTATTCCAAAGCGGCTAGCCATCACTTGATGAACCGTTGCGTCGAGCGCACCCAGCTGTAAATCGATTCACTCAGTCCAGCGCACTCCACGAAAACCGTCAACACACTGCTTGTCATTCTTAAGCATGAACAATATGAGATTCGCCATGACTCTTTAATATCAATATATAAGCGTAGCTCAGAATCACAAAGATCGAATATGTATCGCTGCACGAAAAGCCCGCCTAATTTCTGGAAATGGAGCTTTTCGCCTTTTGCTGTTGGAAGTTATATAATTATTTCTAGCTTGTACAAGTAAAATAATAACTTGACAAAAAATTCTGGAAAAAAAATTAAACTTTTTTCAGGACAGCGATCTCCGTCGGGTAAGCAAACTTACTGTCCCATTCCCGCTTGGAAGTTCCACTGTGACACCGCTCTGCTCTCACAAACTTCACACTATATCAGTACAATGAGCGGTTAAAGTCATTAATCCAGTCTTGATTAGGTTATTCATAATTTATGATTCAATAAATCTAATCAACTACCTACTCCTCTCGTGAACAAGCTTAAGCAAACAAGTCTGAACAACAGAAGCTAAACGAGCCACGCTCTAAAAAGTTATGCCTACATGATGAAACCCTTGCTTCCTCATGTGGGCACTACTTCGTCAGCTGACGTCAACGATGGCTGTGCTCACAACAATCGAGCAAATCATCCCTGAGCTTCAATACAAAGGTTTAACCTCTCGCCCTTTGTACCTGAGGATGGCGGTTTAACGGTCCATCCACGTCCAACCAGCATACGAGCCAGCAAAAACATCTTTTGACGGCATCAATTTGCATTCAGAAGTTTGGTGATTTGCCATACCTTGATTTTACCCTTGAGCTCGGTAGCTGCTTGGTCCCAATGAGGCTTGAGCGCTTTGCAGTGGCCGCACCACGGAGCAAAGAACTCGACCATCCAGGCATCCTTACTGTGTAGCACCAGTTCATCGAAATTGCTGTCGGTGAGCTCGATAACTTCTTTACCGTCCCCACCTGTGCTCTTTTTACCTCCGCTTCCGGTGCTTGTTTTGCCGCCCAATCTAGCCGATACCGTTCTCCTTAGCTCCTCGATTGCCGCATCTGCCAGACCTTGCGCCGTTCGTGCACCTGACAGAATAGACATTAAGTTATCTTTAGTTCTCTTGTAATCGAATTCGTCTGTGGATCCTTACCTGTCCTAGGCTGTCTATGAGCTCGTCCCCTCCCCCTTTCTCGTCAAACATGAAGAGCTATTTGATACTTTGACACTCGTGGCGGCCACGGGGGGGGGGGGGAAGAGGAAACGGTGGAAGTTGTAAGATGAGTTGGATCCCATAACCCAAGCCTAATCAAAAACACAAAAGGTTTTATAAATTTCGCTACTCCTCAAGTGTGAAAACAATTTGAAGTCTTAGTGCCATGTCGAACTACAAAAAATCTCCCTCGAAGCAGCATCCACGAAATCGATCATTAACGAAAGATCCCAGCTTGCTGCTAGAAATGAACAGATGTCACAAGTTTCATATGGGAAACAACTGCGGCATTCCTCTCTTCTATCTTTGTTTCCTATTCCTCCAGGTTCCGTACTGTTTCCTTTGACTTAATTGCGACCCCAGTCAAAAATTCCACTGCAGGTTTGGTAGCTCTTTTAACTGGAACATGCTAGTAAGGCCTGTAAGGACAGCAAATTATGAACCGTTATGACGAACCTGCGGAATTAACTGAAGTCCTGCAAGAAAACAGCTGAAATAAAATCAAGTCGGCTAAATATAATATCCCAGTCACATACCAATGCTCCTGGGAACAACCAGCGGACATGAGAATGAGCTCGATCGATGAGTTCCAGCCCTTGCAAAAACCCAATTTTGACCGCCTCCGACAAGGTTTCGATGAACCCCATACAAGGTGTGCATTTCGTAACGAAAGAAAGAAACCTTAGAAGAATACCACTAAGCATGCATAAAGTATGTATGAATCAAAACAATATACTTAACATGAAGTTCAGCAAATCCCTCGAGGAAAAACCGGACTAATTTGCTGCGTGGATCTTGCTAATCAACGGATAGTTAGAGGAATATTCCTGCTATGCAGAAACAGAGTAATGGAGGAGCTTGAACGCAACACACCTTAGGATCCCCTGCAATCGTGTCTAAGTTCACTTCAATCTAACGAAGAAATTGTTGTCGTTAGATTGAAGCGAACTTAGGCAGGATTGTTGCGGATCCAAAGATGTGTTGGTTCATTGTTTTGTCGCCAGACTGAGGTGTAGAAGAAAGGTCCAAAATAAGCCAAGCACCTTGGTAGTCTGAAGGCTTCTGCTTATTAGCACCGAAAATTTTGACAGTTGGGAATCCTTGCACATTGTACGGTTGTCCCACCGACTGGTGCTCAGTCATGTCAACTGCGCCCACTTTGATGAGTCCTTTCAACGCTTTCGCAGCCTTCTTATACTCCGGTGCAAAGTTCTTGCAATGACCACACCTTTAAATATTTTTGTTTAACACCAACGCAAAGTGTCTTCGAAAGAACAACGATATGCTATCAAATTTTCCCAGCAGATATCTAAGCAACTATGAAATCTGAATTCTGTTTCATGAGGAACATGACTCCACTTCGGTTCTTGTGACCGTGGGGTGCTTCGTTGACGTTAGGCTGCTTGTAAGCATCTAATAAACCACTTTTCACAACGCAACCAGCAAACAATTCTACCCAGCTTACAAAGCATTTATGCACACGTTACCTGTATGTCTTCCAGAAACCACCTCCATCGCACACGCCGACACTTTCACGAGAAAAAACTCCCTGGCGCATTTGCTTTAGTTAAATGAAGCTCCACAGATCATCTTCTTCCACATAATTTCAAAAAAGGTCCTTAACGCCCTGAACTTGCAACGCACTCGTGGTAGATGAAGTAGAAAAGTAGCTTCAGCACCTTCCTCTTTAACATTTTTGCGTTCCAAAACATACGAGACGACTGTTAGTGAGCAATCCTTGGTGCATCCTACAGTTTATCCCATTCTTGCAGATAATCCACAAAAAAGATGTCATCTCTTTTGCAACATGTTTTGTACCCTCCTCCCATCAATGCATCAACGCAGTAAAAACCAACGACCAAATAGAAACTTCCGAATGCGTCAGCAACAGCAAGAATTGTAACTCGTTTGAAACTTACCATGGAGCGTAGAATTCAACGATCCATATCTCGTCGCTATTCAGCACTCTGTTGTGGAAATTCGACTGTGTCAACTCAATAACATCCGTATTGCCATCGTAAAGTGCCGAACATACACTCGCACCCACCACTAAAATAAAAATATGACGAGTACTTCAAAGAGGAGTGGTAATCGCAGATCACCCAAATTCCAGGAAAGTCAATTTTTTAAGGAAAATGTACCCAACATAAAGGCAGCTGAAAATTAAGACACATGTAAGAACCATGATAATCTCTCAAATAAATTTGAATAACAAGCAAAATATCGTTGAAAAGACATCGCTAAGACTATAAAAAATAAACTAGTACATATCGCAGACATTACGAACAAAGACCCATATAGAAAGGTTGAAATTTCGCAAAAATAATACCGATATAGAGGGGACCGTCGAATCCCTCTCTTCCGAAGAATTAAGGATGGAGGGGGAGGATTCTGATATTAGCTGGTATTTCGGGTCGGCGTCCGCAGCCAATCTCGGAGAGAACAAAGAAGTAACATTTTAATCCCCAATGTAACGCAACAAACCAAATTTCTTCTTTCTTTTCAACCAATAAAACCACTGATTAATTTTCTCAGCCATCGAAACTTTACAGAACGTTCACTCAATAGTCGACCCATCAAAAAAGACTTTCTCATGCAATGACCGCAATGAGATTTTCGCATCGAAACTGCAGAGATGAAAATCACAGCGGCTTTTTTCATTGCTAGAGCGTAACTTTCCATTCGCGGTATGGGTCGAAGAAATTTTTAACTACAGTGGAGCGGAATTTTCCTCTCTCTCCCCTTTCCTCATATAGGCAATATGAATCGATCTGTGAACAAAGGTGGTGAAGCTGTGACCAATGTTTTGAAAATAGGCAGCCTAAGTGACCAATTGTTTAACCGAATTATTCCGGCTATATCTATTTTGACGATTTCATCACTCAATTAAGAGCTCTTAGCGAGCCTTATGGCCGTCGTTGACACCGAACTCTTGGTAGCCATTTTTCGTCGTTGAAGCATGAGAACGGAAAATCTCCCTCGCGAGGGTTTCCTCTATGACTCTTGGCCAGCCGGTTGTAACTTTGGCGCTTCATATGCAAACTTATTCACTGGTTCATACTTGTAGTTAGCACCGTTGCTCAGCACTATTTATTTAATTTGTTCGTCATCAATCTCAAGCAATTCCGGCATCGGAAGTCAGAAAACAAACGTGACGATGCTTTGACCATTTATTTCCACACTGCAAAAGGTTGGAATGACGAATGAAGAAACAATGACACAGTGCTTGAGCTACATTAGACAGCCCATGGGCAAACATTTTAACTTCCCATAATGGGAAAAAGCATAAAAGCACGCGGGCGTGAATAGAAAGGAGCACAGCACACGAGCAAGAAAGCCCTCATCACGCCATCAAGGTAAGGTATGATAAAGGGCAACGAAGTGCTTGACGGTGCTACAAATTAGGACTTTCCGATGGATTATAAAGCAATATTGAATTGCACAACCTCCCAGCTAAACGCCAGCATAAATCCCGCCCCATATTGTTGCAATCAAAAGAAGGACCATTTGGTGCGACATACCGATATCAATTACCCGAATGTCAAGATATTCAACCGAAATCATCGAAAACATCTTGGGATTAAACTCTAAAACATACCGAGATACACGAATGCGAGCACCATCCCACCACACCAACAATTGAGCCGCGCAGCAATATCCAAACTCGTCAAGTGCTCACACAGCCGCTCAGGTCCGGCTACTCAAACAAACCACCACCTATCTACGAACCGTGTTAAAATTTGATTGGCTCTTTTCACGTGGCAATGCGCCAAAAAACGTAGCGCTGTTGCCATAGCAACGCGATTCTCGGCAAGAAAATTATCGTAGTGAGTGCAAAAGTGATCGTTACGCCAATAATTTGTTGGCGTACGTCTGCTTACTTTTCAGTATTTCGCGCTAGTGGTGCAGTAGGTGAATGGGTTGTGCTCTCAAGTGATATTAGCTTTTTCGAAGGGTGGTTGTACCCTCAGAGGTACATGAAACCGTAGTTCATCCACGACCATGTCATAAGGCCATGATGTGGTAAGGCAAAGAAGACAGGAAATCTGACTAATGTTCTGTCAATATTGATAATTGTAAGTAGTTGAATAATTAGCGAATTCGATTGATACTGCTGGTGCTCAACTTATGTTGATGTATAACCTTTGCTGCAGTCATTTCCGATTGTAGTTCTAGCTTTTCCATTGGTGTATTTTTGACTCGTCATCTACAATCATTTTAGGTGATCGGTGATCACCTCTTGAATTTCTCGAATTATTTGCAATAAAGCTAGTCGGATGTAATATAGAATTTAATAGGTAAAAGAAGCAAACTCAGAAAGTTATAATCGCAAATCGCTGTATTGATTAATGGATGGATTGTATCGGCTGTAGATGGATTTGCATAGAAATGTTAATTGTGGCGTAGCGTACACTTAAACGTTTACCCATTGGTTGCTGATGCGTGCAGGGTGTTGGTGCTGATGGAATTTCTGCTTGGGAGAGCGTGTCCGTGGGTAGTTAATGATAATGTGTGTGCTCGATTAGTTCTTCAGCGGGTGTCGAATTTCTGCCGCCGCTTCAGGCGAAGAAACATCGTTTAGGTGGTCGTTGTGTGAAAAAACTGAAGTAGAATCAGGTTCTCCGCGGCAAATAATGTATTTAATATAAGTGTTCGCTAGCCTGAATAAATTTGAGCTAACCCCTCTTAAGTTTGTTGTATTTGCTTTGTGAGTTCTTGTGTGGCGATACAAAGCGGGTTTGTGCTGCAGAAATGACCTCTCTTCTATCGAGGCCATAGTTTTCATAGTCGTTGATAATGGTGCTAACCTGCCGTTCGCTTATTTGAAATGAGGTTAAAAAACATCTCATGAATTTATCGCAAATTACGGTGTGATGCGTAGCTTCTCCTCACTCAAGACTTTTATGGCTCCGATTCTATTTGCACCTGATGTGAGGCAATTTCCTTTATGAATGGCACTCGAGTGAATATTCATTCCATCAGTCGCA
The DNA here is from genome assembly GCA_013433145.1 of Ascaris suum. NCBI lineage: Eukaryota > Metazoa > Nematoda > Chromadorea > Rhabditida > Ascarididae > Ascaris > Ascaris suum. Next base: position 7,071,952 of record CM024169.1, on the reverse strand, counting down.
CTCATTTAGAGAGATGGGCTTAGCCACAAATTCCATCAAATAACCACTACCTGGTCCGTAAGCGAGCATTAAAAGGAAGAGAGGAAATCTTCGAGAAAAATTCGTCCGAGAGCGCAGCCGGTTGCCTCAGCGCTTTTCTAACCAAACTATGGCGACCAGTTGTGGGCACACGTTTAAACGGGAGCACTTCTGACGGTTTTATCGCGCAGTTTGCAATTTTGTGTTTAAAATAATGAAGGATCTGGCTCAGATTAGATTCTGGTGGCGACCACAACCATACTAAGCGATAAACGTATAGTGATGGGAAGATGACCTCAAGGGCCCAAATTCTAACTCGAAACCGCAAGTATTTTTCGGAATTATGAGTAGTGAAATTTTTCAAAAGTAGGAGGGGGCTGGACAGATAGAGACATCTGTGTGTGTCGAGGTGTGTTTTAACACCTAGTTCAGAATGCAGCATAATTTGAAGCTTGTTGAACGTTTTTAGGTTTAGCGGGTAAATCGCAATATAATGGGTGACAGGTGGGTGACGGAGAGCAATGATGTGGCCGGTTTGGATGAGCCAATGGGACAGAGTGATCTGCCTGAGGTGAAACTTTTCGGCAAATGGTCGCTCGACGAGGTCTATGTTTCGGATATCTCGCTTGTGGTTCGTTTAATTTTTTTGCTTTTCATTCCTTTTTGTTGAAATCTTTTCATCATTCACGTTTTTTAAGCATTGTTGAAGGATGGTGAATGGAGAAAGGAGGAAGGGAAAAGTAAATTCTGCTCTCAAAAATTTGCTCGGCTGGCTGTTGTTTGCTCTATTTGTATGGATAACGGAGGAGCACCACAGCTGTGTTCATAACAAAGCTGGTATTTTAAAGTCAACTCTCGATTGAACGTAGAGGAGATAGGTTTCTTTTTCAGACAGGGATTTTGTCCCACTAACGCATATTGCAGACATGCGCGTTTGGAAATTAACTGCCGAACGTTTAGGATTATGTGGCGGTAAAGAACAAATCGGCGAAGTACTTGCCACATTCGGCAGGTCGTTACCAGGTGAAGCGCTTCAGGAAAGCGACTTGCCCAATTGTAGAACGACTTGCCTCGTCAATGATGATGCACGGACGCAACAACGGCAAAAAGCTGATGACCGTTCGCATTGTGAAGCACGCCTTTGAAATTATTCACCTCCTATCCGGAGAGGTATGCAAGATCTTCGTAGCCGTTGTGTGGGAATATCTGCCGAATTGGGGGGTTGAGGAGAAAGGGCAGATGGTTGAATACATGTGAGAGACAATATAACAGGACTGTGAACGGCATTGCCAATTGCATAGTTTCCGCGAGTGAGTTTTTACGTTCACTTCCGAAAAAACCCCATTGATGGGAGGTGTGACGTCTAGAAAGTTGCATTGAGTGACTATTTTAGTGCACCGAATATGGCAGATCTAAGCTGCGACTGTATTTGCAAATGTGATCGCGAAGGTAATATGCACGAATAAGGAACAATGAAGGTTCATAATCCACACCTCTGTACACTGTTGTCACTCGTTTGCTCACTTGAGTTATAACGATCTCTGTTTTAAAAGTACTCTCACATTGACACTTTTGCCTATTTAAACCCAAAATGATATAGGTCGTAGAAAACCTTAAGACAAGCCTTTTTTGTTTTGCGGAAGTTTTAGCTTCTTTTTGCAAAATTGCACGTCGATAGGCCATTCGAGTAGAAATATGAACTCATACAAAATGCACTCATAATTTCAGTGATTTTATTTTGCTTTTTATTACTTTACAAATAAAAAGAACCAAATATGTCTTTTCGTGTAGAATTCGTGGTTTAATATGCATTAAGTTTTTATTATGCATTTGAACTGCTTCGTATGGAATTTTAAATTGCAGTTGAGGGGAAACGTTTTTCTCGAGCAGACAATCAGCGATCGTGGGTTGGAGCTAGGATGACTTTCGATAGAACTTTAAAGAATGTGCATCTTGATTGGCGTTGCTAATTTGGTTAATCACCGTCTTTTAAAGGCTGAGAGCAAAGGAGTAGCTAGCAAGCTTCATAAATTTGAGTGATACCATTCGAGACTGTGGAAATTGAGATTATAGACAAGATTTGAACAGACACTTTCTACCTGTATAATTGAGGAAGCTTCATGCTGGTTTTCTTTGGATGCTCCCCAAAAACCTTCAAACTATAGATGTCTATAAATGTTTTACGTTTTCGTTGTGCTAATGTCTCGTGAACTGTAGAATCCGGTTCAAGTGCTCGTGAACGCGGTTATAAATAGTGGTCCGCGTGAAGACTCAACACGTATCGGACGTGCTGGTACGGTGAGGCGACAAGCAGTCGATGTATCGCCTCTTCGGCGTGTCAATCAGGTTGGTGACATTGTGCCTGCGCATATGTGTTTCTATCTGAAGGTGTCCATCCGCTGATTTTAAATTGCGAGCCATAGAAGCTATGTGGCATGTAAGCAGTACGTAGGTTGTGCGTTATTTCTTTCTTTTTGGTAATCTTTATGAGTAATTGGCATTTAAAGGTGTCGGTTTCGTAGATGTCGCAAAAAACATTTTGTAATAGGTTAGGGCGAGTCAAAAATGATCTCTCGGCCGTTGATTCGCACAAAAGATCGGTGCAAAGCGCATGAAAAAAAAACGTTTATGGCCTATACTCCGATTGCTGGACGATCTATGCAACTAACTTATCTGAAACGCAAATCGTGTCAGTTCCTGTGACTTTTCATATTGCATTTGCAAGGCGCGTTCTAGTGACGGTGGATTTTGTCTAGTTATACGCATTAGCCAACGGGTACTTTCACCTTGATTTTTGGTTAAAGCTGGAGCTGCGAAATTTGTTAGTTTCAATTCACACGTGATCCTCCCAGATCCTTTAAATCGACCCATTACCTTCGAAGAGAGTTGCACATACTCAATCGCGCTGGTTGAGGCGCAATTAAATTTACCAGCCTAACTTGTACAAGTGATCGGTTCGATTAAAACGAGGATGTTTTATTGCATACATTGCATACGTTGTTTGAAAATCCTTTCGCAAAATTTGCTCTGCAAGAACGCATAACAGAGGCATCGTTTCTATGGGCGTGTATGTGTGTGTCTTCTCGTCGAATAGTTTTAATTTTGGAACCGCCGAGGCTAAAATTAGGAAAGTTGGTGGGCATACTCTGCTCAGTTATATTTCACATTGCACCGTTGAGCTTGAAAGAAGTCACACGTATAAAGAATGTGCATGCCCTCTGCACTGATCGAATTTCCATTACGCGTCGATTTGATCGCGAGGAACGAGTCTTTCATAGAAGATTTGTGATGGTGATCAAATTAATTGAAAGGTGAGCACATTAGTTTCCGTTTTACTTTTGAGGTAACTTCAGGGATTACTTGATTAGCTGAGTGGAATGCAAAAAGGCGCGTGATTTTGCGCATTTCCAACGTATATTGTTGCACTGAAAGGAGATAAAAGACAACAAAAGTCGTATGAATTAGGTGGGACACGAATGCCTATATCCCACATGGATTTCGCTCTTGTCCATCCACCTGTTGTTCTATACCTTTTTCTTTTTGTGTCATCACGTATGTAACGAGGGAGTGAGAGTGTAGATGACAGCTAGCGCATGTTAAGGCGATCTGGCTGCTGTGCACGGGAGCTCGTGAGGCGGCGTTCCGCAATATCAAGACGATCGCCGAATGTCTGGCCGACGAGCTGATTAATGCGGCGAAAGGCTCATCGAACTCGTATGCCATCAAGAAGAAAGATGAATTGGAACGTGTCGCCAAGTCGAACCGTTAAGGAGGGCACTACGTTGTTACTATGTTGTGTTTTTGTTGTATGGGATTTCGATAAAGCTCCGTTGTTTCTTTTTTTTTGCTGACATTACTGTCATCAGCGTCGGTGTTTTTGAAAAAAAGAATGGGATTCATAGAGTCGCTTGGAGATTTTTGAGTTTCCTAGGAATTATTGGCAGAATTTCTCTTTTCTAGCATCAAGAAGTTGCAATACAAGCATTCCTCTTCAGCAATTAGTTGCCATGTAGGCAAAGATGGGTTCAGTGGTATTATTATTTAGTTGGCGGGTTAAGGCTCTCAGACAATGCTGTTTATTGTCGGCCGAATTGCATAAATGTTGTCCTCATATTAGACAGTCGGCTGCTTTAGTGAAAGAGATGGTTATGACAAGTAACAGCACAAAGGTTGAAGAAGCGCGAAATAATAGCAAGGCAGAAGTCGGGCTGCGAGACGGCTGAGTATAGGAATAAAGTGGAATTGTGAACGGTTCTGAGGTCCTCAGGCTTTACTGCGTTCAGTGATCAAGTGAAGCATTGACATCTCTTGCGGGCTGTACAGTGGGTTTTCTAGAAATTCCGCTTGGAGCTGCATGCGCCGTCGATTTTTCGTCCCAATGACAATTGGAGATCAACGAGTTTAACGTGGGCAAGACCCGCTTCCTATTTGCTGTGCTGAAATTTAAGTCATACTCCAACTTATAGATATGGCCACTGTAATGTAGAATAGAAAGAAATTGACTGACGACCGAGTACCTTCAAGCGAGAATGGGAAAGAAATTGACCCAAATTTTTGGTGGAATTCTACAGGAAAAAATCCGAGGAGATAACATTGCGACGATAGAGTGGTGTTTCGAGCAGGTTGACGCGACTTCTGCACAATCACCTTATTTCTCTTATCGTATAGTTTGATAACGTTAATGTGCCCACCTTTTAGACTATTTCATTGTGCCGTGAAAATGCTGCTTTTTAAAAGTTATCGAACGAGAAATATTATTGGCAAAGCAGGTGTGAAAGAAGGAACTGATATCCGAACAACGTATGACTATTTCTGACGAATAGGTTGTGTTAGAGTTAGACACGACCACGGAGGATCACCGGTGAGGAGGCGTCAAAGAATTACAACCAGAAAGTATACGAGGGAGCCCCCAAAATGGTATCCATGTCTGAAGAGCAAGTAAGTCGATGCTTGGCTGTCTAGTAGATCGAGAATTTGACGTCGCGATAAAGCGTGATTGATGAGAGGATATGGAGGAGTCCAATGGAGGAGAGCACCGCCCCACCTCACACCGCTATCCTCCACCCCACACGCGTCGAACTTTCTTGAGAGAGTGATTAAATTTACAGGTGATTTTCGTGTAGTCAAATAACTCCCATGCTATGAAATAGATGTTCCTTATCAAAGGTTTTGGCAAATGGCGTCAAACACCTTACGGTGGTGGGTGTAGATCACATATATTAATGCTGTGACATTAAGTTTTCCTAATCAGTCGTTAGCTGTGTCACAATCTGCAAATATGCGCATTTACTCTTCATAAAGCTGACTTTTTGTCACTTATTTGGTCATTGTGAAGGCAATCACTACTGTTGAGTCCTTCATGGTTACATTCATGTTGCAAAGCAGAGATGTAAGATAGTAGGTCTGTAACTGCCAATCTCGCTGCAAGGTTGTTTTTCAGCACGGGGAATAACTGAGATCTTTTACATTGCCTGCAAGCGGCTGATAGAAAGCCTGAAGGCGAAAATGTGCAGGAGTAGGGGGAGGTAAGGGACGGAGGAGGGATAGGGACAAAGGCCGATCCTTATGTGTTTAAATACGACGGCAATGACAGAAGAGTAAGGCGATGGCTGATTGCTGAGAGAAGGGAAGGCTTCTAGAACGGCACCTGCACAAATGCTTATAGAATCGATTCGTTCTGCACAACGTATAGAGGATTCTAGTACGATGTCTTTGTCTTCTTTGAACTTTTGCGTAATGTGATTAGTAGCAACTTCCGCTTCGTTTGGTTGTCTGTGATCGGATTGCCGTTTGTGTCACGTAAACAGCTGACTGATGACGCAGGTTTAACTCACATTCATTGCAGTGATAAAAGTCTCGACGTTACCTGAGCAGTTGTCATTTTCCTTTTGATAGCGTCATATCTATTTACCGTCGTACCTATTTACTGCTACTCACAAGCTGCAAATTCAGCAACGGACGTTTTCGACGGGTCGTCGCCTATGCCTTCAACGTTCTTATCGACTAATAAAAAGAACTCAGCGTGCAGACGCTTAATCACCACTGAAGAACAAATATTACGCGTCGAAATTCGAGTCATAACAATGCAACACCGATCAGAAAATTCCAAAATGAAGGTCGCGGTTTTTCATTTAGTGAACGGACTTAATAATACAAAGGCGAAAACTGAATATTCGAACTGCGGCCTCGGAAAAACAGAACTGTGAAGGAGAGCGGTTGATGGGAGGCACATTATGGCCATACGGAGTGCTGGGAGGCCGTATAAGAGGACTCGCTCCTTGCATTCCACAGAGGAAGAGTGGTGACTTACTCGACCCTTTGGAATAAGTAATTTCAGGTCACATAGAAGAAAACGAAAATGATTCAGTACGGTTACCTTAATGTAACCGCAGTAGTTTGCAGCACGTGTAGGTTGTCTGAGCGCAAACCTCTCTGATTAAAATGAAATGAATTTGTGGAAATGGGTACTAACGGAGACAATCGTGACGTATTCTGTTCGCGAACTGATGGGAGGGACAGGCGAAGGAAATCTTTTAGCTCGACGGCTATTCATTTCATCTCTCGTAGCGTGGTATAAAAATGGCTCTGATGACAGCACCATCAGTGCGCCCATTTCTTATTTCGATTAACCACCCCAGTGTTTCGCTAATCTCCAAAATGAATTTGGTTCTTGTATTCTCTGTAGATTACGCGGTTGAGACCTCACCGTATAGTGTGCGGTCTGAACTAGGCATGGGTCTCAGACGAGCTGGAAGCGGATACGTCGCAATCTCCATGAAAGCTCCGGGTTGAGTTGCGCTGTGCCATCAAGGTTGTGGTTTTCAACTGTAGGTTCACTGATTTGCTGACTAGCCGAGGGCTTTTGTTTTCCAACGTACTGCAGTTGACTACAGTTGTTTATTGGGGAATTTTTTGAGTTGAGTTGTGCGAGAGGGAACTTCTTGAGGGAATGGGAATTGGTGACGGATGAAATTTCAAGCTAGGGGTGCTCATCATCAAAATTCCACCAGCGAAAAGAATGAGCAGTTAGAATTACTGTGCCAATGAGCAGTTCTATCGTCACTGCCATAATTTTTTCATAGTTTCTGACAACACATAATTTCTGTTTTCGAAACCTCGCGATGGAAAATACGAGACGACAAGTAATAACATTTTACTTCTGTAATTGTGGAAAAACGACATTTTTCGATCGTGGAAGGACGATACGTGCCATTTGATCGTCTAATAATTGGGAACTGAGTCGCTTCGACGATTAAGGTATCTTCGTGCCGTTCACAGTTTTGTGAGGTTGTTTCCAAAATTATGAAACCTGTTGGTTGTCAGTGGAATCTCTAATTCTTACACAAAGACATTCTTACTGTTAGTGCCTCGGTGGTGATCAGTTCCGGTCTCACCCTTCCTTCAAATGTCCTACGCTTCAAACGCATGAGGAATGATGCTGCGAGGAAGTGCACAATGGCCCTATGGGCAACCAGCAACAAAAGATTTTTAATCAGCATAGAAGATGCATTCAATAAGTGCGTCGAAATAAAACACATGTAAATGAAATAGTCACATTGCAACAAAAAAATGAACCAGGCACATATGGAAGACGTTGAGGATTTCTGATAACTATGCAAATGTGGGGCAGAGCGAACCAAAACATGGTTGTCCAGCGCATTTTATCCAAGGTGGAGACGCCAATGACATCCTACGCGAAGGAGCGATGCGGCTGCATGGGCATGACAGGCTGTCTTAAATACAACGGGCTGGCACAAATATAAGACCGTTTATGTAGTCATACATGTGCACACGATTATTGTTTTTTCTCATTTTACAGTGAGATTTTATGGCGGTATGAAGGATGCATATTTACAATGAAACCACTTTAAGTTGTTGGTAGCACAAAAAATTTCTGAGAGAGAAATTCCTTATCTGCATTACCAATGTGTGTCCCGTGCTTTCTTTGCGTAAAGCATTCGGTGATTTCCACTCCGAGTCAAATGCGTGTGACACTCCCCTACGATTTTGGTTCGCCACTCCCCTAATACTTGAATAACATGAAGATAATGGTGGCGAGAAGTTCTGGGCATAATCCTTTAGCTGCAATTGTTCAGCTGGCAATAACATCAGAGGCCAATTTCGGCCGTGGAAATCTCTGTTCGTAAAAGTACATCAATGGCGTCTCACTGTACTTCCACAGGACCTCAGTCTTTGCATCGAAACGACCAATAATCACAGGAAAGCATTTTCTTTCACTGTCGACGATCTCTTTACAAAGTTCAGCGAACCTATTGTTTGCACTATTGAAATGTCCTTGATGTTGCGTAAAAGAGATTGGGAGGACGACGAATGTGGATGAGTTAAGAATCATTTATATTTTAAATACAATTTGCGGGTAAGCCGTGTCGCATTATGCATCTAATAAGGTGATTTCTATCATAAGCTGATCAAATTCAAGGAAATGATAAATGGCGGATGAAAAGTTTAAACAGGCTTAATCGCAATGGGAAGCTACCAGAAAGACATAATCGTATCCGAAGCGTGGTGCGAAACAACATTTCGTTTGTGAAGCTCTTACAAATAGATCCAGATGTCATTTTCCACCATTACTGCGGAAGAGCACTCCTGATAACATTTTGCTAGCGACTTGAACGATTTCATCGATCACATAATAAATCTCATAAACTCACACTCCGTCATCCTCGCCCCCTCTCTATCTCTCATTCCGAGTGGAAACCAGTTCGCAATGAAAATATCGCTTCAAATTTACTGCCTTCGGCATCAAAGTCAACATGCTAAGAAAACTAAATACTGCTTAAATTTGAGAGTTACAAATAAAGCAGGCACATCAAACATTTGCATAGGATTAGCACAACAGTCAACCGCGATAACAGCACATAACAGAAAATAACTGAAGACGTCGGGAATGATAACGATAAGTAGTGGAACGTCGAATACAAAATAATGCTTTATCGTGATGCAGCAGTAATATTAAATGCTGAACATGAAGCACACTTTTCAGATGCGCATCTTTACGTGCTGATCCAATCAGCAAAGTAACTGACTTTTTAAGTGCATCTTAAGCGATCTTCTATGATGCCTTGAGTATAACCTCAATTTCACGACGACTCAGCCAAAACAAACTCCAAGTTTCCGATGCCTTCCCCTCCACAACTGTGCCAAGAATTAGAAAATCGAATGCGGTATGAAAGTATTTCCAACTGAATACTGCAAAAGCACCAACTCAACAAGAGCAACCCGTGCTAAAACACGGAAAATCAGCTTTGCAACTTATTGACAAAATCCTTATTGACTGAGCACAGGATCCATGAATTTAATCGCTACCAATTTTACAGTGTAACTCCTTAGAACTAAGCAAGCTGTTGAGGAAGTAAGAGAATGGGCAAGGAGATCACAGGAGAGTCGATGCGGCATGAGGTGATCCCTAATAGTAGTGGTCATCCCCAATCGCCTATGGCTATTGAATTCAACGGCTGAGAATGGAAATTTTGTTTTCCGTTCGCGTATTTTGATTGGCGTTACACGATAGTAGGACGCACACTGATTATCACAGCTGTTCACACTGAAGCGTATTCAGAAAGTTCAAGGGGTTCCTGCAACGCAACGAGAGAACTCCATACTTGCATCCGGTGTTGGTTTCTTGTCCAGTGGCTGCAATCTATTCTTTTTATGAGTGATTATGCTTTTGTCTATCAATGCAAAAATATATGGATGAGCAAGCAATGAATTGTTTCCGTATGTGAAAGTGTGCTTATCACCGATCAGCACTTCCGAGGTTCAGTGCTCTCACAGTATAATGTTACAAGAGTATTGAACTTCATACGTTGGCATATGTCACACCGATTTTCGCTCCTTCACAAAAACGTGCGCAAAATAAACTTTGGGTAATTGAAATAACTGCTTGAGGAAGTTCCCAACGGCACTACGCATTGGAAACTGAATGGAATTTTGATCTGGTGGAGGAATGGCGAGCCACGATTAGTGACCAGAGGAAGTCTCATAAAATGTCAGTGTTGGAAACCACCACCGATAGCCTAAAATGGTTCACTCTAATATCGACAAAATATTTGCAACGGGTATCGACGTAATGCATATGAGGTCTAAAGGTGGGAAAAACTGAATGGACAATGGTCGGTATGCTTGCTCACCTCAGAAAAATGACTTGTCGCCGATAGATTACTCGAAGAACGTTTTCGCATATTTTTGCCTTCGATATGCGGCAATTGGCTATGTGAAATCCGATGCACTTGAAGTGTTCGAGATTGACAGAAACCCTTTTGGCAAATGTCGCATTTGAACGGTTTTTCTTTAGAATGGATAAACCTGCAAATACTGCTTATTAGCTAATCCTAAGAAAACTTCTGGTCTAATCCAAACACAGCTTCCAAATATTTGCCGAAAATTGGATAAGAGAAAAATTAGCAAAAATTCCCAGAAATTACGTTTTCACCGAGTGAAAGGGGTCATAGGAACAAGGAGACACATGAAACCAGCGAAATAATCCACAGATCACTTCAAGAAAATCATGCATTGATCAGGCTCATAACCATCAAGTCATTTGCAATTATCTCAATTGTGTTAGGTTTCGAAGCTGGCAGGGATTGATCGTTGATAGAGATTGTGACCAACCTGTGGTCTCTTAGATGGTCTTGGCGACGAAACGCTTTCCCACAAATGTCGCAATCGTAGGGTCGCTCATCGGTGTGTGTGCGCTCATGGATGAGCAAATTATAAGACTTGGTGAAATGGCGATTGCAAAATTTGCATATGAACTCCTTTTTTGGGCGTGATGCTCGACCACCACCTCGCTTGGGTAGCATAAACCTTAAGAATTCACCTCAGAGAAGTTAGAGGATAAAAAATATAATGCACATTTATGTGCAAAGAACACCTGTTAGAGGAAAAATGGACACATGAGGCACTGCACTGCGTCGTATATGTGATGTGGAAATGTGTGCTATGACAAATATTCACTCACTAACAGTGATAACAACAAGCATGACAGCCTCTTTCAACCGCGATCGCATATTCGTTTCAAAATCGGAACGGCAGATTTCACTAGTAGCCGAGACCCAGCAGACCTTTTCTGGTTTGGGGGTCACTGTTTCTTTGACGGAGGTATTTTTCGATTTCGTGTTGAGATTCTTTTAGTTTCCTGCATGCTCTATGTGGTGGGAATTGAAACTTGGGGGCACACAAAACAATGCTCATTTCTCACGCGACTGGGTGGCAACCAATAATGGCCAACTCACGTGTCAGACGCTCTCAGAAATTTCTTTGCATAATTAATTCAAATTTAATCGGCTGGTTGCTCGCTATGTTCGAAAGCCAATGATATGTTTTATGATCATCCTGAAAACTCAGACTAACAACGCAAATGCACTCCTGAGCTGGACTTCTTTATGTGTGGGCCCGACTCTAAAGTCGGCGATCAAAGCTTGAAACTACCGGAAGAGATCTTAAGGCAACTCCTCCGAATGGATGCTAACTAGGTACCAATAAACGGGCATATATTTATAGGAGCGCATAAAGTGGTTATTTAATTGCGCTGTGAGTGAATTAAAAAAATACATAAAATGATATAGTGGGGTGGCATTTTGTTTGGTAGATCTGCTAAAGTCACCTGTTATACAAAAAGGGCAGATACGATGCTAGCTATCAGAAGTTGGATATGCTCACTTAATATATTTTCAATGGACTAAATACGATAAAGAAGAGGTAAACAGCCCTGAAAAGTCATAACGACCGAAAAATGCACCGCTCTCCCAATACAGCGCGATATATGTGCAAAAATTTATCGATATTCATCTCTGTGATTATTTATATATTATACAGCATTACCACTCTAACCATGAGTGGCTTAATTAATTTGTTAACTAAGGAAAATACGTTTATAATAGGACTTCAACAACATTGCTTTGCTTATGTGTTAGCCCAAATTTGCATGTGAAGTAAATTTTGGTTAGGCAGCAATTCACTGATTGCTCAGCCAACAAGACTCAGCGACTGGATTGTAAACGTGCCTGAAGGCTAACTGCAGAGTGATCCCCAATGCAAAATTCACTTCGGCACCTAACATACATATGGGGTGCGTTCACTCTCAGCTGCCAACTTTGTTATCGGCCTAATTGGTGAGCGGAAAAATGTTCTCAGACATTCTTCTCAAGCCGTTGTCAACTTGACCATCTCTGACGAGTTCTAATTCGCCATTCATATTTTTGCACAAAAGTTACAACTAAGCGATTGCGCATACGTTCACTTTTGAGTAAGTTCTGTGACCTTTGAAGTTGCCATATATGCTTGCAGAATATCTGCCTTTAGGTATAGCAATATAAAGAGACCGAAAATGTACTTGAAAAAGTACTGACGAACAGTCGACTTACCAAGGCTTACTATAGGTGGCGAGAGAGAACGCTGAGGCAGTGACACGTGGCATCAGACTCCTCTCGAGAGATGTCGCCTCTGACTGCATCTGAAAATAGCCTTCAGGCACCAGCGATGGAATTCCATTAAAAAACTATTATATTCTCATTAGCAAAGAACTGTATGAACGACGAGGCTGGATCAGGTCGGAGTACCGTAACCATGCTAAGAAATGGATGTGTGCGCATTTTACCGTTGTGCCATAACCTGTGGCGAGCAGTTATGAATAACAGTGATGCTGGGCGTTACACCCGGACTAGACGGTAAGGCAGATGAAGGAGGACGTGCAAGAAGATGCGTTGAATGCTTGGCTGATTTCTTCAGTTGCTGGCTACTTTATGGCTCTTTCAGAGGAAAGAATTTAGTGAATATTCTTTCAGAACATGGCCCAGGAATGCTGTTTTGGTCTAAAAGAGCATCGATGGCCTCTATGAAAAATAGATAATGAAAATGTCAGTAGGAATGCATGTCTATATTAAAAGCAATCGGCGCAATGCATTCTTTACTACTGTTATAACTGCAGCTATAACAGTGAGTGTCAAAGAATAAAAGCTTCCTGGTCAACATTTCATAGAGAGAACACCTACTCCGAAATTCCTTACGCTCACAAATATGTGAGCAGCGTTGTTAGTGAGGTATGCAACCTAATAAAGTTAGCTTCCAGAACAAACCGACTTTTAGGAACCGAGCAGCGTTACGCTCAAAAAGCACTGCAACCAGAGGGGGAATTTACTGATTTAAGCAGAAAGAAGGAAACAGCTAACCTTTTGTTCATTTTCGATGCTCTTGGCCAGTTGAGTGAAGTCAAACTTTGGTTGAGAGCTGGAACTCGGTGAGCCGCAATGTTGAACAACTGCGCTTTCGGGTGACGGGGTAGTGCTGTCAACTGAAGGCGCCATGCTGCTAAGTTCTTTCATTCTCTGGAATAAAGCAGAATGTAATCTGTTAAGTCCGATCTGTCAGATAATGCCAATCCGTCTATTAATGCTCGATGTCGTCTCATTTACATAAAACACCTAGAGCTCTTTTGTGGTGGCTGAAAGGAACTTCAAGATACAGGAATGCCACAGAAGCGATTGAAATTCTTCTTGAACGCCGACGCTTCCAATGCACTAATCAGTGCGAAGCGGTCCTCCATGAGATGAACACTGGCATTTCTTCCAATGATTTTAATGAGCGCGAAAGCGCCTTATCGTGCTCCATGATAAATATATAATATGCTAAAGTGATGCCAACACGTGAAGTGGGATTCATAGATCTGACTAATACAAATAACTTCACTATAATATGGCATTACCTGTGCTTGAACAGATTGTACGACCACCTGTTGGTACATTTGCTGGCAATATCTGAGCCATTGTTGGGGTGTTACAGCACTAGGAAATATAGTGGGTGTTGGTGTAGTATTGCCAGTGAAGAAAGGCGGTACGAGTGGTGCTCGAAGCAGAAAAGGGACGTGACTAGGTTGCATCAGTGATCGAGCGAGCGGTGATGCTTCGATCATAGAAATGTTGATGGTCTGTGCACGAAAGTGAGTTAACAATGGAGCGATTCCTGCAACTTCACAAATATTTTATTTAGACCTACATGGCAGCAGTGTTCATTGCATATTCTGTCTGTCGGACTGAACTATCCACAGACAAATGCGATATCAAAACCTTCCACATCATCGATGGTGACGCGTGCACACAGTCATTTCTGTGGCTCATTACTTTCATCTGGCTCATTACTTTCATCAGCAATCTTGCCTATCGACACCTCGAAATGAGATTGTTATGGAAAAAGGAGTGTGACGATAAACAGAACCTTTTTTGACGAGCATCTGAAGAGCAAATAAAAATGGCCGTATTTATTCTTAAGCCACACTGGATGAAGTGATGCATTTAAAGAACCCATCTTTCGTGATCGGAACTGTTAAACTGCTAAGGAATTATTTCAAACTGCTAAGGAATCGTTTCCACTGCTCACAAAATCCCTCTCAGCCCTCACTGTATCGCCTCAACTGCCAATGAATTTCATCAAAAAATCATGATTTTAGCCGACCTCCATCACGTAATTCGAAAAATCCCAGCAAAAAACATCGTGCAATATTGTGGAAACTTGGGACCGTTGAGTGGGAGCAGTGAATGAACTAACTCTTTAAAACTCTCTCACAATAGAGGCTGATTTAGGCTGCATTCAGACAACAGCTAGCTGCTACACTCATTCCGAACAATTTACTCGCTAATCTATACTGCACTTTCCGCATGTTAATGAAACGGTTTTACATTTAACGTAACCTCATAGTTTACAGTTTAATCTGCCTTTACAAAACGCGATTTTCATATTGGTTGATGGATTGCCGCCACATAAATCTCAATGATAGACAGTTTTAGAGTATAGGTAACTGAGGAAAAATTCTTCCAATCAAAAATTGTAACAGTCTGGCAGCAATCTTCAAGGGGGATAGCACGATGATGGCAGCCATCAGCGTGAATGCAGCAGCAGGTGAAGTGGCAAAAAAGACACGCAAGAATTCTTCCGCTTAGAAAACCCAATAAGAAGTCACACCGCTAAATATGTACATTCACATCAATCTATTGAGGCACCTAAGTTTCAGTTTCATAAATATTAGTACATAGGTTTCAGTGAGGTGCAATTAAGTGATGAACATGTTGAACAACATATGCTTTAAGCACTACTCCTCTTTAGATCATCCATGTCCTTAGATAGCTAAAAACAGCGTCTGGCTTATTAAATACTAACAGAATCAATCATTTTATCAAAGTCCAGGTCAAAAATCCATCATTTAAGGCACAATTCATAGAGAGCAAAAGAAATTTAACTTGAAAAAAATTATAGCGCTTTGAATAACTGTAATTTCTGAAGCAACTGATGGAAAATAACAAAATAAGGGACAGAAAGATCATCGGATGGTACATGATGTGCCATTAAATTTTACGTCGTAACTGTTGCGACTCATGAGTTAAAAGCATCGCATGCATAAAGGAATTCACGTATAGTACGGCAATGAGGCCACCGTAATTTCCTACAGCAAAGCTTAGAAAAATTGATTGCTCATGCGAATAACGCGACAGATGCTCATTTTGTTCATTCGCCTTCAAATATCTCTTTCATTGTTGAGGAATGCGCTATTTTATCGAGAATTCAAACAGTTAGAGGCTAGCAAACAAACGGATTTCTCGCAGCGTTTGCACTCACTTCTGAATGACATGAAGTGCATAGCAGATGATAACTTCCACAGAGCAAAAGTTTCGTATGTAATGAACACTGATGCTTTTGATGGCGCATAACGGTTTAAAAACGATCCCCATGCTTGCTGACAGCGAGCTTCTTGCGGTGTCCTAGCAAAGCGCACACACCTCTGTGATGACGCGGCATCCATAGTCGCCCACACCTTACACTGTCAACAAAAATGTGCGCTCAAAGTGGGCCACCCAATCGAATTTCGTGCTTCTTGTTCAGCTGCATGAGCACTTTCTTCTTGCTTCCTCTATGAGCATATGCTTAAATACGTATGTGTTTTTAAAGCAAGTCTTTTTGGGCAGATTTTCGCTGAGAACAATACTGTCTTTTATTTGAGTAGAGTATGTTATGTACCCACAGGAATAATTGTTTAGGAGCGAAGATTCCAGAGAATTGGGCAGCAAGAATAGACGAGATTTTTGAATGGAAAAATTCGAGAAAAGCTGGGCATCCGACTTTCCGAGAACTTGATATATTTTTCTAAACAGATTCGCTCACAGAGATTTCTGAAGAGAAAAAATGGAGAGAGGTATTCGAGTAGTCGGAATTCAACATTCTACGACTGAGACGATGTCCAATATCTGATCTGCAGTGAATTTCTTGAATTCAGCGCAAATTTAGAGAAATCACCTCAGCTGAAAATAACGGTGAAATTTCGAGCATATGACGACGACAGCCAAAACTAGGGAGCTTGCGAAACATGTCATAAAATTCTACGTGTTAATTGCTGTCTTATTCGCTGCTGCTGTGTTTTTTCAGCGCCTGACGCGAAAGTTTGCCACCAGCGTAGTGACAACGACACGATGCGCGTGTGTCATGACGTCGTCTCATATGTTAGCCAACTCGCGAGTGGATCCCGAAAAATTAACGAGTGATTTTGATTTTGCATATTTCGAATCACAGAATTCATTCAGTAACTCATTAGGAAATCGTCAAGCCATCTGGCTATACATCAGCAACATCACAGTCACCGTTCACGCCAAGCCAGAAAGCAAGCGCAAAGGATAAATTCATTAATCAATTTCAAAAATCTTAGAATTCTCGGCTGGAAGGTCAGACATCTATCAGTGGATCGAGAAGTTCCGTCAGGGAGACACAAAAATCCACCACCGATTTTCATCAGCAAAACTTCATCGTCTCACATTCTGCTAGCAACTATCACTTCCACCATTTCACAATGAAAATCCAGCGATCTTCACATTTCAATGAAAACAGCAACGGAATGTACCAATAGATTTGCAGAAGCTAAATTAGAACGCAGCAAAGATCAGATATCTAGGCCACTTTGAGGTTCAGTAGTTGCATTCACTGCTCAGACTTCATAAAACACAATGGTTGCTGATCAGTGTGTGACAGATTCTGAATATATATATTTTTTGAATGCATATTTCTAACAGTTAGCATCGGTCAACAAAAGTGCGACACTACTATGCTTGTTGGATTCATTGTTTCCTTGGGAAAGATGGCTGTTTCAGATGAAAGTTAGCACAATCTGGACATCAGCTAGCAAACACTTGAGACATGGCACGGTGCAAAGGATGTTTTTGGGGACGACTAAATGTTGCTGCAAATTCATTACATTTTTTGTAAGCTCTCGTTTCACTGCCTGTAGGAAACTTAACTCTCTTTCAAATTTGACTTTAAATCTACGAAAGAATTTTCATCAATCAACCGCCTTCACTAAACAAAAACTACCCTCAAATGACTGTCAAAAGAAGAGACAAGAAGTGTTTTAAATCGCAGCATTCAAGCGCACCCAACCGCAGAAAATCTCCATTTCTAACAGAAATCTAAGTGAAAGTTCTTGCTTGTCTATATTAATATTTTCATGCAGTTTATTCTCTAGCATCGCAAATGGAGCTCCGTTGATTTCACTGTACTCTTGTTGCTGGTCATGTGGAATGGAATAACCATTCATGTCTTATATAGAACTTTTAGGCGATCGGGTGCCTGAGTGCTCATGCTTCTAACAGCCTCATCGAGTGTAGGAAATGGGGAAAGACTGATAAGCAGGTGGGTGTTGTCTATGGCTAGGAGATGCGACACTGAGAAAAGGAAGCAAACTGACACCATGTCGGCGCCTTTGATCTCCTTTAATGGGCTTACCGATGTTAGCTGATAACAAAAAACATTGCACATTAAACGGCTTCTGATTCGAATGCGTGACAGACATGAAAGAGCATGCCGCCCACAGTAATAATCGAGTGATAAAACCGTTTCGGCTGCGCCTTAGAACTTCTCGATTAGTCATACCACAGCGCGATGGCTTCTTTTGTGAATTCATGAAAGCTTCTCCGTCCCTAACGTAAAGCGTCGCTAAATGCAGACCAAACAATCGGCACGATGTCGCTTTTTATGCGCTTTGGCAAATTTCCACCTGCGAAACGCATTATGACGACAATGTCTGTCAGTATATACGTTTTTTGTTTGTTGTGTCTGTCTCTGTAATAGTTTCAACTGTGAATTGATGATATGAGAAATTCGACGGATATTATTACTGCCACAGAATAACTCTCTTCGAGGTTTACGAACATTAAAGAAGTGCTAAAATCTGGCTGCATTTTATAAGCGATTGAGTTGGAAGAAACGAATTCTTTTTAAGAGGCTTGTGCAAGTGGCCGCTTCCATAACCATATCCTAACCCTTTCCCAACATTAATTGGTTGTTTATGAGATTGGTGATAGATGATAATAACGCAAGTGTGCAAACCATGTTAGCATTTCTGCAATGATTTTTGATGTACTTTCTTCGTATATACAGACCGTCCTTTGTTCCCATTTTTTCATAATTAATCACTTAGCTCATATGTGACGATATTTCTCTGAATGGAAATAAGAAGAAATGCTGCAAGGGGCAAGAAATACTAAAAAGGACGTGCACTTTTTGAAAAGTTCCGCACAAAATTAGTATTAAATGGAACAAAAGGAGTGGAGACAAAAGCGACACTTAACACACTTAACAAAAGCGACGGTCATATTTTAAAGGACTAAGCTTGAAATTATTCAAATGCTGAGCATATTCCTGTTGCATAGCGGCGCATTTGTTCAGCACCAAGAGGAGATGCCCATACCGATAGTTGTTTTTCATTTAAGTGTTGTTATAAAAGTTAAAAGGCAAATTATTTATAAATTAGAGCCAAATTATTCTTTCAAACAGTATTGCTCATCTGCACAGTCTTTTTTCTTTCTGACGTTAAAGAATAGTTGAGCGCATTTTCTGAGTGAAAAAAGCCCATTTAAGCCAAATACATCTCCTCAGTGGGTGCGTAAATTAAAAGAAATTGAATTAAAGAACTGTCGACTGCGCTGCAGCTTCAAACTATGATAAAAAGATAATTTGTTGTATTCGTAAGATTTCAACCTGCAGCGGTAAATCTTCATGAATTACACATAGCTGCCTTTCCTTACTTCCGCTAAATAAGAGTTGGAGTTGCTTGCATTGACATTATAAAGCAATACAATTTGGCGAAACCCATAACTCATTTCGCGATCGGTGAATAAAGCTGAAGTTTAGTGGCAGGATGTCAACGGGATACATACGAGCTCTCAACCGCTGCTCATTTCCTTCCAACTTGAAGGAGGATTTGTAAGTTTATGGATTTAAAGGAAGTGAACAACATCGGACAATGTAGGGTTAATCTTATGCATTATAATAGCTGTCAGCTGTGAAAGTGAATTGCGCACAGTCTTAACAATGCACTAGGAGGGACATGGGCTACTCGGATGTTTCGAGGATTTATCTTATTTTTCTTCAGGTATTCTCTTCCTATTTTTTCCTTCTTTTAGCTTTTTATTTCTGCTTAAATGTTCGTTTGTTTTACTTTTTTTCTACATCGCAACACCCCACAACTATGCACTGTTCCCCACTCAGTAAGGAGTCGCGTATTAATTGGTTTTTCAGAGTCTCTGTGCAAAATAAAACAAAAAAAAACGGAAAATTTCAGCTTATTATTTAATGATATTTTCTTTTTATTTGATGCCTCATTAAGCTTCCTCATTCATGAGTCATGACAACGAGATTAATCTTAGCAATTTTATTTTTCAGGCATTGGTTTATGCACGTTATTAAAAGGAGGCCACAAATTCGATAATCGCAGCAAATTTTGCCTGTAAGTAATGAGACTATAAGATATCAAAAAATCAAAAGGATCTGAGATTGGTCGTTGTTTATTGCACATCATGAACCTTAACTGCGATTGCACCTTTAAATGATGCGACCGGACTTTGGAATACTCAGTAAGCCGAAATGAGGCCCGGAATTTTGAAAAAAGAGAAGGAAATTTTGTGATATAGAATATCTAATGGAATTTCGTGGTTTGCGATTTACTAATTGTTGCATTGGGAACGCGGGAGGTGCATATATATGCGCGTGCAAGCACAGACATGGCTAGCATAAAAGACGCACTTAATGTGATGAATATTTCAAAGAGTATGTGGAATGATCGCAAAAAAAGCACTATAATAATAAACATTCAAGTACGCCTTATCATTTTGGTGTTTCTTGCAATGTTTCATTGAGCTTTCTCTCTCAACTTTCAGGAAAAGCAAACGTTACTGAATTGCTTGATTAAAAAACGTTCAGGTGTGATGAAACTTGGCTTCATAGATTGGCTAATAAATGTCTCTGACTTTGATTCGCTTTTGCGGTGAGTAAAATCAGTACCGGTTTCGTCGAAATATGAGCGAAGGTGAAATAAAAATGTAAAAGAATAGGTAGTGTGCAATGGCCAGTCATATTAGGTACCTCCAACTTCGCTGCCGATGATGTTGGAGCAGTAAACCGAGCTCTCGCTACGCACATCACATCATCAGTGTGATTTTTCAGCTTAGTTCGTAATTTCTAGAGATGTCTAGTTCTTGTTTGCGCTAATCAACTAAAAATTCCCTCTAGGCAATCGTTTTTTCTATAGTTTCATCGCAGCTGCAAGCACAACAACTGATGTAGGCGATCGCTGAGTAAATTGTAGATCCATCCATCAAATTCTCAATGAGCTATGCAAGTGAATATTTATGGGCAATTCTCATTTGTTGTACAGCTTTAGTAAGATATGGCGCTTACGCTGCTAAATTTGAAGCACACTTGAGCAACGTGCTATATGACTTTGACGTGAGGATCGCCTTCTTGAGCCTACTCCTTCTTACCTTTTCTCTTACTCATTCAAGTTAACGAAGAAACGCCTACTGTGTATTCAGTCATCTATTTCCAACAGGCTGAGTATAGCCGAAAAAAGCTGAAATGCTTAAGCGAAAATTTGGAGGAGGATCTGCACCATTAGATAGCCGAACATAATAATAAATTAAGGAAGATGATTTGAGCAAATGATTGAACTTAGAGATAATTCAAAAGTGTTGCAAGCAGATTGAACAGATAGGTAGATAGCCAAGGATCATTATAGCAGCTATAATTATTTTAAGGTCAAAGCTTCAAAGAAAGCTTCGACGCAAATGGCCAGATTTTTAGGCCATTCTGTGATTCCATATGCTACATAATGATGCCTTCACTTTGCAATACAAATTTTCTAACATAAGCAAAGGAGGCATGTTGCTATGACTATTGAACCATGGCTGCGATATAGGATAAAAACAATTTCATGCATGATAACACGAATCGCATAAATAGCCAAACGTTAGCATTAAATGAAGTGGTAAGAAACAACTTTGTTGAGCTTAACTAGAAGCTTGTATTAATGCCGTAACTTGTGTACTCTTGCTAACATTCCTCACAAAGATAGCAGTTCGTCAAAAATATGGCAAGAAATGGCAGGCCGAGATATGAGGAAATAAAGTCAGTCACCACAGTAAGAATGGAATGATAGCATCAGCGACCTTAATGGCTGCCTGCAGTTTTCATTCTAGTTGCCACCTGGTACGACAACATTGGTGCGTTTGCTTTGTTGAACACAGGATTAAGTCGATGCACGGTAACTCCCGCCTCCACTTACCTGCGTTCCTTTCGTACACACATACAACTACGGCACGTTACATAGTGAGCGTCTCCAAGGACGGAAATGAGGCCTTCGAAAAGTATATTTTGGAGAGAATATATTCCAGCTGAAGATTCTAATTCCGATGGGAAGACTTCATAAGACTTTTTTAAAATTTCGATGCTAATCAGACGTACACGGACAATAATAAGTATATGGATGCAATATACCAAGCACTGTGCTTGCGTTAGTGCTTATAAAGAAAATGGACCTTGTTTGGTCATTAAGCACCCGATGGTGTTGAGCTGCCACCGAACCCTGGTCAGAAGCAATTGCTTTCCAAAAAGGACAGTCGTTTGCCAACCAAGTGCATTTGCTTAAGGCGCAATTTCAGTTGCAACCAGAAAAACCGAAAATGTGGAAGCCGAATTCCGGTCAACGAAAACCGATGAAAAATTCAGTTGCAACTGAAATTCGTTATTTTGTTACAACAGTAGTTTGCAAAAAGCTTAAAAGGGAAATATTTACCAAGCACTAGTTATAGAAATTCTAAACGAAGCGCTTCAGATATGAAGCAGGCGCTCGGAAGGCTTGCTTGTTGAGGGCCTTGAAAGTGGGATGACTGACGCACCGCTGCTGCTGCCATTAGGAAAAGGGCAACGACAACCGTAGCAGAAGCACGCACCCGATTGGCTCCCATCACATCTTATGCACCGCCCACTGCATTGCCCCATCAACGCCACCCAACCACACCCACTCATCGGTCGGAAAGCGCTTCCAATCCACAATACCCGATACTGCCTTTTCACTGTCCCTCGCCCTCTCAAACGAGCTGAAACGAGGCATTTACTACGACTAACGACCATTTAATTAGGATTTGAATCTAATCTTCTTTCTATTCGATACTCTAGCTTCCATCATCGATGTATCCGTCACCTTCATATAGCGCTTATTCAGCTTGGGGTAGGTTAATGACTCTGTTTTATCAGTAGCCCAATTATTGATATGATTAGCGTCCATATTAATATACTATGTTCTGAAGATCGGTAGTATTTTCCACCAGTGTGAAAGTAAAACAGTATAACAATTAGACATTCAGTTACTACAGTGGAGGTAATCTACCGACGACATGTGCATTATTGCCTCGTTTAAGCCTATTTTTGATTTGAAACTGCTGTCGCTTCTACAATATTGCTTAAACTGTTCTTTGTGGTTTCATCATTTGAAGTGAATTTTGCGCCAGCGAAGGCGATTTAAGTACCATTGAAGAACCTATCAAGTGTTTATGATTTAATAACAAATGAATGAGAAAATTTGCCAAACAATGATCCTACAAATATCGGCCTCCAAACAGCATGCTCACTGAAAATTGCAAATGTGTGGGAAAGCCATTTAGTTCTCTGCAACTGTTCTAAAAAATAGGAAATGTGTAATCAACTGTTCTCTCAACAAGATTCGTGAAATTTATTGCGAATTTGCACCAAATGCTACTGTTTATGTTACCGCATTGCCAAAGAGAACCTGTCATCCTGAGTCAACTTGCGTAAAGGTTCTGCTTAAAATGCTCATCAAGAAAATGTTACTGTAACATGTCGAAATGCAAGAAACTGAGTACAGAAATCTATTTCGAAAAATGCTCGAAAAATTTAGCGCACAATACATAGCAATCGAACATATCGTATTATCAGAGTTTGGTGTTTGCGGAGACAGTGGAGCAACTTCATGATGGACCTTGGTGAAGCAAATTCTATAGCAGCGGTGAACACAAAGAAAGTTGCATATTACAACACGTGTGCGCCTATATCGCTTATCGTATAAACAATTCATACTCGGGGTTCAAGTGGGCGGTGTCTTAGCTAAAAGCCCAAAGATAGCGATATTACCACCCATAGCGATTATAATACGACTATCACATCTTTGTGCATATCACTCCGCTATTGTGTCATTCGCCCATACAACGCTTCTTCAAAAATAAATCTATCATTATTACAAATCATCCAAATGGGGTTGTCAGTGGCTTTTATAGCAAATGCTACCAAAAACCTTTCATTTTATTAAACTTATCGCTTTAGCTCTTGGTCGAGACGATGCACTTCCGCACATAATAGATATGGCTGTTAAACTGTAAACTGACACTGCGTTACTGTGAGGCGCTGGTGGAATTCAAAGCATTTCATAGCTGAAGGATTCACTACCCATGGGTCACACCATTTTTCCCCGTTAAATCAACTCGCACATGACTTGCTCCAGTTGGCAGCAACTGATAGTACAAAAGATATATTTTGGACAATAACACACATGTTTTCGAGCTATTGTATAGATGAGAGCTATAGTGGGGAAATTTCTAGGATTCACACGGATTGCATGTGATTTGACATGAGAAAACGTGTGCCTTCTCTTAGCCCAGCAACCAGCTGTTCGTATTAACATATCTATAGCACGTTACGAAAGAAAGAAAGTATTCATACAATGCGAAGAGAAAAGCGAATGAGCACTTCGAATTTCCGAATAAAAAACTACGACTGCAACTTAATTTTTGGAGGCAGTCGATCGCTCTATAACATCCACGAGGGAAAGACGCTCACCTCAAAATCCCTCTCCTTTCTATAATCTCATCGCGGCAGCTTTTTCTACAATATCGCAACAATTTAAAAGCCATCTACCTGCAATGGCAATAAAATTACACAATTTAGAGTGATGCAAGCCTAAGCGGACAATGCCAAACTCGACAACATTTATCGTATCTCATCTCATATTAAACCTACCGGGATTCAATGTGAGCTTATTGAACGCACACATCACACGACAATAACAGGAAGTATTCTAATGTAGAGCAGCTGCCACTTCCTTTTGCCTTCTTCGTTAATATATTGACTATTGCAAACTTCCTGATGCTAAAAAGAAGAAACCCAATTTGTTGATGAAAACTCTGAATACGAAGTTGCAATATCTAATGGCAATTTTCATTTAATTTCTTATAAGAAAAGGATGAGTACGCCTTTCTGCTTTTCTCTCGAAGTTCAAGTACGTTTAATAAGCCGATCATTATTTCAGTATCTCTACAAAGCTAAATTTTTGTCCGCTGACATCACAATGCTTCAGTAAAGTTGACACTTTCCCGCTTAGTTGGAACGGGCCTTAAACTGAGTATACAGTATGCGCAATGCTGCGTCAATAACTGCCTGTTTCTTAGGCGGAAAAAAGACAGCTACTGGATACTATATAATGAGGGGGGATTTCTGTGCACAATAGTTTCTTCAATTTCAGAACTTCTCAAGCTTGCATGAGCATTCCCCATGATGCAGCTTACAGGTTTTTTGCCAATTCCGACTGAAATCTCACAAAAGCAATGTACACTCAGTGAGATGAATAACTCGGGAAACGAGAGATGGGAATGATTGCATTTTAACTAGTCCGTTCGGTGCTAGCATTGAGAACATGCTATTCCGCCTGTCAAACCCTCATGCATCCTACGACTTGTCATAAACATATCGCTAAAGAGGGCGCATGTAGTGCAATCAGAACTATCCAGGAAATCTAAATAATCTCGAAAAAGGCGACTAGTTCTGTACAGTTAGCCTACTTTCAAGTCACCACGAAATTTCCAACAGCTGCTTTCCAATAGGAAACCTCAGGTGATGCAACTCTTAGTTAGAAAAGTGCTGCATGAAATTCAGTAATTTGATCGAAAAGAGTTGAACTGCCTGCTATGACCAAGTAGAAATGCTGGTTAGTTCAAGCGAATCCCAAATCCAACTTAACAGACATGATAATCATGAAGTCAGATTGGATTTGGCATTGTGCTGCGGTGATAAGGACCGCCGTTTGTCCCTTCGAAGCGAATATATGCAAATTTCTACTTGTTCCTACAGATAAAATTTTGTAAGCATTCGTTTCTTTAATTACTCACACACCTGTATTTCCTTCGAATCCATTGATCACCAATTTCTCCGAACGAAGATTTGATCCATGCAAAGTGCTGTGAATGAAAAAAAGTCAGAGCGGTTGGGAGGAAGTCAGTGTTGCGTATTTTTCCCCCAGGGGAATATAAATGATCACGGAAGAGATGAGCATAAAGAATGGAACTGGACTGAACTTACAGAAAAACTGGGATGCAATCCCTGGTGACCGTCCCCTCACATTATCGTCAACTTTCATGTATAAGTTCTATTAGTAATCGCTATAAGAATGTTTATCGTAATTCATTCACTAATCAGTGGGGCAGCACTCGGTTTTGAGTCAGCGAGAATGTGCACAAGTACGTTGTGCCATCACAGCAAAAGGATAGCCGAGTCGGCCCACTGCGCTAATTCGGTGATGTTCACCACGTACGAAGCAACGCATAGCGATAACAAGCACACATCAAAGAGCACCGATCGTGATCACTACTCAAATATTGTTTGTTTATTTTCGATTGTGACCCCTCACCCTCTTACAATGATCGGTAGAGGTGTGAATTCGAAACGAGAACTATAATACCGCGCAAATGAATGCCAACATCGCATCTTCGGCAAGCGTTCGCAACTATTGATAGGGTGTTTCTTTCTTTTCACGTCTCCTCCTTCATGCTCATCTCTTCATCGTCATATATATTGTCCTGACGCCTTCGAAGTTTTTTAAAAGCATATGTGGGAAGAAGCGAATTTCTGGACGATCCTGCGTGATAACTGATTCAAATCATCGCATTTATTCAATCGACTGCGTTCAAATTATACGAGTGACAACGTTTCAAGGATATTTTTGCAGGACACTTTTGGATACTCTTCTCAAAGATTCAAGAATGCTAACTCCTAGGATTTTTTTTTTTTTTTTTGCAAATCTCATATGCATTAAGATTGATCTGGAGAAAAGGACAGCTGAATAAAGTAAAGTCAGGCTGTTACAGTCCCCAAATTGGGGTATTTTTTGAGTGTCTCTACAAATCTACCTAACATGGACTATAATACAACGTGTTCATCCTACGGCAAACCAGAATATTATATATATATATATATATATATATATATATATATATATATATATATATATATATATATATATATATATATATATATATATATATATATATATATATAATCATGCTTAAACCGACGTATTATAATTAGCAATACTGAGCGATAAGCAAGCAGGCTTTTCATTTGCAATATCCAACTGACGATTTGCACAAATAAAGGTGCATTAGACATCAAAACATCAAAAACTCGCAAGTCCTTAGAGGACAACAGGGAAAATACACTTTGTAAAACAATAGCTGAATCACAGAACAGCATAAAACGAAGAAGCGATGACTGCAAGGAAAAGGTAATGGGAGGGGAGGGGAAACTATTGACCAGCAAATCTGTGACGTCGGCTAAGAAGAACACTTCTGAGCACTCATAGAAGAATCACTCATGAATTTCCTAGATAGTGGTGCTATATCGATCCTTAAAGAGAATAGAACCTTCAATAATTAGATAAAATTTTCCGTTTCGTCGAAAATTACAAGGCATGTCAGTAACCTTTCCTATTCATATAATTAGCCTCATTGTCTTAACCATCCACCTCTTTCCTTCCACCCAGTTGAACACCCTGCACCTAGCTTCGGTACACGGTGGAAAACCTGATAGCTACGCGCTTTACGAGGCTAATGTAGCGTAGTCCACTATGCTCTTCATTCTCTGTGCCTTATGCGTCTGGACTGTCAACTTTAACCGTTCATTGAAACTGGTACTCGTAATCATGGGATGAAAAACTGTACAGGTTTTCAGTGGAGCTCAAAATTGCACCCAATCATCGAAAAAAGCCTCTACATTTCAATAATAAACTCAGATCCCTCCATAGGAATGCCCGGAATGCTGTCACCTAAACTGTTTATAATATGCTTTTGCCCACTTCTCGAGTATCACACTTCCTATAGTTAAGCAAATTTGCATTCACACGTGCGCACGATGAAAGATGTTTAAAAATACTTTGCTTGAGCTGCGTTACAGCAAGTCAGCAGAAAGGATAATAGCTTCTGGAATATTGGTGAGCGCTTTCTAACCTAGCATCGTGCTGCAAAAAACTCAGTAGGTTTCTGCAAATAGACTGCTCGGTATTAGACTCGATAAGTTGGTATCACCTGCTCTGAACTGCTAACGAATTCTCACCGATTTCAGCTCTCCGGTGAAACCTATAAAATGAATGCTGTTTTCAGTTCGTTCTAAACTCTGCCTTAGGCTATCGTCACAATTCCTTTTCATTTTAATTGCGCTGTTGAATCTTAAATGTTTATGTAGCTTTCTTTTTTGTTAGTTGATAGGACCGAATGATGATGGTCATCCGTTTTATGACTTCATAGGATCATTTAATTTTTTAATGAAGCTGACTGAGAGGCTGATAAGGCACGGGCCTTTGCGATTTAGCTGATTCCACGAACCGGCTCCATAAAATGCCAGCGAATAATAAAGAATGTGCAGTAATGTACTCATGCTTCAGCTGATTTATAGGAAATTGCTTTTATGTGCGCTTGAAAGTGTGTGTTTATGACGCACATTGTAACAACGCCATCTTCGTGCACTTTTTTGTGTTTTTGCCAATCTGCCCGAATATTTTCCACTTACGAGCGCCTAAGCTAGGAGATGGAATTTGATAAATGCAGTCTCTACCACAGTATAACTATTTACAATACACCAATCATTAAAATGCAAAATAGTTAAAGGGAATTAAAGACACCATCGAATGTGCATGCACCTTACACGAGTCGAGTTGTCGTTTCATGTGGGTCAGCCCACAGAAACTGATCTTTTGCAGAGCATTCGTAACAGCAATGAAATTCGTAAATTACACTTGTTTATTTTGCATATTTTATGACTTTTGGGTAACGTATTCTAACGGTTGGGCTGAGCGTGGTCACAAAAGCGCATATCGTCCTCACCTTCTTTTCTTCTGGTTTTGTTGCTCAATCGGTTTAGGAGGCAGTAAAACAAATATAAAAATGCTAATTTTTTGGAACATTACGAAACTCTTGGAGCAGCCTGATTAGTCAAACAGGAAATGAAGCTAGGGCAAACACGATGGACGCTAAACTTTCTGGCCACAATCTCAATGTTTCTCGAGCTGAATTCGGTAAGCAGATGAACACATAGGCTCGGACCTGTGCTTACAAACAAGAACCGTTATCCACTTTGCAATTGCTCATTTGTAAAAGCTCAGTAATCTCATCAATTGCCAATCGAAAGATACTAAACGTGGAATGGACTCTAATATATAAATGTATTGCGATATGAAAGCATCCAAGCGGTTGACCTGTGAAAACAAGTTTCGTCCTCAATACAATACAATTCCTCGCAGTACTCCAACAGCTTTTTCCTACATACACTCACATAATCTGTCGCATTTTTCAAAGGAAATGAATGCAAAAGGATAAAAATACGAGAATCCGGATGACGAGTTGATACTAATTCAGAGAATCTAGCAACAATAGCAGGAAGAGTTTAAAAAATAGCCGAATTCGAGCACAAGAGCATCACTTTACATGGCTTGTTGCTTTTCTTAGACGATGTACACCGTGATGCACAATTGTTCGGCGTTCATCTGTTGACTTTTATAGATGCCGCCGAGAGGAATTCTGAAAACGCCGAGTGCTACGACGTTTCCATTCGGTCTGCGCGTTCGTTGTTCCGTTCCCATGCTAGCCACAGCTTCCGGTCACGAGCGATATGCGTTTCTCATGCCAACTTCAACACTCCTACACGCATAGCTAGCCGCCGACACACATAATTGCGGAGTCTTTCTCAATTCCGCTCTTTGCTTATTTCTGCACATAGAGCGGAAGGAGTCTCTTAGAGCGCGAAGGTTTTATGTGATGAACATTTGTGTGACTGTGCTATTGCAAACAAAAGCGATAGCCACGGCGACAGCAACTTCAAGCGGTTGCTTGATGCAGTTCCTTATGATTCTAAAAGAAAGACCTATTTAGATTGCCACAAATTCCTTATGATTCCAATAAAAATTGATGGTTGTATTTCTCGTTCTATGCGACTGTTATTAGACTGAGTTATCACTCAACCTAGCTGCTCCCTAGTTTGCTGCATTCTGTATAGAGGTTGGGAATCTGTTTCTAATTCGCCAGCTTGGAAGTCTTTGTATCGAAAGTGCAAATCATGGGTAACAAGGAGAAGAGAAAGAGCGCTGTTCAGAATTCTAACGGCAGGGACATTGTAACTGGTGAAGTGGTAAAAGTCTTTGACTGGCAACAATCGCTACGGTGCGCTTAGCTCTCCCACTCGTGAAGCACCGAACTGCTTAATTTTGATATGATATGGCAATCAGATGCAGATTTTCACAGAGTGAAAACAGGGTATTTTCACAGCTTTATGATTAAAGGAGGAAGATTTTGGAGGAATGCGATCATACTGAAGTGAGGCTGTTTCTTCCCTCAAAGGTCTCGAGAGACACTCAATCTAAAGAGTCTTTTACAGGAAAACGTTCCATTTACTCTTAAAACGGCCGTGCACTTTCTTTTCGATGTACCAAGCCACGGGCACCATTTCAAGAATACTGAATCGCTCTTTGTAAGAACTTCACGCTTTCCTATGCTATGTTTTTATTACTCATTTGCATAAAACATTACCTATGCTACGTTCATTTGTGTGCATCATGACTGACAAAAGTTCTGTGTCCGAGATCAGAAAACGAAAAAAGCTTACATAACTCTGATGTATACCATCAAGTTTGAAAATACAAACCAATTATTGCTGCAAAAT
This sequence comes from Ascaris suum, assembly GCA_013433145.1. NCBI lineage: Eukaryota > Metazoa > Nematoda > Chromadorea > Rhabditida > Ascarididae > Ascaris > Ascaris suum. Next base: position 7,041,613 of record CM024169.1, on the reverse strand, counting down.
TTCCTTCACGACAAACGATGAATTCAGTACGAAGGACGCACTTAGTAAAGAAGTGAGAAAGGGGGAATGGGAGTACATTGTGGATGTTCTACATGTTCTACGTTCTCCTCGCGCCAAGTCTGCGATGGGAAACCTCGCAAATTCCTCAAAAACGAAAGATATTCTCTAGTAAAGTACGTTTCCTTTGAGCATGAATTACAGCTGACTTAACGGAAGTCAGACCAGCTGAAAAGTTCTTTCACAACTTCAGCACATAAAAATTTAGAAAACCTGGAAGGGGACCTATCATTTTCGATTTCAGGCAGAGGTTCCTTTACAGGCCTTGTAGCTAATACCAAACCAAAGCGATATGCGCACCTTTATTGGGTGATGCCCATGTCAAATTTCACGCCGGTTCGTCAACTTGAAGAAGAGAGGTTTTTTTTCTTGAAAAACGCCGAAACATTTGCATACATTTTACACTCGGTCGAGCTAAGACAAAAAGAATGCGGGGATGGTTATGTGGACAGTCTGGCTAATTATAATATGAATGTAATAACTTGCACATTTATTGTTTATTAGCTTCTATTCGTAATTTCCGAAACCGGGGGTCAGATGCTCGGGATGGAGAAGCAGATATCATAACTGTGCTTTTCCACTTGCTTTTTTCGACGTATTTTTAAAACGATAGAGGAATTTTGCGAAAGCAGCGAAGATCTATGTAGAAATTAAACGAGATTATAATAATGGCTCCGAAATATGTGTTTAAAGCGATCCGTGCAAGCACTGCAACTATGGCCTAAACCATTGGATTATCGCAGCGGTCTTATAGAGCCTAAGATCGATCTATTCTAGGGAAAATGGAGGTGTATGAGAAGGTGATGGCGCATAAGCTAATGCACTGCCTTTGAAATTAGAAAAAAAACCATGACAGCAAACATTCGCATGCCGCGTCCAATGCAATACTGTTGCACAATAAGGCAGAGCGCAGCGTACTGTTTTAAAATGCTGCATGAATGACGGCACGTCATTCAATGCTACCTGAGCAAGCTATAAGCGTAGAATACGTGCCATAAATATAGGATTCTTCGAAAAACGAGGAAATATCGTCAACGAAGAACCATTAACTTGCAGTGCTATCGTCATCTTTCGTAGTCAATTATGCGTTACACGTTAGTGATGAAACCGTTTCTGCAAATGATTTGATAAGTTGCTTGGGGGTAGCTAAATTTTCCTCCCGATCTGAAATTTGCCTTGAGAACAGATGACCGCCGACCTACAAGAAACGCAGAATTTGTACTTGGGTTATTTGTTAATTATGAGTTCTTGAGGGCAAACTTTAGTAGAGACATCAACCATACAATAATAACTTTTACTAGTTACTTACACCGTCAGGGTTAAAAAACAGATGTTCAATTTTGTCATTACCCACGGATATGGGAGCGGTCCCTCGTAATCTTTTGTCCCACATCCAGGTACTCTTAAATCTTTGCTTTTTACGTAGCTCTTTAGATGAAAATAACTAAGTTTAGTCTCCTTCCCTCTTATATATTCATGCTTGTTTTAACTCTTTGCTCAGTGCTTTAAACATTTAGAAGTTAGGATAATAATTTTACAAGCATATATACGGGAATTGTTGCCGAAGAGCTGAAGAACTATTACACATGGATGAAATGTTTTTCGTAGATTTTTGCTGCCATTAGTCCGTGCATTGCTCACAGTTTTACGTGTGAATTGCCTGCTGAATACAGATTCCAGATGCTTCAACTCCCAACCACTGCGACATCTGTAGCAGTCAATGAACATTTCAATAGCACGACAGCAGTACTGCATGTTTAATTAAATATAGTTGGAGGTGTCGGTGTGACTTTCATTGTCTAGTTGTCCAGTTCACCCAACGTCTTCATCAATTCTGTCCAACTGTTCATGAAACCAATTTAACAGCTTTGCTTGCACTTGTTCACATCACCGACCAACCTAAACATGGGCAGTTGCAGGCACGTTGCATTATTCTCTTAAAGCGGCAAAGGAGCAAACTGATTTGCGTAATCAGTCGTTAGTTGTTTTTATCTGTTTACTAAATTTGTTTCTGCCAAAGGCAGCTGGTCCCATCAGCCCCAACTTGAAACACAAAATTCTGCCTAACCTGTAAGATTTATACAATCGACTGGGCGGAAATATAAGACGCTATTTTATCAGATCCTTCTTCTGGCCTCGCTTCCGTGGACCGCATATGTGTACTCAGCAGAGAATAGGAATATCGTTAGGTATTGTCTATATTGATTGCTGATCGTTTTGGTTCATCTCTTGGAGCTGAATTCCTTGTATTTTCTTCCCCAAGCGTGCTTTTGTTATTAGCTCTTAATGAGGCGGCGTTTTCTCTTCCAACGAGTGAATGGATACAGCAGCTGGAAGTTTCCAAAACGTTGGTAATTTTTGCAGGTGTCCACTGTTATTTCAGAAAATAGTCCTCTTTCAGAAAATAGTCCTCTTATTTAAACGGACTAACAGTCGAGTTTCGCTTTCATATATCATAGGCCTCGCTCATTCCGAACATTCAGCACGACAATAAAGCTTTTCTGAGAAAAGGAGCTCATAAAAATCAGCCTTAGATATCATTTCGCTTGCAACTGACATTATTTCGTGGTGCAGATCAACTGCCAGTTATAATAACTTTCTTCAAGATCAGCCCCTTGAGTTTTGCATCCGAACTTTCTCTATTGCCTCATCTTCTTTCCTGTTCCAGTTTTGTGCCTCACTTTTATTGTCAGCTATATGAATCCACTAGATATCACTGGGCAACGAGTAAATGTGGTCGCTTAGTATCTGATGGGTTATGACGGCAAACAATCATGTATACGATAAGAAGACAATAGCGACGCACAACGAGGCAGAACTACAGCCAACTTTACCCGATCCGACCGACGAAGTAACCTTCTTACTCGTCACGTAGGTAAGCATAAAAGAATTTGCTTTTTAACAGAGCAAAGTTAGATTGCAAATTTGTTTAGCAGGAGCGAACAATATGTCTTTTGAATATTATTCACTTGAAAAATAAATATCACTTTATATTTTCAAAATATATTTTATTTTGGAGTCTTATATTAAAGATTTAATGCTTCAAATTTTAACCAACGTGCAATTTGCTGCCACATGAAAGCTAACGTCTATCAGTTAAGGCTAAGCTGTAGTAGCTGTCCTTGCAAGGTATCACGCTGTGGACAATCGGCGGTTTCCAGTTTATACATTAAAAGGCACCTCTGACATTCCACTACTGCGTCCAATGTATTTATGCGCTTCTCTCTCTTAGTCTGTTCTTGGACGAGTTTCGTATTTTCGACCTCACTCACCTCCTTATCTGAACAATTTTTCAGTGCACCTATTGTGCCTCGGCTTCGGGTTAAGCCCTCACTGAATGGTGCTGGTGTAAAAAAACCTCGGAGATTAAAGCGTCAACTATTTGTGCTTACTTAAACGCTCACTGCTCGTTGTGCTCACTATGCGTTAGCAGACCTCTTCTGATGTTTCTCTGCCATTATCGTGTACTGACGTTTTCCATATGACAAGCTTACATCTTAAGCCGGTAACTTGCACGTCATAATGTAAGCGCTACATTACTGCAGTAATCACAACCACTGTATTATTGCCAGCCGTTAGCAACACTTTGACCATGATAAGGTGCTGCTCGAAGCGTAACTACGGACAGCCATTTCCTTGGAAATGCGGCATGCGGCTCCTAAATCCACATACTAGCTAATTCAAGAGGAAGGATTATTCGCATTCGCTACCCAAAGAAAGAACAGTCAGTTTGAAGAATTGAGCGACGAGTAAAAGATATGATCAATAAATTAGATTTCCTAAGAGTATTGCAAAAAGTTATTAGGACGACCGCTATCTTAATACCAAGCAAAGTGTCTAGACTTACTTTCCATGCAACAAATATGACAGCAGACATATTCTTCCCAGGTTTTTTGCCTCGAGTAAAGTTGGCTCTAAATATAGAGAAAAAATCATAATCAACTAACGAAGCAACAATTTATACATCTACAGTATGTCGAGAGAGATTAACAATTATTTTTCAACCTTAGTCAACAACTGCTCAATGCGATTAGCATGTAATGATGAAGATATACATGAGAAAAACACGAACAGTTTGTAATACAGAGTGAAGCCAAAATGCCGAAGGAAGCCAACATTTCCTATGCTACAACTACCTAATTATTGGGGATTATTTTTCTAAGTTAAACAGTAAGTTACTAGTGAGAGATATCCATGCAAGAGCAACACATTGAGGAGCACCTAAAAAGAAGCAAATGCTCATGAAGAACCATCTCTGCCTAGGAGAAATCAATAATTGCTGTTTCGTCTAAGTAAACAGGAAGACGTGCTCTAACAAAATTACCAGCTGCAAATCGAAAAAATTAAGTGGTCAGGTCAAACTCAGATGAAAAGTACTGCAGCCTGAACGTTCTAAGTCATCATATGGAGAGGCAAAACGCTGTGAATATTATGGGCGGTACAAATGGCGAGTAAGAAATTAAACGCATTTCAGAGGATAAGAAGTGCTACTTCCAACTATTTTCGCTGGCATGGCAAAAAGATCGCGAAGAACTTCAGGAAACTTAGTGAATACGTTAGACGAGGTTAGCATTTAGTTATCTGCCAGTCAGCATCATCAGTTTATTACTGATATACTCATTTCAAAACACATACTTTTCGGCGGAATTTTTTCTTCCGTCGGCCTGACTGAAAGTGCCAACAATTTGGAAAATTTAATATAATTTTTCACACAGAGTAATCGTGCATGATAGCTAGAATGGTGCGTTCCTTGTTACCAACAGCATTACCAATAAAAAGCAGCGATATTTTTTAAAAAATCGAGGTAAAGCAAGTACGCAAAGGAGGTGCTAACTAGAGAGCAAACAGGGCAGTGAAAGAAATTTTGTGAAGTGCACCGCAAAAATTGTTAGTGAGAATTATGTCGCGCAACCAGCTGACGAGCATTTTGGCCCAAAATCTTGCAAGAAGCATATTGCTTGTGCAGGAAACAGCGTTACTGAATGCAACAGCATTGCCTTTTGCAAAAAAGTGCAACGTATCATGGCGGTTGTATGAGCCGCAAACAAATAGAATAGTATGCAAGAGATGCTGACTTGTCGTTATGGCTACGGAAATACTCTCATCGGATCAACCGATATCACTAATTGTCAACAAATGATAAAACACGTTCAATAATGCTTTCATATTTTTGTCGAACAGTGCGCTTCTACGAGTCTACAAATGATTCACTTTCCAACATGATTGGCTGCAAAACATGAAATGCACTGAAATATTGCAAATTCACTCTATTTTCAATATAGGCTACGAAATAAAGTTGCAAAATGCATTGAGATTTTAGGACAAATTTAAATGCTCATGGTTGCCTTAAAATGTGACGCTTGTTTTTGAAAATCGGTACAATGAACTGTATTACGACGCAATAAAATCTGCCACTTTTTATGTCTTGTAATCCACCAAACTTTGCAGCTCTAAGTTCAGTGTTCTCTTTATCGAAGAGAAACAGATAGAGAATCTAGGTAGACGCAAATATAATCATGACAAACGACGCAGATTCAAAAAACAAATATCTTATCTAATCTTATAGACTTTTCTATTCATCTTGATTTTTAGAGTCATACAAGCCACCACTTATATTCGAGGCCTGAAGTGGTTTCACAACGAGATATCGCCAAGAAATTCCACATATTGTGTGAATATATAAAGTATGCATTTTCAAATCTTCCTTATAAAAGCGCATACTTTTAAAGCATAAAGCACTAGGTGGGTAGGTGTCCTCATCTGACTCTCTCTTATTCAGATACATTTGCCCAAAAGAGCATTCCCGTGAGAATGCAAAGCAAACATCATGAGATGAACGACGTGATAAATATACGATCGGATACAGTATACATTGGCACATTCGGATTTGCGCTACGCTGCCACAGAAGCCGTAAAGCAAACAGCCGATGCGTCCTAAGGGTTGCTTTAATGGCCGCTTTTGGCGAGTTGAGCCGAGGCGGCCCTTGCATGTGCAATATGGAAAATTTGCAGATTAGTGAAGAGTGCAAAGATGAGGCTATCGGGCGTGCAAATATATACGCCAACAGTTAGCGGATAGATCACTTCCAAGAACACTACGGCGGCAAGAATGCAAAAAGCAAAGTATATCGCCGACTCGGTCGCGGCATATTAGCATCTCGAAATCTGAGATGATAGCTATGACTGCTCAAGCACGCATGATTGAAACCGTCTGGTGCGCGAATCTTTGCTTGGTGCTCGACCCACACAACTTGTCACTTATTCTTTGCTCATTTCATTCGTTGGCACAATTCAGTTGCTATGTGATCGTCAATCCCGAAAAAATTGTTGCAATCCTGATAAATCCAACGAGAAACGTAACAGCAGCAATCTGAATGTGCTAGCCATATTCCCTCTCTTTGGTTCACTACTCAGAATGAAACTTGCCTGACGAATTGAAAGCGCACAGAAATCATAAACTTTTGTGAGGAATCAGCATCTACATTTTCCACTGTTTAGTTTGAAGAGGCAATCTTCACCTAGTAGTCGCCTAGAAAAGGGGATAATATATTGAATAGTGGAAGGAATAGAAGATGATTAGGGTTGTTGTGTATGGAAGTTTTGCAGATGTCCTTTTATAAATGCACGACTTCCACGTGATTGTCGTAACTGATGTTAGGCAAAAGCTACAAGAAGTGAAACGCACGAGAGGTGCTGACGGAATGGGTGCCCTTAGCAGTATCATATTTGATCAAGCACTTTCATGAATAACCAATAAATAAAGAAAACACGGAACGGTATTTCGATACATAAACTCACTTAACCATTTGCTCAAATCTTTCACAAATAATGTTTTGTTGTGACTCGAGTGCTCTAAGATGAGAATCCGATGACAGTAAAATAATTGCAAATTTTCCATCACTTTTAAGCGTTAAAAATTCCACTCATATCAATGAGAATTAAGGTGAGGAGATAATCTTATGATGCACATTACATCTAATAAACTTCCGAGCATTAGATTTCGTGGTTACAAAATTGATGCCGTGAGGCATACAAATTCATAAATAAGCAAACGTGCACTCATCATCGCCACAGTGCATTCCGCATAGCCATTTGTAAAAGCGCAGATAAAGTGCTGTTTCAGTACATTTCCACGTTATCTGCTGCACGTGAAATGACAAATTCGGAGAAAACATTTCGTCACAACATTTTTTTTGATAGATTTGGCACTTAGTCGTATGCAGCTTAGCATGTCTCAATTATCTGCGCTCAAAGTTGCTTACCTCTGGAAGAATCGAAGTGAACAACGCTTATCTGAAATATATTTTAATGTTTTTCGACTGGAAATCGTCGCAAAAATTGGAATGATGAGCTAGATATAAGTTCCTTGTGTATGAGCAGAACTAATACAGAAAACTGTTGATGAGGCCCAGGCATTATAATTGATGAGTTTTCTATAAAGACTAAGGCAGAATAACTGCCAATTTTCTCCGAGAATATCAAACAAGCCAAACAAAGTGCTTTTTAATGCATTCTAAATGACGAGAACGCAAATGAACGGTTGGTCGCCTAAGCAATAAGTCAGGCGAAATGTAATTGTGCAATTTCGCTTCTTGAATACTTTCTTCGCTGTCTTTTCACTGATAGTGCATTTTGAAAGGAAATTGCAACAGCCTATAGGGACTCTATTTGAAGCATGCGAATAAACAAAATAGAGTTTTGCATCTAAAGCTGACCAAAAACATTATCGGCCGACAGTAAGGATAGTCTGTGATATTGTCGCAGCTAAGCAAAGAAAGTGCTCATGTTTCACTACGGTAGCTACTCGAGTGAGAAAAACACGGCGAATGCACGATAGCTTGTGTGCCGGAGTGCACAACTGTGGCTGGAAGGAAGTTGCTATGACGCCAGCCAAAATCCTTTCCACTCTTAGTCTTTAAGCATGTGCATTTGGTTGCACCAGGAATGAAACCAGATACAAAAATATTGCAAATCATTGATGTGGTGCCTAAAAATGTATTTCTGTAAGCGAACAACACATAGAAGGATAGTTAAATCTCATTTCAGAATGGTATTCTGGGAAAGAGGGTTTCAGGATATGTGCTTTCTGCATCTCCACTAGTCACGCTGATTGTCCATGCAAACGATCTGTCGGTGGCAACTGCGTAACACCAAACAATATATGTTATATAATGACTTACGCAGAATTTCAACCAAAAAATTTATCTTTTTGCTCAGCCCCACCTAATTCAATTCTATTTCATATCTCATGAAAGAAGTGAGAAATTGGAACAAACTGAACTTCGAAGGTCAGTTAGGACAAGAGTGTGCACACCAAGTTTTGTCGCCAAGTCTTCATCTATTCCCAGCTGAAAGAAGGAGCAAGATGTGAACACTGGTGCATACGCACAGATGTGGTGTCATCATTATACGTTTTTGCAAGAATCTGCAAAAATCGCAAAGAAAATAGCTAAAGAGGGACAAGTTGAGTCTCGAAATCGCTTGCTCGAGGCGATCATTGAAATTTGCATAAATCTTCATGAAAAACAGTTAAAAGTGGAACGCATAAATAACGGATAAGTCGCGAAAACTAGCAAAAGCACTCAATTCCAATTGAGTATCTTTCTGAACCGGTGCTTTCAGTGGATCAGTGATAAACCTATATAAGCTTACATTACGTGGCAACTTACTATCATCTATACTGCCGTTTGGTCGTTGCGCAAACTGTAAATTATGAGATTAAAAGTAAAATTTGCAGTGGGTAATACTTGTACCTTCAATTTCCTGCATATTTCTCTGGTACAAACGCTTAGAGAAGAACCTGAGGTAGAACTAATGTGATGTTTTTGCGTTGCTTAAGCGCAAAATTCTATCAATTTAATTTATACCACCTTATACAGTTACGTACACTCCCCGAGTTTCAGTAGTTTCCGGCAGATTTAGATATTCGAAGTTATGAGGACTAAGGGCAACGCATACATTATCTCCAAATAACGCCTTAGGAAAACTCCGCAGAGAATGACAGTTTTGGCCATGCGAACGTTTTGTAGCTCTTATGCTACTATTTTTAGTTAGTCAGTTCAGAATTCTGGCAGGCTGCCAATAACAGTAACTCCCAGCTTTCCATGCGGTTATGCAAGTCTACATATGCAAATACGTACGCACAAATTCCTCAAAATTTGCGTTTCGATTGCCAGGCGCATTAAAACGACGCTATGTCAGTGCGTGTGCGCCGCACTCTGTCTACATTGCAGTTTCAATTCGGAGTCCGCTCAAATTATGGCCAGGAAATTCGTAAAGAGTAATGCCAGTTTTGATTGGCTTCTGATCCAAGCAGTCAAATGAGACTAATAACTTCGAAATGAGCCATAGGTAATTAAACATATTTAAAAGTTTGTACACATTTGACCGGATTTTTTATTTCATACTAGTCGGAATGTGAAAAACGAATCCATTGTAAAAGATGGAACGATTAATGAATAGTGAACAGTTAAAAAACAAAAGTATCATTTTGTCATTTTACTACTCGTCTGCAATTTATGAAACTGGTTATAAATATAGAAATACGAGAAACATATACTGTGCCAATCTTCTTGCTAATTCTCTTCGCTTTTTCCGCGAGTTATTACGACTTTGAATGCAGAAGTTTGTGAACCTCCATAATGGTTCAAAAACATTCTGGGGAATACACCTGATCGTTAACAAAATTAATTCTTCCAATGGTCCAACATAAGAAAATCTCCTGTGATACAAATTGCGCCCTTCCCTCTTCTCACAAGTCTTCCCCTCCTTCCTCCTTCTCTATGGCATGTCTCATATTGTCTCCCTGTGTGCATATTTTCATCACCGCATAAGTTTTTATTCGCAAATAAGAATTCGCCGGATGCGTGTGAAAAACGGAATATATCTTCTTTTTGGAATGAAATAATGCACTGGTCTCACCCGTAGCGCAAAGTTTAATTTTGCTATAATATCGTAGATCGTTCTCAGTGCTTACTGTTGTCACGTAAGGCTGAGAATGGAAAGTAGCGTTCCACATTCGCAGACGGGGTTCTATATGAATTTCCTGCAAAGTTCATCTGGTTGTAGCGCAGTATGGCAGCTCATTAGATACGTGTGCAAGGTGAACAGCGTTTTTACTTGCTTTTAGTAATTTGCACGAGGGGATGTTTATCGAGCGGGGAATGTTTGGTGAAGACGTTATCGTCGATTTCTTTCTCCAAAAACCTTGGTGAGGTGTTTGAAAAGGGGTGTGAGCTGCATGAAGATACTTTCCGAAAAGTTTTTTCGAGGTGTTAAAATATTTTGTCGAAGAAAGTGATTATGTAAAGACTCATGTGAAGCATTTTCATGAAAAGTTTATAACTGAAATGAACTAACATCTACTCGAACCTATATGCAAATTTATTATTTACTTTTTACTGCGTCAATATTTTCGTGTTATTTTTCGAATATTCTGCATTATTGTAAATGCCTCGAGTGCTTCAGCTAAATCACTAAAAAGAAGCGATTACCTCTTTTTTTATCCCACAAAATTTAAATAGTCAAAAGTGATGAATCACTTTTAGTGTAATACTTCATCATGTATTCAGTAATAAGTGAAATTGAGCGTAATAAATCAAAACATTGTGGGTAAGTGGCTTCGCCAGTAAAATTTGACTGTTTACTGCCATATACATATGCAGAAGTTTTCCTTGAGGGGCTACAGAATCATGTTAAGCTAGATTTTACATCGGCTAATGCAACCTTGATAAGTCATGAAAAGTTGACAGTTTCCCAGAATCACATAATTAGAAGGGTCCCAGAAGATCAGATGCTCAAAGGGTTCGTTCGCACAATTGAACCTTCGACTGCAAAGCATCTTTCGTTCTACATCCTTAAAACGTGATACTGCTAGAAGTTTTTGGTTGTGGCAAGCGGCTGAAGTGCAGCACATTAGGTGGATGGAGGTGCGCATACACCTTCGAAGTTCCTCTCCACGTGCCATCATTGCTCATGACTAGTGATTTGCATGAATGGAGCAATTTAGATACCAAGCCTTATAAACAAATTATTCGTTATCACATCTTCATTCATTACGCCCAGCACTCGTTTCAGCCCTGGTACTGGGGAAGTATGCATGCTGGAAACAATTCACACGCGAAATGCAGAAAGTGCGTTGTGAACAGTGCGTTTCGCCTGCCACTTTCTTTACTTAGTATGTTGTTGTTTGATGCAACAGACTACCCAGCTACCCACTTCATTTTTCCTTCGAGTGCTTTTTCACCTGTTCTCCTGCCTCGACTTATATAGCTGTTTCCTTTAGAATGCGGCTATCAGGACCTTGACCTTGACCTTCAGAATGCGCAAAATACTAGGATGATGAAAAAAGTCACTAAAATAAAAGCATACCGCACTCTTTGACTAAGTAGTCTCTCTAAATTTGCGAAGAAGATATAGATATAATCTTCCTGCAATGTCTTTATTCCGCGCATTTATATCCCAATATGCCGCTGTTGAACGTTTTAATAAACGAAATGGCGAAATGAACAAATCTATGCAAACTTATAGCTCATGGGGATTATACTCGAGGCACTACGACTACGACGAGCCTTTCGGGTCACGTACACTTCTGCAGTACGGTGGCTTTCTTCCGTCTGAGTAGACGTAATCCAAAAAAATGAATTCTGTTGTTACAAACGCGAAGATATAAGTAGCAAATTCGAGACTTTCGATGGGAAAAAACTTCTTTTGCGCATTTGCTTCGGTGGAAGTGTCACTGACGGCAGTATTAATATTCACGTGGTCCCGGTCATTACTACGTCAATAAATTACCCAATAAGCTTAGGAAGTACGGTAGCTCAGTGTCCATATAAGTCTGTCCGTTCTACAAAGATAACATTTCTTGTTGCAAGTATTTAGACAACTGAGAGCAAATTTAAGGCTTTTTTGGTACAGAAAACAATACTCACGCGTATTTCCTTCGGTGAAAGTGTAGTTGACGGCAGTGTTACTACCTTTGCAATCCAAATCCTCGTTGCAGCAGCAGATCACCTAGTCGGTTTAAGAAGAGACATGAATGATCCATCTCCTTTCTTCTCTCCCACCTTTCCCCTCAAAGTCGTTCGAAATCAGCATTCGGTAATTTTAGTGTCGCTGCAGATTACTGTAGCAGTATGTTTGCAAGGCGAGAAATACGATCCATATAGGGCCACTGGCTGGTAGCGAAGTTTTGTCACATGACTGGCGCCATATCAATATTTTCATAAGATAATCTTCTTAAGACGCGTTGCTAGTGAATATATTTAAGAGGCGCCTGATAAGCGAATTAAACAACGCTCCAAAGAAGAATTCCTCTGCGGAGCATTCGTTCGTCCCCACATTCGAAAAGACTTCGTTTCTATTCATTCTTAATGGCAGATGGCATCACAAAAGTAACAAATTTGCAAACATAGCAACTATAGAAAATCATTTTCTATCCCACTTGTGGGAAAAACTAAAAATCTCGTTGTACTGACGATAGTTTCTGTCCATTGGGGCATAACGCCCCTTTGATGAATAAACTTTTGAGTCAAATTTAGAAGTTTAGAGGTGATTCTGAAACTAAATCTCGAATGGATAAAATATAAAGCGGTACGCTGAATCGCATGTTTTGTCTCTTTTAAACTTACAAACGATTTTCGAATCCAAAAGTCTGAAACCAAAGGTGGCACACCAAAAATCATAGGTGCAAACAACACCTTGAATCGAAGGCTTAAACAGATTTTTTGTGTTGACCGGGTTGGGCGTGAAACAGATAAGTGATCAGTGAGGCAAACGACAATTTAGCGCGCAGATGAATTTATGCTGAAATTCGCACTCACGGCCTGGGGTCCAAAAACATCGATATAGGGGCAACGGCACTGTGTTAGTAGGAACTTGTAAAAAATGATGCACAGCTGCGTGAACGACCGCTTGGTCAGTGTCTCAGTGAATTGCTAATTTGTTTGCAGGCAGGTTCTTTAAATATGCGACAGTTAAGGGCCATTTCAAATATGCAGAAATTAGGCAACGGACGCAGACAAACAGGTAGGTAGCCAAAGAGTTGTAATGTACATGATATTTGCTAGATCAAACCCGCACAAATGAGAGCTTTTTATAGGCGTCTGCAATAATAATTTAACAACAGGTGATGACTTTCTCATGTACACACACGCACAGACATACATAAACACGCGTGTGCTCACATTGACAGTTACTAATCGATAAATAACAGAAATAAGTGGAGAAGGGTGCCAGAGAAGCTGGCACGATATGCGCTTTCACATTCCGTTATCCAACTAGGCATTTTCATAATTGCTAGCCATTAATTCGATGGATATATAGAACAACACGTTTATATCTAATTTGGAGGCTGTTCAAAATAAACGCAAAATTTTCATCGCCTTCGAAAATTTAATAATTTTTTTGAAGCTGACGGATGAACGCGGGAAGCGGTACAAGAGGTCATCGCATGTGCCTTTTTTTGCCTGTTCGATTTCATAAACTCTAACGTTGGTTATCATCGAATTGAAACAACCGCTAGGACGGAGAGCATACGGAAGGTTTCTGCGAACGGTTAAAAAATATAGAAGAAATAGTTTGTGTGCTTAATCTTTCTTTTTGCATTTTCATCCGTACGAGTGAGAAAAAAATTCGTTATTTTTCGTGGACATATGCATAACACTGCTAAATGTATAATGCAAATATTCATAAAACATGTCATCAATGAATTTAATCAATATAAATGCCCTGCTGAACGGATCTGTTTGATCAAGACGCGACAAAGAACAATTTTTAAAAGCGATTGTCTTCGGCAGGAAAGTTTTCGGTTCGGTGAAGGAAAGAAGAAGCGCACCACAGCAACGACCTAGGACGACATTTGCCTTCAAAACCTGCTCACCTGACAAGCCAGTTCCACGGAATATCAAGAAATAATAAATTACAAAATTACTTCTTCATATTGAAATAAGCTCGGTCGTTCGCTAAAATCTTCGGTAGAAAATTTATTTAGTGTGATCAGATCAACGGAAAATGCAAACAACGTTTTATCACCTCATATCTATAACTTCTTCGGCGTTGATGGATTAGCACAAAGTATAGCATAGAATATCACACACAACGTAAGTTACATCCACCTAAATTTCATTACTTTAGATTTAAAAATTGCAGAGTCGATGTTAACGGACGAATCAACAACAAACACATTCACAGAACGCCATAATGCACTTTCGCGAAGCAAATTTGCAGAAACAAAGAATAGCGATATCAAATTTAGTGTTATCATAACACAAAACATTAGGAGCGCTTCATTCTTTAAGCAGAAGATATTAAGATGCAATAATGCCGAAAATACTTTGCTCTTTCATTCTTCGGCGAGGGCAGACCTTCTCTACGATCTCAGGATGCAAGTAGGATATCTCTTTGGCACAGACTGTACTCTCACGTTTGAGCATTCTTGCAAGCTCACTAGCTACACATCGACTGCAATAATCTTTGTGAAATATCTTTTACTGCCTAAAAGTAAGAAGGTGGAAATGAAACGAAACGCAGAGAAATAGAGAAGCTAATGATAGAAATGAAATTCAAATGCATCGGTAAAGAAGAGAAGCAATAAAACAACAGATGTGGGTGGAAGAAATCAAGTACTGAACTCTTTGAGCATTTTGTCACTATGCTGATGACTTCGTTATATTTCACTTAATACGGCGGCGATGTTGAAAAAAGCCATTTCCACTAATTGTTATCTATTACGACAGAAATATCGTCTTTAATAGAAGCACTTTATTATTACTGAAGCAAAAGGATAACGCATTTTCGATACTTTCGCAGAAAAAATCATAATTTCCGGGGAAAAATTTATTTCAATTGCGTATTTATAAAGTTGTCATGCCGAGGTTTATATTTACGAGATACCTAAGCTTGAATTCTTCAACTTCTGTACGTGATTTCAATGGTGACATCCAGCTTTGACTTGCTAGTGTTTCAAGCATGTGTTTGGATTTATTTTTAGTCATCGGCGACAGCGTTAGGACAAATCTTATGATCTCACTACCACTACCGAATAAGCTCACTATCACTACCAAATACGAAATCAGACGATTGCTTCACATCGTTTTATATATATATATATATATATATATATATATATATATATATATATATATATATATATATATATATATATATATATATATATATATATATATATATATATATATATATATATATATATATATATATATATATATATATATATATAGGCAAAATTACATAATTTCACATATATATGGCCAACAACAGTATCAACTTTCACAGCGACCAGAAACATAATAATGATATCACCGGTTCACTCATATGTTGCTAGTAAAATAAATACTAGGAACTTCTCCGAGAAAGGAAAAATAAAATGCGAGAAAGAGACTGCATATAAGTGAGCAGAGCTGTGGAGCGAAGCGAAACGGGGCGTGACATGCATCGGATGCGATGGCACACGAGGGCTTGTTCAGATGTTCTGAGGGGAGCTTCATTCATTGAAACTGATACTGCAAATTTACTCAAAAAATCTTTTGCAGTAGCCTAATGTCAGTTATAAATATGCGTACTTTCGTTTGAAACTGTTTGAGCACAAGCAATTATTAATCATTTTTGCGAACGTTTCTTATTAGGAAATTTCCCATTCAGGCTCTTATTGTAGGGTAAATAATATTGTTTCAAATGTTCAGTGTTGCAATTGAGAGGAATTTTGAGCAGCCGTCTTCTGTGTTTTTGCTGGGGGAACAAAAAGCTATTCTGTGGGTGAAATTTTGAATACAAATAACAAGTACGGCACGAAGAGTAGTATATGAAACAGAGAAATGTTTAATATAAGAAACTCTAGTGATGAGAAAGGCAACCAAGCAACTTTAAACGGCTCTATACCGTTTTGTGTACAATTAACCACAAAGGCTGTGAGAAAATGAGCAGCTATTAAAAAAATGGCTAACTTGATAACGTGGTTATGAATGAAATAATTTTGTTCCAATAGTTTCGTTCACCTTTTTTGACGGGGTTCTGCCAGAAAAGGCATAAAGTTTTGTTTTCCGTGAGGATATGGGGCGAGCGACGGGACGTGGAAGGCATGGCGGGTGCTTCAAGCAGCTATTTAGTTACAGTTACATGCGCGAGTATGGTCGAAAGATCGATTTGGATCGTAAAAAAAGAGACGAAATGCAAGCCTTTTCAGCAATTTAAAATCACATTGACATCCTAAGTTATTGATGAAGTATAAAAAAGTAAGCAACTTTATTTTGTGCGTCAGCAAAACGCAATAAAAGAACGGAAAGAGGGGGCGTGGTAGTCGGCCGAATTTCCGCTGATAAACAGTGGAAGATGCTTGACGGTAAGCGCTTTCGGATTTGATGGCATGCAACGACCACCAATTGTTTTGCGAATATCGAGTGAGGACGCGTCCCTTATCTAAGCGCACTGCATCGCAGCTCCGTTTTCGCATCTACATCACCTTCGATAACGCTACTGCACGAACAACACCAATGTATTGACGGCTGGCTTCTGAGCGCTGACACTTCACTAAATGCTCAAACAACAACGATTCGGGGCATTATTCAACCGTTATCGATGCCATTCTATATGGCCTTTTCCTTAAATCGTTGTTAAGCACAAAACAGTTGCGTATAACTTCAAAGTTTTCTCCGTCGCAAAGAAATTTCAGAGGAAGTAGTTCCAAAAACTCAACGAATTCAAAACTATATCAAGCAGATGCCAGTTGAAATGAAGGAAGTGGGAATAAAGCCACTGGAAAGATGTTGAAAAAGCTTACAGTCATGAACAAACAGTGAATAAGTTCGGACGAACTCCTGCTATAAAGGTGCACACTTATACATTAAGTGAGAAGCGAAGATTTACACGAACATAGCGTCTTCTAAGTGCATAGGTGGAAGAATTCGAGCACTCTGAGCTCATTACGGGTAAAATATCAGTGCGGATTATTTTGTGCGATATCAGCTAAGAGGCTGGCTCTTCTCTATTGTGAATGTGTTTGCTCGATGTGATAGAAAATAACTTGTTGATAAGAGGCACGCAATCTCACCAAGGTGTGACCCCAGTTGCGGATTAGCAGTTGAGACGACGTCAGCAAAGAACCACGCTAACGCTGCATTGTGCACGCTGTAACCGAGCTGAGCCTGACCCAGCTTATAGGTACGTGCTCATCATCGATAATAATGCGTGCATCTTGCCAACAAAGAAAAGCACATAGGAAAGAAAGCACAATATAGGAAAGCGCTGTGCGTAAGCATTAGATATGCTGTACCATTCCGAATATGAGGAGTTCACTTACAGTCATCGTATTTCCATATCTGATTCTCCAAAAAATCTCGAAACAATGCTGTGAAAATTATTGCAAAGAGCATTTTCTGCAAACGTGATAGTATGAAGCGTTTGCAGATGGCAAACATCCAGTAAACAGGGCCGAACAATGCAACTTTGATGTCAGCGATCTCTTCTACCTCAATTGTGAGCTCATGCTTCAAATGAATAGAGGCCCTCTTGCCGTCGGGGAGTATGTGATGGAAAAGGCGTTGAGGAAAGAAGCAGCGACGCAGTGTGGAGATCCTTTTAACTACCGTAGCATGAGTCAACGGCCATAGTTTACACGTCGCGATTTTATGCGCGGTGCCTAGAAACGGCGCCGCTCCTCGAATGGCAGCGATCAAGCGACGACCATCACTATACTCATTGAATTGTGCCGACCAGCAAGCAGCCGCTTTCTTGGGCGTCACTAAAGAACACTTTAACGACGTTTACATAACACACCTCTATGCCCAAATTGAGCACAGATTATAACCCTGTAGCCCTGAACGTTATAACATCACCGCAACTGACGTGGCCTTATGCCCATGGATAACGCATGATGATTAATTAAACCAGTTTAGAAGCGCGAGCTCGAAAAAGCTCTCTTGGACGCTCTTGTGCCTACTGAATGCCTTTCAAAGGTTTCCATTGTGGGCGTGATATATTTAGATAATATTTAAAAGATGCTGTTAAGCGAAAGGCTCCCTCATTGCCACATGTAGAAGACGTAATGGCCATAACGAGAATATTCAGTATTTTTTAAAGCGATCTTATCTTTTTGGAGTCGGTTTATACGAAACATCGTTCAGAAATCCATATCCATAATCTAGAGAACTTTATCATAGGCGCAGGTTATTTACTAGGGAGTTCTGTATAGATGAAGCACCAATAAAAGAATGTCGCAAGTTTTCTAAGCCAACTGAACTGTTCATCGGTCATGTCAGAATGGAACGGCTTGTAAAAAACGGATCTGACTTGTAAAAGGTGATTTCGTTTCGTGGCATGTGTTAATCAACGTCCGCAAAATTCGACCAACCAGATCACTCAAGTAATTAAACCAGTGAGTGTTGATGACCGATGGTCAAAAATCCATCCGGCTGAGGGTTTGCCCAGGAATAACTACATCTCATAATTATTCTGGCCAAAATTCTCATAGTTTACCGCATAAATCAAAGGAGAAATGTGTGTGAGCATTGTGCATGACGCATCAGTGGTTGCGCAATCCGCTCGCTGTTTCAGATGTGATGGTGGCAGCCACGACCGAACACAACTAACGATGACAGACAGCGTGTCAACGGAAAGGTAAACATATGTTTATGTTTTCTTTCAAAAACCCCTGAAATTCCATTCACCGCACTTCTAAAATATTGAAGGTCGTATTCGGAGGGTAAAATTCACCAACTATGTGATGGTATATAAAGTAATTTTGGTCAATTATCAATCTTTATCATTACCAATCATTATTCCTTCGGTGCTCAGTCATTGCTAGCCTTTTTTTCTCATGAGCCAGAGCTCATCCAGCAGTTTTGCTTACCTATTTATTGGAAAGCACTACTTAAATGAGAAAACGTTTTGAAACGTATCTATGGATGCGGGAAGGAGCAATACTAATGACGTCATATATTTGTGCTACTGCTTAGAGGCCAAATGCAGCGCATTTTCATAGGCGATGCGATAATCGGTACTCGGCTAGAATTGTTTTCGCCAAGGTATATGGAGTTGGTTTGTGCGAAGCTGCATTGCTCAACACTGAAGGTGAGCCAAACAGTGTTCAGTGTGTACCGATGTGCTGAATCAACCATCAGCACACACACCCACACTACTCTTGATATGAGCATGTGCTGCATTTTAAATTATGCAAACAGTAGCAAGCGTCTTAAACTCTCTTTTCGAGCAAACATCACTCTGCACTGCTGACTACAATGAGAATCGCTTCATTTGTAAGCCACCATTGTTGGCCATAAGCAGTTGCAAATTACAGTTCAAGTAGCACTTTATAGAATGCGCAAAGCCGACGACCGGAAGGCAAGTATATCATGCATTTCAGAAAGACCAGAAAGCTACCCCACCTCTATAATGAGTTGAAGGAGGAAATGAAGAATCTGGTTTTAAACAATATTAAATCTGATTTTGATTTTAAATTATCTGATTTTAAACAACTATATGAAGCATCAAAGGCATTGTTCGAAGAGCAGTGAAACCATGTCTGCAGTCGGGATGAACGGTTACTTTACCTTTGCAAGATTAATGCTGCACCATTCAGATACTGCAGATATAGCTAACCTGGTTAACCATTTACCTCAACAACATTCCGTCCTAATTAATGCCACTTATAAGGTAACTGTCGGCGTAGTACGCTTATCAGACATATTGCATTATGAGTACATTACAAATGATGGGACCTAGAAGCACTCGGAGTAGTGATAGAGCACTGTGGATAGAGCATTCGTCGGGCAAGTGGAAAGACACTTGTTTGCTTCGATATGCAGGCAAGCGTTTTCACGCCTCTTTACCTATTAAGTCCAAGATAAGTTCGCTGCAAGATGCAGATTTACGGGAGGGGAAGTCGACCAAGATTTCTTGACGGGATCCTTTGGATTTTTCGGTTGGTTTGGCTTACTCTTGTTTGAGCACGGGAAACACAACCGATTTGTGAGTAAAACTTGCAAATGCAGGAAAAAGCACAGTTTGCACGAAAATAAAGGAAAAATGACCCGCAGCTACTCGCTACCCGCAGCTACCCGCAGCTACATGCAAATAATTTTGCTGAGTATCATCATAACGCAAAGCGTTAACAGAAAAGTGGCTGGTTTGCATTGATGGTAAAAAAAGAATGAAGTAAAGAATTGGAGATAGCGCTGTTATATTAATGACGGTGCTGCATTGAGTGGTAGTCAACAAAAAGTATTTCAGGGGATGTTATCACCGTCAAAGCAACGTCCCAATAAATGCAGAAAGGACACAGAGGGAGAAATACTGTACAAAACAATTTCTTAATCACTGACTTTGTCGAATAATCACGAAGCTGTAATGCTCAATTCAGGAAACCTAAGTATTTTACTTAGGAAATAGAAGAAATTTTGAAGGATTTAGAAGTTTCGCAAATAAATATAAAGTGAAGAAGATTTTGTTGGAAATATTGGTTCAAAAATCTTCCTTCAAACTTTATTTTATTCGATGGAATTCGTCCAAAATATTACAAGAATGCAAGCAGATCTTATTTAATGTGCTACATATGTGATAAAGAGACCTGCTGAAAAAACGTTGCAAGAGAAGCCGTCTCTGTAACGCCATCCATCCGACAAATCTATAGAGAAACATGTCAAAAAAACTCACGTAGACGCCTTGGTTAGCGGACACTGCTATAGTTTATCATCGTCACAGTTGGTTGCTTAGTATATGTGCGTATCCGTCATTTCACCTTGGCACACAATATCCCCGGAGGGGATATCGGCGCATACTTCAGCAGCGGTATACTGCACAAACATTTCGTCATGAGTAGATACTACAAGTACTTCATTTCCAATCAATACTACCTTGTAGAACATCATCCAAAGCGAACTAAATTGTCACTCTATGCTAGATGTCAATTCCAATTCTTTCAGTCCAACCAAACATAAAAAATTTAGATTCCATATGAGCTAACCACTTCACGACCCCTACCAACATTCTTTCTTCATGCATTGTTAAACATATCACAGCTTTGCTCAGTTTCAATTCTTATGTACTAGTCCAGCAATTGTAACCTGAGAAGGCGTGGAAATAATCGAAAATAGTGCATACCTAGGAAGTTTAGAAAAGATTTAAGGGCAGATAACTAACAGAAGTCGTAATTTGCACTCTTAGTGCCAAGTCCTTGTAAGTGCTTGAAAAGAACTCGTTCTCGCCAAAATTGGCTTGCCCAGATTTTTGTTGAAAACCTGTTCCCACTCAAAAAACTAATTAAAGAGGAAACTGGCTTTGTGATTCGCAACCAAAACAATTACACAAGCTTTAATTGTTGAACAGTTCGAGCCAAAGTTCTGCTTATGTTCTACTTCGTGAAAGTCAAAGAGATAGCTGCATCCCGAATGAAAGGGACCACCACTCCTTTCAGTCCCTTCTCCTCACTACTTTCCTTCGTATGCGAATGTTGGCTTACGCTGATCACCTCACAGTATTCACTTTGCCATCCTTATCTTTTTGGAGTTCAATAATGAATTTCTGCAAATTTCAAAGCTATTAATCTTACCAGAAGTGCTGCAATTTTCTACGCACATAACGATGACTGTTTATTGATCTGCATTGAAATAAACCTTCAGCGAACTTTGCGACAATGTCCATACCGAGTTGTTCAGACAATTGGTGTCAGACTCCAAATAAAGCAGCTAAATTTCGGATTTACTGCTTGAAACACTTCATTTGAGAAATTATGAAGAGCACTTGTAAAAACTTCAATAGTAATGCCAAAAGTTTACTGTAATTTTTGGGGGCAGCGGGCGGTCACTCTCAACCTTAGAACTTTAAAGTTGATTCGTCGAAGAAAAGGAAAAATTTCCATAATTAGCCCCCTTCGACATGTATTTTCTGTTTTCAAACATTTTATTCATTGTTTGTTTTCTTTTTTTTGGAAATGAAATGAATGAACGGAATGCAGCAGTGATGGCTATTCCTCTTATCAAACAAACTCAATGGACCGAACTGCTCTCATTGCTAAGAACACTGTCGCATCAATATGAAGCTTATAAAATTTGCAAGTTCTTTTTTTGTTTTCATCGAGGATTGAATATTTCAGTCTTTAAAAAATCCATTGAAAGTAAGGCAATTACTTGAGTGCAGCATAAAAGAATAGTCTGTTAGAATGTGTCAAGCAATTAGCTACCACCATAAAAAGTGCTCGGTGCAATGATCGAGAAGTGAGGTAACAAATAAACAAAAGAATGAAGGCAAACATTCTAAGGTTAGAAGAAGAGGCCGCTTCAACGAACAGACTTTAAGGATAAGGCGGTAGTCCTTTATTAATGAGAAGGGGTTGAATAGTCAGCGCCGACGTTTAATAGCCATTTCGTTCGTATGGAAATGTGATAGATGAAATGTTCTGACAATACGAGAAAAAATTCTGCTTAAATTTGACTGCGCTGAGTGGACTTGAAAAGTAAAACAAATCGAGTAATATGCCGTTATCTGTCTGGTGGTTATTCGAATAGTGAGAGGTGAGTTTTGGAGATATTGGGGAGGGAGGGGGGGGGGGGGAGAAGTTCGAAGGAATGAGGAGACAGGATGATGTTTAGTTTGCCGTGTATAAGAGAGGAATGCCGTCACATGGGACACCGAGGAATGCAGCGAGTGAGCGAGGCGTTCTATCATACGAGAACGATAAAGCATTCGCCAAGGGCAAGCAATGCATGGGCTCCTTTCAAGGATTTCTTGACAATTCATTTTCCAATGTTTCTTTAAATAATTCTATTATGTATTAAGGGAAATATTTGTTGTGTATGGGTCATTGAAAAGTGAAACAAATAGGAGATTACGAAGGAAGTCGGCTAAATTTTTTCCTCTTATGAACGGATTTCTCAATATTCGAGTGATAATGAAGAAATTGATTGAAGCATCTCTTGGACAACCGTCAGATTTTCATCAATATTCAAAGAAGAAAAATCGACTCGCAACAATCTCTGCAAACTGTGCGTAAAAATTATGTGGGCAAATTTCGTGGGAATTTTAAATGCTTTATAATTCACAGCGGCAGCAATGAGTCGGACGGATGTGCTTCGAAATACGATAATCCACTACGCCCTATATCGACCGCTTCCTGTTTGTGCATGTTTCTTAGATTCGCGAGCAAAACGCGTCGAGAGGGGCACAAATAGATGCATGCAAACATAAATCTGCACGAATATGACGCTGTTATAGCACAGTTTTATGAAAACACCCAAATACTGTGAAAATGGTCATTGAGAAAATGCAAAAAGCACTGAAAATCGCCATTTGCTTTGAAATTAAGAAATCAGCACTCATTAATCGCCAATGGAGATGAGGGAACGAATCAGAAATTCAGTTGAAGAAAATTAATTTCGATCGAAAGAAATTATCTACGAAAAACTATCTGAAATATTGAGCAAAAAAGGTTCAGCCCAATTTCTTGCAATGGGCACATTGCGAATTACCTCCTGTAATGATCCGCCGAAAATATTTTCTGGGATTTTAGTTATTGTATTTTACTTGTATTCACTTATCATTTATATTTTACTTACCTACATGTATTTCAAGGGTGGTCATCAACAAAGGATGGAGAAATGAGCTTTAAGTACCTCACCATGAAAAATTAACAACCTCGTATTGTAGTTTTTGAAAGACACGAGGATTTAAGAATGCAATTTCTAAGCAATGATGGAAAATATCAGAAATCGTGAGGACGCTTCGACCATATATGATTTAAGACCTCGTCTGAACGATGACACAGAGAACATCAAACCACCCTCAGGAATGCAATCGCTACTGTATTTGAAATGTGCTTGAGGAGCCGTTAAGTAGTAGAGCGGATGCAGCTGAGAGGAGTTTCCTGCGTGAAGGCAAATGCCACTTTCCTGAAGGGATAGTCAGGTTAGGACATGACGCAGTCATTGACATGTTGGTGATTTATTTTACGCCATGTTGCGAATCGCTGACAAACAGTCAACGTTTTTACAATAGCTACAGTGTGGAAGAAGGGAAAGTGAGATGAATTTTTGAATTATATTACTAGTTATGCTGTCTTTTTATAAAAGATTGCTTCGAAGTGTCAGTCATTCCTAGTTTTATGTGGTTATCTCACAACTAAAACCTCAAAGTTGTTAACGTCGAGAAAACGCTTGATTGCATTTGACCACGAAGAGCGCAACGATAGAAGTAACATCACTCGGAGAAGTGCTTACCTCTTATTAAAAAGTGTAAAGCCAAGGTGAACCAAAAAGTCTATAATATAGAGCGGAAGGATCTCCTCATCACTTACCACTCCAAAGCTTTAAAAATTTCAAAGCCTTCATGTAAACGTTTACATGTAGCACTCTTGATAAAACAGGAGCCTGGTACTGCACTGATTATAAAATTCTGCGTCAGTATAGTACCTTTTTCCAAAGCCCCAAAAATGATGCCTCATTGATTACAAAGTCGTTTTACCGCACCTTCGAAAAACGAAAGGAGGCCTCACTGCATAATAACTCATCTGCTATGCAAAAAAAGTTGTGCTCTAAGTAGGATGTAAAACAACCATATCGAGGTTGATATTTCTTGATAGCCTTCTTTCTAATGAATCTGTGATCGTTTACTGAAAAAAACTGATGAGTCTGCCAATGAAACTGGTCTTCAAACATGATTAATAAAGTCTTCAATAATGCATTTATGTCTTATGTCACTTTATGCATTCTTGCAGTCTTCAAACACTGCATGATTAATAAATAATGCATTTATGTCTTAAGCGGTTTAACCACTTCCACAAGTTTCGCATAAAAGAATACATTTTAGGATCTCTTCAAAGTTGCATTTGCAAGGGCATTATAACAACGTCGTGCTTTTGCATGCGTAGCATCCGCCTGATAATTTCAACTCGCAAACCACTAATCGAAAGTAGGGTTGGGAAGTTTACTCGATGTCACATCTATCTGAAGTGATTTTCTGAACAAATATTCATCTATTGCATCAAATTCGATGGAACTTGCAAACATCTGGAAAATTTGCATATGTTTTTAAACGAGCGATTTTCAGTTGAAGAGTATGAGCAAGGTTCTTAAAATGGTGGATTAAAGCAATACTGAATAATGAATCATTAAATGAGTTAATTGTGCTCGCATGAATTGAAAAGCTCAACAACTTTAACTGCAATATTCGTAATGATGGATAAGTCAATATGAGAAAATTTCGAATGAGATTTCAACTGGTATTCGAATGAAATGAAATGCTGCATTATAGCGAATAGAAAAGAAACAACTAAATTCTTCGCACAAGCATTCGTCCCACTGGATAACGAGTACGACATACACAGCAAAAGCAAAGAAAAAAAGCGATAATATTTGCAGCGAGCCTTTTCGCGTCAGTGTTAAGATACAAAATGTACCTAATATACCGTCTTAACTGCGTCATGTTCATTGCCCCTTTTTGTTCCCGCGGTAATTTTTCATTGCGTTCTCTGCGATCATCTATCTTTTCATCCTCTTTGCTCTCCGTACTTTGGAAAGAGCCCTTCTGAGTGTAGTAGAGAGGTGGTTCCATCACGAATCCCATATCGCTTCGGGATTTGCAATTTTTTGTTTTGCGCTGTGCTCATATGCCAGCCAAGCTAACGTGATGTTAAAATTCACATCTGTAATGTAATCAACAACAGAGCACCAACTCGTCCTTAACAATATGAAAGACCGAATTCATCGTACTGATCTATAGGTCAAATAGAGTTGGGAAAAGCGGTTCAGCTGCTTTGCGTAGCAATGGAGCAAATGAGGCTTTTTGTTAGGTTGAAAAATAAGCATGACACCTTTTGAAGTGACGACTTTGCGATTGCCAAACAAGGAGGGGAGGGGAGGAACAAGCAGGTAAAGTTTACTTACCCAAGAACAGCATGAACACCCAAAAACTATTCCAGCAGTAGAAGCGCCTCCTCTCAAGCTTTACTCACCTATTAGAAAAAAGTCCACTTTCTTTTCTGGCGATGTTCTGACGCTACAAAAGCAGAAGCAGCCAATCGAGCAAATAAATGAGAGTTGAATTTTTTCGGTGGAACATCGCGAAGGCGCACAAAGAACAATGAAAAATTGGATTTCCTCAGTAGCAACACTGCTTCTTCTAAATAAATGCGAATTTCCAGTATTTACAGACTTATATAAATTCATTTTTGCAAATCGCATAATGAGTGTATCATTTTGTGTGAAAGTGTATGGGTGTGTGTTCTGATTACTTTTCCTGCATTCAACTGGGAAACTATAGAATTTAGAGCTGAATAATGTGCTCAGTGCGATGATCTCTTATATTAGCCTTTAAATGATTTATTAACTTCAGAAGCGGTTATAAGCGATTGTGTATGTCCAAAAATTTGCATAAATTTTGCAATGATTGGACTGCGTTTTACATTGGTCCAATCCGAAAATGAATATCTTGGATGAGATCTATGCAATTGATCGGACAAATTGTAACAAGGATACCACTATTGTTTACTGACAATTGATGCATCTAATAAATCGGTTAAGTGGAATACAAAATCGCATACCATACCAATATGCCTTTCCAATTCATATGAATTCAGGCACTGCGAGGTTGAAGAAGAACAGCAAAAGTCAGTTCTTTGATAATAAAATGCAACGCAAATAAACGTGAGTGCTGTATGAGTGATGAACATATTATACGCTTTTCCAAATCATCGAGTCGTTGAAACAGTAAGCTATTCAGTTTCACATACACCTTCATATGTGAGAGGAGCGCTCTCAACTGTTGAGTTCATTCGAAAAAAAATAGTATTCCGCCGATAAAGGGTTTTTCAATTCCATTTGAGAGGCGGTGAACCGAGTAGAACTTTTTGTGAATGCGTCCCTTTGTCTCATATATCAGAACCGCAGGGAGCACGCCAAATGACCGTTTTCGCTACCTCTATCTGACAAACATCCTTGGAGCATGGGAACTATTGTGCACCCTATTTCTCCTCATGCAGTTGAAACAACGTTTGAAATATCTGATAGCAGCAGTATCGATCACTGCTCACATTTTAGTATTGCTGCCTATTCCTCAGCCTATGACTATCCACATATACGAGAGAATTTTTATGAGCAGAGGATCCGCTATTTCAGATTTCTTTGCGTACCTTTAATGTTTTCAGTGAAAAAAAAAACACGCGAAAAGATCAAACAGACTGTTTTAAGTTCCCACCACGCTGGAAAGGAACCAGGTGAATTCGCCAGATGCATTTGTAAGGTCACGAACCTGATCGCCAAATTTATTGCAAAATTTCGGGAAGAAAGTAAAACGTGAGGAACGACGCAAGAGCGCAGTACTATTAAAAACGGTTCATTGATGTGCGCTGTTAGGAAGTTGCAATAATTACGCTAAGTGTCATCACGAGCATTTCGATAACGGTTCGAATATCGTTATCCTAAACAAAGGATGTGTTTTCTTTGTTTCAACTCTTTCATTAATGGCACTATAATTTTTGTAACTCGCAGTTACAATGGTGTATTTAAATAAGGAAACAACGACCGGTGGAGGCTACAAAAATGCCTCATTTGACTGTTCCAACAAACACCACTTATTCGTTTGGGTATTCCTCGGTGTAGCACTTGTTCTCGCTCACTACCGGCAATCTATGAAAGGTGAGTGCTGTCACGAGAAAATAAACAAACTTCATCAAAATTTGGCGTTGCATTAGGAGGAAAGAGCGAAAATTTGCGTTACCACAATCAGCGTTCCATGTATTCGATCCGAATATTCCGGCACCATTGTTCATCGCCCACTGTGACGACAAATTACGATTCACTAATAAAGGGCGGTTTAATGCTTGCACTGAAATGAAGTAGCAAATCACAGAAACGCACTGTGAATGTAAAATCGCTAAGCAATATTCCTTGTTATTCAGCCTTCATTCTGCAATTTATCAACACTACTTCAACCTCTCCATTTGCATGAAGGCGCAATCGTCACTCATTGTGCAACACTAGCATAATATAGGTAATATAGTAGTTGGTTGTCATAAATTGCTTCGCTCAAAACACATTTGAGCATTTAAAGAGAAAAGAAAAGTGAAAAAGGGGAATCATGTTGAAAGGGGACTGAATACAGCAAAACAAAAAAAGTTAAGACAATTTGAATAGAGTGGCGAAATATTTAAGTGAGTTCATTCGTTCTCAGGTAGTATAGGGTAGATGCCATATAAAAGTGACCGAAATTTCGAGGAGGCGTAGTGGAAAGGATTACGGCACAACTGAATTCAAACAATTCAAAAGAGTGTTAGATGCACGAGGATAATTTTAAAGGCATGGAAATAGGGAAGAGTGTTGGAGAAAGGAGTTTGGCTGACATTTATTCGTTAATTATGATGGAAGACATAGTTGGAGCACTTTAAGGATGCAGTTAAGTGCTCAAAGTGTTCTAAAAGAAAGTTTCCATTTGCGGGCGATGTAACGTTTGGAAAGTACGCTACCGGATGGTTCCTCTGAACTCTCAAGAAAGCTGCTGACTTGTATACCAAAGAGTGCGTCATCGGGAGAGCTTTTTTATAGAAGAAAGTTAGTAGAAGAGCGGGATGTAGGCAGAGATATATATGCAATAAAGAAGTGCCATCAAAAATGCGTACTGAGGAGTGATAAACATAAGTTTATTTGAGTCCTCTTTGTGAGAGGTTTGCGAAAAGAAGGACCTCAGGTCATCACCGAAAGAAAGAACGGTTAAGTGGATGATGCTGCAGAAGAAAAGTGCTATAGTGTGGGGTGCCGTTCAGGTGGAGAGCACTGATACCCTCGTGCACGTTATAAATGCGTTTTAAGGTGAGCAAGCAGACAACTAAGCTTCGTGAGCCATGCCATGAACAACGGGGCGCAAATAGCTGCCTGTAAGCTGTCGGAAGTGCGTGCTAAACCATCGACGACGTCGCTTTCGCGCCCGTTATCAGACTCGTCAATGCGAGACAGTCGCCGAGAGAGCATCCAAAAGCGTGCGATCGACGGAGAGTGGAGCGTGCGCGTCGGACGGTGCGCCGAAGTGGGCACCAAGCTCGGTTGGCCTTTGCTAATCGCAGCTTTATGTGTTGTGCTTACTCTTGAGCATCGGTTGTCAGGTACGGTTGCCTCTTTGTCGTCTAAACAACGTCCATTGTGGGCAGTCATTTCCTTTCCTTTAATATCGACTCAATCTGCGTGTTATCGTTAGGGGCTAGAATGTTCGAAGCGATCGCGAGCGAATCAACAAGCGGTCGCGTCATCTGCGTCACAATGAAAAATTGCGAATGCGCCCCGCCCAGCTATTCGGGGACCACTATATGCCATTTGCTACCGTAGACCAACATCTCCAGGGATCACTAGAAGCATTGCACTATTCCTGCCTTTAAATCCTACTTCATCATTCTCCGCTGACAGATAAAATTTGTACTTCCTGAATGGTAATAATTGTAAGGTTGTGCTTGCAGAGTGAAGAGCATTACTATGTTCTTTTCAGCAACTAGATTCACCTTTAGCTTTCTACTCATTTATTATTTAAGAACACTGTGAACTGCGACTCCAAACATATCCAGAGGGAAATCCACAGTTATTCAGCTGTCTACATTTATCGAAAATTTATTCCTCTCTGCAAGCAAATAGGCTCAGAGGTAAGTTCAATGATCGGTCCCTTCCAAATTTGCCTCGGTAGTGGTGATTCTTGAGTGGTTGTATTTGCGCTGTGCGATTACTGGTAATTTGTTGAGCTTAGTACACATCGTGTATGTACGAACAGCGCTACGTAAGAACCTCCAGAGATCTTCTCTAGGAATTCTTAGCTTTTTTGAAATTACATAAGTTTTTAAAGGTTTATCAGATATTTTGAAAAATTCCATGAGAGATACCGTATTTTTCGTTCCGCCCAATCCCTGTGAGCTCCAGAGCCTCAGAAACCCTCGAAGTTAGAGCAGGCATCCGAGTGTTCGTCTCTCCGAATTCGAGAAACACTCGAAGTGGAGGCGAAGTCACGCGACGTGGTAGTCCTCAGCCCCATCCCCTCTTCCTTGGCCCGCAACTAAATCTTAGAGAAGGCTATAGTAGAAAGTGATGTTCTGTGAGATGGAGAACATCGATGATGGCCCTGGAACCCCGTAAGATGGTGAAGCGAAAATTGGGACCCTGCTAGACTAGAGACCTGGAACTTCTGATGCTTGCTCTTTGGTGAGGGGTAGAGCTGTTGTGCCCTTAGGCTTACCGACTAGTTTAAACGAGTTTAAAGGGCAGCCTTCTGAAATTAGGCAGAAAGAGTTACTCGCATAGAATGTTCTCCAACTCTTAAGTGCAGAATGGACGAATGGAGATACGCACCGTAATGCAGAACGTTTTGTTTTGCGCTGTTTGCGTGGCAGTAAAGCGTGTAGAAAACAGTGAACCT
Source organism: Ascaris suum (assembly GCA_013433145.1). Lineage (NCBI taxonomy): Eukaryota > Metazoa > Nematoda > Chromadorea > Rhabditida > Ascarididae > Ascaris > Ascaris suum. The sequence goes on along the minus strand of CM024169.1, from coordinate 7,011,169 downwards.
TCTTTTACCCTCATGAAACGTTGATTATGACTCATCCTTTTTACCTTAAACACGAATCAATGTCGAGAGTGGAGTTTTGTTCTCTGAACGCTTTGCTCTCAGCAAAACAGAATGTTCTGCGCTATGGGGTACATCTGCATTTGTTCATTCATAGAGTACTGTTTGTGTAGTTTTGTTTTTAATGAGCTTTAGCGAATGAGCATCTGCAAGGTATATTAAAGAGGGATCAAATCCTGCTTGCGCGTATGTCTGTGTATGTCTCCCAAGTTCTTTGAATTGCAAATCTTGAAGGCAGGCCGTTTCACTAAATTATATCACAATGTTGCCTTCAACTTTCTAAACGGATCTAAGATTTGCCCGTGTTCTGCACTTGGCGCACTTTACAGGCCATCGAGTTGGACAGTGATTTTTTTTTGCGAGAAATTTGCGTGGGCGGTTGGTTTAGCTGCAAAGAAACATTTTTGCATAAACCTCATTTTTGCTAGCATTTTATAGCAGTGGTTGATGTGATGAATTGGACTGCAAAAACACGTCTCGTGTTACCAGCTTCTCGCTCGTGCCTATCCTCATGTTTTTTATGCTTAATAAACATACAGTGTTCTACTGAGAGTAAAATACTACTAGCTCCTCGTTTGATTCTTCAGCTGATGTAACTCGTCTAGTGTTCGTTTCGCGCTTTTTGTAGATCTTCTTAAATAGTAGAGGAGCACTTCGCAGGAATTCAAGCAATGTGGAACTTATATGCGCTTCCTTAAGCATTTTCCAACATTTTTCAATCCCTCTTGCGTCTCGTCTATTCATATTTACTATAGAGGAACTTCGGCAATTTCACTCGCTAAACCAGTCAAATCTGTGAATTTCCAGCAAGTAGTTGGATGTGTGCAATGCTACATTTATTTTCTAATCATTCCAACTGCTTGCGCAGGTTCTGTGCTAAAGATGATCTCTGTCATGTATAGTCAAAAACCTTTGGTTAATATAGGAGGTGATCTTAGCTCATACTGTGACCACCCCACCAAATTTCATAGCCTTCTAGCTTCAATGATTCCCAAGCTGAAGTAACAGAGGTTCGCACAGAAACGACGGTGCCACAATGCATACTGAAAATGCAAAGGTGCAATGAAATATATGAAAAAAGGCGTTCCCGGAAAAGTGTTATAATGCGTATGCGAGGTGCCCGTCCTCTAGGTGCACGAAGAATAATCCATAGAGTTTATTGCTTCCTTTCCTACTCTGTAATAAATAACCGCTTTATGAGTTAAGTTACTTGCAAGACAAAGTTTCTCGCAGGACGTTCCGTGCAGTCAGCCTTTTCATGCATCTTTTTGCATATTTGAATTAGCGCTGAACATGACGTCGAGATTGCGCGCATTCAGTTTTTTATGCGCCGGTGTGTCGGTGGATGCACTAATTTAACATCAAAGAGAATTCGAGTTAGTATTGAGGAATTTGGCGAGTGTTGTCTGCTGCTGGTGGGAGGTCTTCTCCATCTGCCCCCAAGCTAATCCCACATTCTAAAAGAAATTTTAAACAATGAAATGTGTGTGAGAAGTTGCACGAACATTGCAGTCAAGTGGTTTGGAAAAATTCGATATTTCATGGAATATCGGAAGAAGCGGTCAGGTTGGTTGACGCATAAACGCATGCTAGCGGATGTCATGTGGTTTCACCACAGTTCGCAGGATGTTCTTTGATAGCCCTGATGAGTGGGGCCCTAAAGGGACATAGATATAATCGACATGAGGCCATCCGCTTGTTTTGAAAGAAAATTGCAGGTTAATAAAAAATACGACCATTGTATTCGACATTCTCCAGAAGCCTGATTCAGCCGAGCTGTCGTTTCATCACTGATAAGTGGGAGATATCGAATCGAATATGTAGCTCATAGTTTGCGAAAAGTGATTTCAACTGCTGTGCAAAGGATCCACTGAAATCAGTCATCAAATTTGTCCATTATAGATGAACTGTAAGTACGTTGCTATTCCTCATCCATTTATTGTCTGTTCGTTTTGGAGGGTTTTTGCTCTACGCACGAATTTTCAGGTGCAGTATGCACTACAGTACGAGGATATGAGGAAGGCTATTGACCCGGAAAAAGTCCACAAAGTTTGACACCTGTATAAACAGCTGAATATCCAATAAAATTTGCGCATTCACACCCGCCTTGGGCGGAGATATGCGGTTCATTCTGAATGGGAAAAGTTGTGGGAAAAGCAGGTGGACTGTCGTTTGAAAAGGTTTCGCTCACAGAAGAAAAGCGTGAACTCGCTTCGCCGTTCTCATCAAGGGATGATGGCTGTAGATGCCGCATCACCTCTCAAGGGATGAATTGTCCCACCATTTGTTCTGCTGTAGAAGTCGTCGGAGGCATTCTTGATTAGTACCCACCCCCCTAAAAGCTCGGCTCATCAACATTCAAGTCAGCTGAATAACAAATCGCCAAAGTTTTGAGGTGACATGAAGAAAATTGATATTTTGCAGCATCGCATTTCTGCAGTAAGAGATGATTTGATTTGCAGCAAACCGATTTCGATGAAAATAAGGACCTTGGTTAATTTATGTTATTTGGTACCAAAAACAGTTATAACATTTTCGATGCAATCCGCAGCGTGTTTTTACATCCCGCTGCTCTACACACTCCTATACTCCACTTTGGTCGTAGCAAGAGTCTACGTTAATGCAGTTTTCAGACGTTGCATTACGAGCAAATATTGAAAAACATTCGTTTTATGCTCATTAACTGCGCTGGAAATAAGGTTTGAATTTCATAAATGCATCGGTATATATTTCCGAGCTCATTCGATGACTTGTAGACGCAGGCGCAGAGAGCGATCTTTTCGCTTGCTTGCTATGGTATCGAAACGCGAGCAGTCGAGTATAAAATCTGCAGTCTAAGCAAAATTGAAATAAGTTAGAGAGACCGTTTAGGTGACCGTAGGCGATTTTACCTATGCATTTTTTAAATGCAGATCACAGAGACTTTTAAAGGACTGCACTCTGCTGTCTTGATACTACTTAGATGAGAGTGTGCGGGTTGCATTGCAAGCGCCGGTGAACAGATTCGAATCTTTTGCAGGAAAAAAGAAGAAGGAGAAAGAGGAGGATGAGAGGCAGGAGGAATACAGCAGATCTTCTGCGAGGTAAATCAATGATTTGAATTTCTTATATTTATTTAAGGCTCGTCACGTTCAGTGGAATTCTGATGAGCATGAGTGACAGCATCATACTCGTCGAATGTTGCATTCGTTTTTGATTCTCATTCATGTGGATACGGAGCAACGGTAGTATTCTAGTTAGGAACCAATAAATTGCATGCAAATTCAGTTGACCTAAAATCTAAATGAGCGACCGATCAAACTAGATATGCAAATACCTCGTCTGGAGTAAAACACACAATTGTGTACATTTAAAACAGAATAAATCATCGAAGACTAACGTTTGGCGGCTAGCTGCCATTATTGTACCGTTGCGTAACAGTGGAATCTCCGATGTGGTGACAGTTGGTGGCAGGTGCGCGTAGTTCATTCCTCTTATAATTTATTCAAAGTGGCAGATAACAAGAGAAGTTTGAACTTGTCGAAATGGCACACGAATATTCTCTGGATTCCATAACTGTGGCTTAATGGTCGAGTGAATCGACGACCGGCTGCTATTTTAATGCAAATGAATTCGTGATGATCTTCACGACTCCCTGCGATGCACATACGTGCACACGCGCAGGAGCACGGACGTATGTGCGCGCGTGTACTCTCGCACACACATCGACATACATATGAACAGAAGCTCGTTTAAACTCGCAAACGTAGACACAGACATAGTATATAGCGAAGCATCTGAAAAATCGTGACTGACTTCGAATGCTGCTAAGAAATATCGACGTGGTGCGCAAAAAGATGTAGTAGTTCGTGAAGACGCACTTGGGGATATGGAAAGTTGAATCAAAGTTCTTTGCACTCCTTTTGCCTTGAGAGCTCAAAATGCATGCTCCCCCATGTTCTCTTCTATCTTTTGATGAGCTCACCTTTGCCAGCCATTACGGAAACTCGGTAAAACTTCTGAATCATTTTAAAGCCTATTAGGCCGCGTTAGGCAGTGCTTGCTAATAATATTGGCAACCTACAGATAACAGTAACTGCGTTTTGGTGATTGCCATGACCCTAAAAGGAGCTTATGTGATAGTTTACTATTTTCAAAGGCGTGCACATAGCTAAAAAACTGAGGCTCAGAAAAAACGCACGTCGCAGAAACAATTGCTAAGAAAACATGCGTGCTCGCATCGCACTTAAATAAGTGACGTATTTTTGTAACTAAAGAGTAACTGTAGTTTTCGAGAAGAGACTTATGGAATCATTAACTTCAGGAAGTTATGAATATTTGAGCAAAAATCGCAGTAAACCTTTTAAAAGTAGGACGGCAAATACCGCGTTACCTGGGATCATAAGTGAGGCAGTGCGGTGTAAGTTTTTTTGCAGATGGGAAAGCAAAACGAGCATAATTGTGTCCGTTCCATCGGCGCACTTTTGCCGTTTTTGAGGCAGTAATGGCACATGCCAAGAGAAAGTTGCATCTTTTGAAAATAAAAAGAGGAATGCCTCAACTTAATAGAATAACTTAACCTAACAAATGACTATCGCAAAGAAATTTACCACTGAACGAAAGGAATTTATTAACAGTCTTACATGAAGTTTCCTGTTAGCACATCGACGAAATCATTGATATTTTTTCCTCTTCGGAAGGCAACACTTTGCATGTAGCGGCAGAAATATTCCTGCTCTATAAGCCGGTGAGTTATTGTGTGCTAAATCGACGAAAACATCTAGAGGAAGTGAGCATCGAACTGAGTCGGCGTCAATCATAACGAAAGCTATTTTCGCGCTTATCATGCTCATATCTCGGCGCCTCTTGAACATCTCATATGCTACCAGCCAGTTTTTATAACATCCTCCTGCATTTGAGTGATGTTGCACTAAAACATAGCATTTTGAATGCTGAAAGCAGCACATATCTTAATGGCATGACGAAGCATTCTTATTTTGGGATGCGCATTTCATAATTATAAGCTTAAGTGTTCGCCACGCCATTCTACCAATGAATTATAGTAATCGGCTGTCGCAAAAATTAAGAGGTCAAGCTTAGCCTAAGAGAATTTAGCCACACAAATCCTTGCCTCATTCATCTATTTTGAGGTTTCGCTTTTGTCTTCTGCCCGAAATTTTGTATGCGTAGTATGGAGCGCAGAATTTTGCAGGTGAAGTAACGCCGATCTCAGTGAAATACTGTTGCTAAATTTCGTATGAAACTTTACAGTGTGGAAGCTTTAGAAATAGCATAGCTCATACCTACCTCTGAAATGGCCGATTAGCCACCTTATATTTTTGCATTTCCGCGTCCTTTGGGCTCTATTGGAGGCTTGATTGCTTTAAAAGCTGAAACCTGGAAGGCGAATATAGCGTGTGCATACTTTCGTCTTCATCCGTTAAGTTGGTCAATATGATTTTTGGCATGGGTTTTTCAAATAGAACGTTCCTTGGCGAATTTAAATATTAGCTGGAATTTTTCTATAATTTATACGTTTCCTCTTATCAAGATTAATTTTTAATATATCCACCTTCCAGCACTTCCAACGAGTAACTTCAACCACATACATTTCATGATTTCCACTCTCAGCAGAACAATTTAATTAAATATATTAAATGTGCTATGATGAATGTATTCGATCGTGAGCTCAAAGCAACAAAGTTGAGGCCACTTATCTGCAATGAGCTTGCAAGCTATGCTTTGCACAGTGGGAACAAAGTTCCTTTTGTGCCTCCAGTCCGTTCAAGTAGCAAAAACGAAACATGTAAAACCATAAGGATATTCGAGCGAGAAATTCACCAAGATAAGTGCTTTTGCGTCTTAAACTACAATTTAAAATTCACTGTGTTCTTAATGAGCGTTCATTACTCCATGTTAAGTTTTGTTGTTTTTGGTTGAAATGGGAGAGCAGAGACAAAAACGTATTAGATAAGAAAGAATGGTTAGAGCATGATCATTAACATGTGAGCAGAAAAATTTTCCGCATCTTCTCTAGTCAACTCCAGTAGCATTCTTTAAGCTGCGCTGCATTAGGGTTGTGGCATTGCAAACGCTTCTTTAAGACGATTGGCGAAATGTTGCCGGGTTTTATTATTTGTACCTGAAACTTCCTGGCGCAAGATTGCGGGATTATAATGAACTGGTACAGTCAAAGAAAGATGTGTGGTGTCAAATGTATATTCGAATTCGTTTCAGAGACTTTCATTGTTCCTAAGGCGGAAATCATGGTGCGATAAATGACGAACAGGAGAAACAGGAGGGTGTCAAACGAGACATCTCTACCACGAAAACCAGGTAACTGGGACAGCGACATGGAAGAATGTTTGCTGCTTGTTGCTGGACGCTCAACAATCATCTAAACGTAGAAGCAAATCAGCAACCCACGCATTTTGTGGAAGACGGATAATGTCATGTACACATGTGAACATGCGCACTTCTTTCACGTTAACCTGAGTGTCACAAGAGGAAGCAGAGTGTGATTGGGAAAAACTAGTCACATGTTTGAATTCAACATGAAAAAATTTGTATTAGAGCAAGATACTTTCCTGGTGCCAAAAAATCACTTTTTTTCTCAGTGTTATTACGGTCCCGACGGAGCCTGGCAATATTCCAGCCGGATCGAAACCTCCTCCAATCCTGAAGTTCATATCGGAACGGACCAAATGATTTTCCGAAAACGCGCAAACGCAACAAGACCTACCGAGTACCGTTGGATATTTTGCTGCAGTGGGGAGTTGTTACGCTACTCAGACAGTTATTGCGAGTGCTTTATGCAGATGTGTGCTTTATAAAACAGCTAACATTTTCGTCTTGTGAAGACGCAATGGTAATACTTGGGCAATGAATATCCCACATTCCCACATCCATCGAAATATCCCACATTACACAATGAGGGCGATTCATTTGAATAGTTTAAGTCAGTTGAATCTTCGAAAGTGGATGGGGGAATTCCATTGGGCCAGCACTAACTCGAGTCTGCTCGAACTTCACTAGATGCAACTTCAAAGACCTTCCCATATTCATAAGAGATTATGAACAAGAAGACTTTGCATAATTTTGGGAGTCAAATCGTTAACACTGGAACCAATCGGCGCAAGAGAGGAGAGAAAAAAAAAAGAAAAAAGACCCTCGAAAACCAGTACCCTTTTTAATAATATGATTAATTTTTTTTGGCAAAAGCCGTTAGTGAAATCTGTAGTATTTCTTTAAAATCCATGTATCATGAATAATCCTGTCGAGTGCATATGATTCGGTGGGTGAAATGCGAGCGTTTGCACAGTTTTTTGATCAAATACGGCCGTTGCAAACGCAAAAGCATCCTTTCTGACAGTAGCAACGCACAGCAACAGGTGGTCACAGAGGGAAACCAGGCAAATAGAAGAAAATTCAGACAAAGTTAGAGTGGTGCTCATAAGAAGCTCACTGCAAAATAAGAACTCATTTATGCCACATATCCTGGCATTCCCCTTTAGTTATGTGTTGCAACTATTTGAAGAAATAAGCTTGCCAGAGGTGAGTTTAAATACAGGTTTTACTGACATTCTAAATAGCATACTACACCATAAGTCGAGGAAATTTCTCGAGGTATGGCTAGTAGTTGAACCATTCTTCAGTGCAACCGAATTTCAATTTGATCTTAGCGACTGAAGAAAAAGGAAGCGGAATAATTTCCTGTTTCTGTGATCGTGAGAATTATTGCAAACGTTTATGAATCAGGATGCACACATTGTCCTGAAAGCAATTCGAAACGATGGTGAAGACGCATGTTTGCTTCATTCGTTGGTATCGATGTGCAAGTTCAGTGAAGAGGTTTTACAATTGAAAACAAATCCTTGAAAGGCTTATCATAAAACGTGAAGCAGTTGTGAAGCACAGGTTTAGATACTTCACTACGAGGTAGTATTCCAGTAATTCGAAGGCTATTCTCAACCGTATCGTACAGCGCAGTACCGATAAGTAACAAAGCAATTTTTGCGCAATGCCAGACGTATAAAGATTTTCGGCTCTTTTACACTGTAATTGAAGTCGATGATCATACTTTAGCTAATAAACATTTGGCAACAGTGGTCTTGCAGAAATGTTCCGTCGAACCAAATTGCGATTCTGGATCTTCTCGAAACTACTATTGCTAGTGAATGCGTAGATAGTTTTAGAGCTAGATCATCTGGCGGATAATGAAGCACGTCTTATGAATGCCAGCTTTTGCAATTACGAATGTCATATTTTTTCTCGCAGTATAAAAAACTTTTCTACAGACGAGTGGATAAAAGAATAAGAAAGTTCTCTTTGCAATTATATTTTAATTCCGTGCTCCACGCTGCCCTTCGTTCCCGAGCAAGTGGACATGTAAGGATATGAGACAACCGGGCTCGGAGGCCTCTCGAGCACAGCACAGAAATAAATGCACTCGGTGCCACCAGAACCATACACACTCGAAAATGTAGCATTCGCTCGTTTCGTCGCTCCAATACTTTGCACTCCACATGAATAAAAAAAAATGAACTCCCCAATATTTCAGCTTTATTATGGTAGCGTATAAAATTCAAGATAAATTATAACTCTTCAGCAGAAATTTGCAAATCTTTATCTCGTCTTCATAATCGCATTTTACAAGTTGCGGTCTCTGACAAAAGGCATAGGTAGAGGCAAACTTGGAGGTCTACCCAAAATAAATACGCATCCTAATGCGACGATAGCGCGGCAGCCTGCACTGTTTCGACTGCTCGTTCCGAATTGAAACAGCGGGATAAGACGGGCCGAAAATTTCTATTCCATTACCTTATTTGCAAATTAAAAAGAGTGCTTTAAGGGTTCTATGTAGAACGTTGACTGGTTGGTGTCATCATGAGTTTTGTCTGAAGGTATGATATTTATGTATAGTTAGGCTGGGGGCAGAAGATAGGCCAATTGTTGGCGGTCGTAAACTGACGACTGTTAGGGTCTCGCTGAATCAGCGGCAAGGGTTTTGCATCGCCATGGCTGAGGTGTTGATCCGTTGAGTAAACGCGGCAATCTTAACTGCCGATCATGCGCTGCATCGCCATATAACGCGTGCAGCCGTTAATGCCACATTAAGTTCCGCACAGTTTGCTGAGATGACTCTACTTTGGGGCAGCAAACGCCCACGCTCCCGCAAAATACATCGAAGAATTGGGGGTGATGAAATGCGCTCGTTCATTTCGGCTTTTCGTATTTCAGAGAAAACTTATCGGTCCAGACTTTGAGAGCAGTGCTTCCACATTGTATTGTGTGAGCAACGCTAAGATTGCCTCAGTGATTACATAGTTGTTAAAATATAATATAAAAAGAACAGTTGCATCCTTAAATCCTCTGAATGCTATATTTTTTGGGAAGGGATCTGCAAAATTTTTCTTTAGCAGTCGTTCCATCACAGGCAAAATCTTTTGCATTGTTTTAATGTAGGCTATGAATGCATAATCTATGGTATTGGTCTCATTAAAATTCGACGACTGTTTTGAATGGGAAGTACTGTGAGTAAATATCAAAGCATGATCAAGTATAATGTATTCCGTAAGAACTGTATCTGAGCGGAACCGAAATAAATGACCATTTGCAAATGAAATATATCGAGGATTGTGAGATCGGTTGAAGTGGTTGGACGATTGCAGCGACGTATCAGTGGGCAGTTGCTAGCTGTACTCATCGAAGCAACTCGAAACCTTCATACCGTTCTCTCGTTCGAATCAGTCGTTTTCTCACCTCTCTCAAATTTATTTTCATGCCCAATTGCACAATGCAAACGTACCATTTGGTGAAAAACAGCTATGAGGAGATGCTATAAGTGGACGCCTCTACGCTCTCAGGCTATGTGCTTGTAATTGGTTTGAAGCGCCTTCATAAAAATATTCTAGCACGAGATGAAAGGATTTCGCCGCCTCTCATATTAGATTGCTGACGTGGCTTGGGTATTGCCATGCTCATAAGAATACGGTGCGATAAACGCAGCCGATAGCGGAAACGTTTATGCTGACGAGATTGGAACGAAGTAAATGTGTGACGTGCTCGATAGCTGCACTGCACTGAGCAATGGAATGCACACAGTAATCTAGAATAGGGATGTGCATTTTTGAATGATTATCATGTGCAATCTAGGCAGAGTTTAGTGACTTCAGACACTCATAGAGCTATTAGTAGTATTACGTCCGAGGATGCATATCGAGGAAAGAAGACAGTTAGGCCCCATTGCCAGAAATGTCCCTCTTTCCCCTCCCTCGTTTTCCCTCTTCTTTGGCCTCCCGCATTTAGTAAAACACGAGGGAAATATAGCAACTGCGAAGCGATCGCTCAACAGTATGGATGTTATGGAGTATTTAGCCTCCAAGCCATGAATAGCCAATGAAATCAGAGGGGAAAGAGATTTTGTTGGTGGGCCTCAGTGTTGCTGTTCTCATATACTCAAGGATTGGCAAAATTTAGACTCGAGTGCCAACGATGCTTAGATGAAAATGAGACCCTCAGTTTCATCTAGGCATCGTTGGCACTCAATTTCAAAGTGAGTTTCTCCGGATGACCTCTCCATTACGCACTGTCCCCGAAAATTGATAACCTTGTATGTTCATCGTGTCTGTAAATCTTGGAGCAGATTTGGACAATGCTTGGAATAGAAAACAGAATTATTTCACTGAAAATATGTAGGGCAAAGGGTATGATTATGACAGAGTGTTCACTTCGAATTTCATGTCACCTGTTATTTGGCAGAGTATGGGTAGAGATTCACCTAAGACACCTCCAATATGTCATCCCTGAGCAAATGCCGGAAGGAGGAAACATACGAAAGCATGTAAGCACGAAAAGCAAGGAGTATAACGTTCGCAAAGAAACAATTCACGCATTCAGTGCGCAGCTTAAAAGCAAAAAGAGTGGGTGCGTTAACGATGTCGGTGAAAAGCAAATTCTAGACAAAACTGAAATTAGAAACTGCGCAGAGCATTGTTTGTGGGACAACATTTTTTGGTCGGATGGAACTGATGCACGCATGGGAGAGGCAAACTGAGCTATTTCTGACAGCTGAATGTCGAATAAAGGTGTCCTCAAAAAATAACACAGAAAAAGAAACGTCCTTGTGCACCTTGCACAGTAAATAAGGGAGGAAACAGTGGGAAAACATGCAGTAGTATGCGTTCCCCGTCATAGGCGAATGTCCCTGCAATGTTTCTCCTTAAGAAATATTCACCACTGGGACAGTGCTAGAGCGCTGCAAATCGTCTGCGACGGAAGCGTTTCCCGTAGAATCGGAAAATGGAGAGGACCCATAGAAATATAGAAAATTTGGCATTTGCATGTTTTTGTATTCTCGATAAACTCGCTGCAATTTCACATGCTTTTAGCTAGCTCAGTTTTGCGTTTTGAGCACCGTTCGCAATCAGGGTTAATAACACGGTGGCACAGTTGTTCCAAGCAGTTTCTTGCGTATTTTTTCTGTAATCTGCACTTCATTGACAGTCACTGCATATGCCCTACAGAACTGTGAAGTTGCTTCAGTTTAGTTCTCGTTTTCTTACAGTTTCTGTATTTGGCTGTGCTATTGCATGGCTATGTTTTAGAATCATCCAGTGCTCTCACCGCATACACTAAAATGGATGATCACTCTTTTTGGATTTGACTTCTGGTCAAGAAAAAGGGCAGTCATTCAATTCATTCGCTGCACTACTCACTTTTCATTTGTTCGTTATCAGTGGCGGATGTGGAAGCCGATTAGAGGAATGTAAAATAAGCGTAAAAAGAATCGAAGTCAGCTGCTGGCTGCACTCCAAATGGGCGTGATGACCATCAACTAATCAAGTATCCCAATCAGGTTGGAGAGGAGAGCACTAGATCTGACGCCTTAGAACATGTGAGACTGTCATGGCATTTATTTTTCCTTTTATTCGTTTTCAACTCGTAACTGGCACCAGCGGCTTCTACTTCCCGATGACGCACATCCAAAGAAACTGCTTATATACGTTCAGCTTCCAACCATGAAAATAAGGAAAAGCTGGCAGTACTAAAACACAGCTTCTACAAAAATTTGCTAACAATAAACTGTCTCCTCTTCTCCTGCCGGAAAAGTGACGAAGCCTGAGAGCATGCGAGGAGGCAAGAAGAAGTTCTGATATCCCGAATACTTGCTTGTATAAGCCCTGCCTTATAAGGTTTTCATACTCGTTTTCCAAGGACATTTTTTTCAGTGAAAGATGTACTCTTCTCATGATGATTTTGAGCACTCTTCTGTATAGTTATAAATACTGCCCAGCCACTTTTTAAAGATAAATCAAACGAGCTTTCGAAGCCAAGGACACGAATTTTCAGGTTAGGCTGCGCAAATTATGCAATCGGTCCAGGCTCATTGGTCAAATTGATCGGACAGATTCATTTTTGCAGGTCATCTTCCTTGAAATCCAGAAAATTTTCTTGTCGAGGCCGGGCTACTAAGCTAGGATCCTTCTATTTGATTTGCTGACTATAAAAATCCGACTGGCACGCGTAATGCTTTATGCATTATGACTAATAATAATGCTTTATATTAATAACTTTTGAATAACTCTAACTTTTAATTGAAACTAGAACACTAAACAATGACCGCTCTTGAGTGTTTCTTTACTGCGGACCATATGGAACTAAGTAGGCTACGGACACATGCACTCAAGCATAAAAACCGTCGATAACGAATATATTTGTTCACGATGTGAGGGGGAGCATCCATATGATTTACATCCCCGCGATGCAAGTTTTTTCACTTTTATTCTGGTGGAAGATTAGAATTGAGCTCTGTGGTAACTATGCCAGTTGTGCACACGGATCCAACTGACTAATGTTGTGGACGAACGACTTCGAATATTGTGAATGATATAAAAGAGTTGACATCAAGCTAGAAGCGGATACATTTCGCCTCTGCAAAAAATTCATTTGCTTTTGTGGAGTATTTCACAACTCACAAGCATTTTTCACTCTGTCAGTTATATCGAAGAACCTTTTGCATTATCGCAAAAGTTGTATGGAATGACGAAATGGAACGAAGCGCAGGTATATTATAGAATGAAGGAATCAGGATTTAATAGAACAATAAAACTTTTCAATGAAAAACTGCGAAAGCTGAGAGGTGCAACGAATGCATCGAAGAGAGCTGCCGAATAAGTCGACTGGGTATTCGGAATAATGCAGCTTTAATTTTTGCTGCATTCTCGAAACAAGCTAGCAATTTCAGCGATAATGCAATTGAACGGTGTGTGGGTTAGCCGTATGCAAATGTGGCGGCTACATCAAACGCAATCAACTAGTGAACGGCTTTCATCCGTACCGAGTGCGTTATCAGAACTTCCGTCGAATTATTAGTATGAGTAGGAATTGTTTTTGTAGTCTTATTCCATGGGTGTGCCTTTGATGTGACCGCCGCTCTCCTTTAATGCACAAGACGGTTCGCAATCATGCCGTTCACATCCGGTACTACAACGCGTATCTGAAGCATATCGCATGCTTTTATTTAACGTCACCATGCTACTACAAGAAAACCTAGTGCGTGCTGCATACAACGGAATTATGAGGCTCTTCAGCGAAATAAGTGAAAAACCATCGATTGAACAACGAGTTGCAGTTTACTAAGCTTTTGATATGTTATCAGATGGGTTTGTTGAGGAGCATGTTTAATGAGCTTCGAAGGCAACAGATCTACGTAATGGCGATTAGACAACGGCGATGTCTCGAATGGAGACAATTTGTGGTTACGTACTCAGTTTTATGTAGCATGGTTTACCGAAAATGGTATCGAAGGGAGTACTCCAAATTCAACACTCGGGAACCGCCATTTCTATATCTCGAGATGAACTGAGCATATTTAAAATCAAATTCATCTCTCCCATAGTTTTGTACCGGAGGAAATAACCTTCGAAATTGGCGTTGCTGGTACGCTTCCCGCATGCTTTTCCACGTGGCAGCGAACTCAGCTAAACTGCCACAACCGAACTTGCGGAAATACTTGTTACAATTTTGGGATGAAGGAGATTAATAAAAGTGAAAACAAGCGAGGAAATTTGCATGGACCAGTGAGAACCCCGTTAGGTTGTTTATTTGAGAAAACAGTTCTTGATGTCCTTAATTCACACAGACGTGGCCTAATATTTGATGAAAACGTTGCCGAAAACATTAATGCTCAGATGATCGCTGTCGAGCTACAGACTGTCGGCATTGATTATTAGACATCAAGTATTAAATATCAGGCATTAGATATTAACTATTAAATCCTAGGAATTAAATATCAAATATGTATTTCTTCGAAACTACTCTCGCAAAGTGTTAAATGACGACACTTTGTTTTAATGGTTGTGTATCTGTGTGCGTGCGCTAGCATTTGTGTTTGCATCTATGCGCGTATCCGCTTTGCGGATGAAACTTTACAAAACAAATGAAAGAAGAATCTTTCACAAAAGATCTACACGAGCATTAAGGCCGTTTAAACTCAGGTCAGCACGTTGTTGAAGTGCTGGCAGTTTGGCAAGCTCATTGACATAGGGCGAACTACTACAGTGACGTCTGTCCTGCTAGCCCACCCGGTATGCTTGTATATGAGGGCAGTTTTTGGAGAGAAACGTCTGATTTCGCCTGATACCTCAATGCCTCAACTTCCGCTGATTGTTGCTACAGTTGTTTTTGAAATTTTTGAAGGAAGAGTGATTTCGACTGCACCTCTTCTTAGGACTTCTGTAAATATTTTGTAGCCGATCCTGGAATGAAACATTTAAGCTCAACTGTCGTGCTGGATACAGCCGAACTGGTAAAGCAGAAAACATTAGGAAATTCATGATATTTAGGAGCGCAATCTTCCTTGCAGAATTCAAGAAAATCTCCCTATAGAGACTTGAGAACGGGAATTCAGTTGATGGCAGTGACGCTTGAGTTTTTTATGAGTGGACGTTAAGGAGAAAATTTTTGTAAATGAGAAAACGAATATTTGATAAAATATAGAAAATACATTATAAATCTGAGTCGAAATAAAATACGCAAAGAAGAGTAGGGCACGTTGGCAGGAAATGCGTTTTTATATTAGTTTTGCATTCACCAATATTTTCACACAGGCACAGGTATCATCGTAAAATAATAGGGCGTGCACGGTGATGCATTCATATTTTAACAGGCCTGAAATCTTATATAAAATTTCTACAATCGGTATGTTATATTGCATTCGATAACCTTCACTGTGTTCTATACCGGCAAACTTTCCTTCGTATTTGCCTTATCTCTATTGCTTCTTGCAAAATGCAAAAGTCATCGTCACTAAAATCAAAATTCAACTTGCGATCATTAAAATGTGGCAGATTCAATTTTGTATAAAATAAATAGTTTGTCACAAAATTGCTGGCGGCTCTTCCGATGTCCCACTCAAGAAACATCGCCATTGCCCTCCCTTAGCCAAGGAAGACAGCAGTTTCAGCCCATCAAAAAACGTTGCAGCACAAACGACGTTCTGCGCGGTTTTCACATTCTTGCGCTATTAGCGCCGAATCTGCTCCTTGTCGACATCGTTGTTACCCTACTCCTTCACCTTTCAAAGCGTGGCTAAGTTGCTGCTGTTGTGTGTTGAACGCCTAGCTGCCCGGACTTCTGCTTTGTGGACATTCTGCTTTTCCTATCTTTCGTAGATTCGAACTCATCAAGTGCATTCTGGCAGTCTTTTTTGGAGCTTTGTATGCTCATGCACATTTCTGTTCAGCAATTTCTCCTTAGTATCTTCCTTATTGAGCTTCCTCGTCTGAGGGGCGTCGCAAAGTGATCTCTTCAACTAATTTCAGGTTTTATCTAACAATTTCTAAAGAATTTGTATGATTTCGTGAATGGCTGGTGGGGTTTTATCGCATATCGATTCACTCATCCGGTTGCAGCATTACGAATGCAGGTTAAACAAGCGATCAACAGGAAAATCGCACCAGCGATCGGTTTGGATAAATTAGATGACGAGGCCGCGAATGTTTTATTATTCGGTTTAACTGATTAGACTTTTTATTTTGATGAGTGAGAGTGCAATAGCGCGCATGTCACACCAGGTTGACTGGCATACTTTCGCACTTTTATGATGAGCAGGCAGAATAATGAAGATGCAGCTCACTTGAAGCAAAGTTCTCGGTAAATTGGAGTGGGAATAACTCTTCCCAACAATGATGGATCATTCCAAATGTAGGTTTTTTGTCACATTATAGAATTCAAACATTGCTCTAAGTTGAAACAATTGGTCGACACACACACAGATGCACACGGATTTGGCACCGAGGTGACACACTGCAAATTTAAGCGCACAACTGACTAGGAGCTGCAAAGCGGTTTTGTTTTGTGCGGATGTGCGGCTTTGCCTCAAGAATGGTTGCATATGGGAGCGACTGCATGCAGTGCCAGGGCATTTTAAATGTCATCTATGGTATAACTGCAAACAATTTTCATTGGTCCTACTCTGAGGAGCACAGTTGAAGGGTTTTTCTCAAAGTGAGTGTTTTTGCCTTGTTTCTTACAGCAATCATCAGAAAATTGCTGCACAAGTTCCAACACTAACACTCAATCTATCACCAACACTGGAATTTCTTTTCGTGTTGAAATTTTTCGTTAGTTCAGTAGAATCGAATCAATCTGCATAGATTCTAATTGGATTCTGGGCCTCAGTGGGTTATCTAACATGGACATTGCTGCTTTATCTAACACTATATGTCGGGCGCGTATAAGCGCCGCTGAACATCTGGTGGAGAGTCCACTAAAATTTGCGCTACATTTTTTCTCACGAGTTCTCCATTCGTGAAAACTGTATATGAAGTGTGAGACTCATGGAAAGTGGATTTTATTCTGCGAAGTGTTACTAGATAAATAGCTCGAAAGTTCTTCGCATTTCAAATTTTATAATACTTTTCCTTCATCTGCTCCAAAGCGCAAAATTTAAGGAGAAGTTTACTTCAAATTTTCAGACAAAGGAAAACTTCTCACAGAGCGTCCTTAGTAAAAATAACACGAATTTCCTCAAAACAAGAGCGAGACTGAGTTTGTGCTGACCTGCCTGAGTCTACATTACAAGATGTATGCACCTACGGTTTTATGCCAACGATTTCGAATATAAGGAATAGTATTGACAAAATTGATCGTTATTTGATAGGTGTATCTTTTGCTAACTTGTCTCTTATTTGCATAAAGAATAGCGTTAAATTTACCTCCGAATCCTTCACAAGAAATATTCATTTGCTCATGCTTCCTTCGTAATTTTCATTATTGAGATTAATCCAATAATTAACCAAAACATTATATTCGTCAGTCTCATAAAGGATGAGACTTTCCATTAACACTGAACCGACCAGAAATTCGCCTATAAAAGAGCTGTCAAAAAGTCCCCTAAATCATGACTCATCCTATACATTGTTTAATCATTCAGAACGTTTCAGTCAGCTAATTTTTGCCATAAACTCGCGACACCATCTACAGCTTTTCGGAGATTCTTTTTTCTATAGCAAGTAGATATTGAGATAATATTTGCCATACGATTTGGCTAATTTGGTTAATTCGAGGAGATCGAGCATAAATTGTTCTTATCGCAAAGTTACGAACGTCATCTGAGACATTTTCATCGCAAATCGTCACCACTGATCTAAAAATACATAGCAATATGACAAAGTCTCGTGCAGCGCACTCAAAAATGAATGAAGTGAACCATTTGAAAAGTTACAGCTTCTTTTCGCACGCAGTTTTCGCTCGTGAGTGTTGTTCAATTTGTCTTCGCACTTTCCCTTTCATCTCGAGGCGCACCTTTCAACTGACTGTCATTAATTTCCAAACAGTTGCACCAGCCAAAAGATTTCAAAATAAGTGAACATTTATTGACAGCAGAAAACTAATTTACAGGTAAAGCTCATTACAACATCATTAGTCATCTTCAGATACATCATATATCGACTAGATAATATTTTAAATACCAAACCATTCAACAACTAATAATCGATGAAGCAAAGTTAACAATAAGGCGGAAATTCTTTCAAAACCTTCTCCTTGTAGTAAGAAAAAACATCAGTACCTATCTTCTTGAGATGCACAAAAATTATGTTTTCTGCAGATACAGAAATGCCGTTCGTGAAAGGCGATATCGAATTCTGAATTGGTGATCACGGTTCTATAATTCTCATAAGTTTCTGCTGCTGCACATATTCTGCGAATGACAGATTTTCCCTTACCACGGAGTGTCTTTTGCAATCGACATGCATATTTCAAATCTAGCACATTTCTAACACATAGCATACAACAAAGGAGCACATTACCAGTCAAAAAATCCTTGCGCTATAAATGCGCTCTAATATTTGAGTGCTAACAGATTTCAATGTATCACGATAGGCAACCTGAAACGCTTTCACATACTTGCGTACGTATGATTCATGCTGCTTTATACTCGAGCAGAAAAGTGCGCTACTGGGGCAAGTCGCTTAGCAATTTTCATGATGGCTCAGTTAGAAAGATTATGAAACAATAAAACCACAGATTCTTTCGAAACTTCACACAATCTTCCACAGTTTGGTTTCGCTTTAATATGCTATGAAAATACAACAAAATATGTGAAAGTTGTCCTACCGCTTGCAACCATTGACTACCTCATGGAAAATACACTGATAGCAGTGAGAACGATTAGAGAAAAATTGTACTGTCCACTGATGCTTACGCTATGAAGGGAGTGCAGGCCCAAACCTCATTTCTTCAAGAAGTGGCTTTTGTGCAAGCGAAAGTATATGAGCATATGCGCAACCGTAAAACTCTGCTAAGCTTTTCATGCTGTTACGCTCGTGGAATCAGTTGTGAGGCTGAGTGAATGGAGTGAGAAAAACGCTAAGAGTATTATGGTGAAAGCATCATCGGACAATTTAAAGCACTAACTTAACTCTCCTCTTTCTATATATGGATGTATCGACGAAGAGAAAGGTTCTATCAGAAGCAGACACGGCACACTGCACATTGTACACCAAGTGCTCCCTGCTAGGCATATGCGGACCGGAAGGCCGGTAGACGAACTTGGGCCGGAACATTGCGTCGTCGTCTTGTACCTATGCGACGATGGCATCGATCGCTATTTGACAGCAAGCGTTCTCACAAAAATCGCATAGATACTGTCTCGTGCATCCTTCTGCATGACAGCAATCGGCGATTATGTCTGCAAGTCATCTCGACTAATGGAAGATAAATTTGCGTGCATTCATGAAAGCAGTGATTGACCTTTAAAGCGATAAGCTCAACCGTTTTACTGCAACAAGGTTTTGTTCTTGTTTAGTGCGTTTGTTAGGAAACGGGATCTAAAAAATGGTGGAGACCCTATATGATTAAGTCAGTTTTCTAGCGAACGGATTCTCGACAAAGCGAAAATTGTTAAAATAGAGGAGAGCTTAAATTAGCGCAAAGAGGGCATTTTCGTCATCCATTCGTTTCAAAAATATAGAGAGTGACTTCCGCCCACTCTACATGAGCAAATGAATGTCAGCTGCATCATTCTATAATCCAGGTGAATTCTCTGCACTTAGAGAAGTGAGTGAGTGATGGTGAGCGCGATTGAAACTGGGATTTGGTGCGACTGTACGATGAATTCAAAGAGATTCGTCGATGCACTCTGTAACCGGTAGGACGTGCGTCTGAGCGTCGTAAATCACATCAACAGTGGACATCAAAATATTACATAATGACTTATCGTCATACAATAAGAGGCGTGGTGTGTTTTTCTATGTCCCGTCGTAGTGACGACAACAAGAGAACGAAAAGACACACTTTCGCACTCAGTTAAGAATATCTAAAGCGTTGATGCAAATACAAGAACTTCTCTCATACAATTCTTTCAGAGAAAAGTTGGAAGATATCTAGATAAGATCTTACATTCGCTCCCACAAAGGGCCCCAAACAGAGTTCTGAGCCTTGGAAAGCAGAGCCAACTGGGGGAATTTTTTTAGTCATCGTTAACTCTCGGTGGGGCAAATATGGTTAGAGAGCCTTATTTAGCTTTTGCTTTACAAGGCTGTTCTCGAAAGCCGCACTGTACTACTTAGCTGTTGCAGTTATGGTCAGCGCCGCATTCGTGAGTAGTATTAGCCACTCTAGGCAATAGGGCAAGGGTCATAACTGCTGAGAGTGACTGCTCTGAAGTGGAGTGAATAGAAACATTGAAGCGAACAAGCAACGAACATTGAAAAAGATATCAAGAGTTCTTTGAATGTTTATTCTTTGAATGAAAGAAGGGATACTGTCAAGAATTCTTTGAATGATCATTCTTCTAAAAGCAAAAATATTTGTACGGGTTCTAGAAGAAGCCAGGTCCATAGTCAAAGAGAATGAAACAACTCTAGTGGAAGCTTAAAAATAAGAAAAGAATTGTTGGTGAGAAATTCATTAACGGTAACGAAAGCAGAGCCCCGTTTGATTTTTTGTTCCTCAGTGATGAAAGTTCCTGACGTCCTTCTCCCCCTCCCCCACCATGATTGCGCTTTTCACAGCACTTGCAAGCATCAATTCATCCCAGCCTTACTCTCAGTATTGGTGTTTGGGCTGTAATTTTTGCTCTTTATATATATATATTTTTCTGACGTTCATAGTCATGTTTCGCATGCTAAATGAAGGAGCTATTTCAAGTCGCTTATTTCCTAAGAATAGTTGTGACATACCTGGCCCAGCGTATTTCAACATCGGTCCATGAATGCCACCATTATTTTTGCATATCTTCTTTAGTACAGCCCTATCTTTCACAGAGCATATCCGGTAACGAAGCAGACACTCGTCTCCTCGTGAGCTGATCACCATCATGCATAAAACGATGCTCAGCAATGGCATATACATCTGAAGAGAAACCATTTATTAGCTCGATCATGCAGAGACGCATCATTGAGCACTAGAGATGTGGAAGAGCGCGCGAAGAACAGGAAAATAATTCGCACTGCGACTGATAAAGCATATCTTGTTTCAACGCTCAAGGAAACAAGAATGCTGAAAAAACGTGCAATCAGTGGAAAACCTCGGCTTCAGTGTCATGAAGCTGGATTTTGCAGGAAGTGAGACGTCAAGTAAACAAAGATGTTTTGGTGTGATCATGTGATTTCCGCTCGTTGACCTGTGCAATGAGTCTGACCGATTGCATTGGGGACAGCCCACGGTTACCGCAGTTACTCGGTTACTACTCAATTTTTAATATGAGAAGTTGAATAATCTCGAACAGAAGTGACCCAGTTTTAAAATTGTTGATTAAATATATATGTTGAATTCCACTTTATTAAAGCAATTTATTCCTTCATTATTCGAACAGGTAGAAGAAATAATAAAATCATTTCAATTAACCTCATTGCAGTCGAAACAATCAGTCATGGAGATATGTTTCCAGCGTTGAGCACTTTCATTGTGCTCATTGAAACTTTGAACTATTCGCATTAGCTTCAATCATGCGATAACAACGGCTAAATGTTTTTAATCCGAAAATTCTAACATTTTACTTATTGACCATTCACCGCCTCTCACCCCTCTACAAGTTCTCCTCATTCATAACTAAGTTTATGGATGAGGCTACAGTCAGATTCTTCCACCGAGCTTAAGCGAATAAATTGCGATACATAGCACAGAATTTGATATGACTATGCTTTCCCACCTGATAATAGCCACTTCCATAAGTTGTCAGCAAATAACAAGGCGTACGCGACCATGTAGTTATAATTTAAATTGGTTCCGCAGCTCTAAAATTTCGAAAAGTTTCCGTTTTTGAATGAAATTAACATTTTTATATAAAAAAATTTTAATGTATGCAAATATTTATGACACTTTTCGAAACAGCAACGACAACACGGAGATTAGTGTAACTTTGCATTAACGGAGTGCACAATATCGCACCGACACACTTGTAGGCATTGAGTGAACAGTGGTGAAGAAAATGCACAACAAAACGCATGGGGCGACACATTGCATTGTGTCAAATTGAGCCTCAAAATTACATGAGAGGAAGGAAAGGTATTTGAAAAAATTAAAACAGGTCGAGCAACACGCCAAATCGCCCACTGGAAATATAGTTTTATAGTTCCGTTCTTCAAATTTGTCACTTTTTCAGTTGCTAATCTATTTTAATTCGGTATGATTGAAGTGGTGACTTAGTAAGAGAAATTTGCTTGCACCAATAGCAACTCTCAAGCGCTTTTGAAAAGTTATCAAATCGAAAGCAAAAATTTTGCAGTTCGGCTAATAGAAACTGCTTAACTGCTCACCCATTCAATTGGTGACTCCAACACAATATTTAACACTGCCCACTGAAGTGCAATTCCGGCGGTTCTAAACGGCTGCGGATTCCTATACGCCTTTATCTTTTGACGTTGGTACGTCAACTTTATTGGTAATACGGTAAATTCACCAAACTTGTGGTATTAGCTTCAATGAATGCCAGAATGAAAGTACCAAGCAGAAGCATATATATATATATATATATATATATATATATATATATATATATATATATATATATATATATATATATATATATATATATATATATATATATATATATATATATATATATATATATATATATATATATATATATATATATATATATATATATGAAAATTATACGTCCACGTTAAGTATTTTCAAATTTCCATAAAAGGAGGCAAATCGTAGCATATTTCCCTAATAGAAACGATTTAATAAAGGAATCCTCAGTCAGAAAATTCGGTCTTTTGGCTGCACCTGGATGCCTACGTTAAGAAATCATTTGGAGAATTTCAGCTTGCCTTTAACTGCGAATAGCTGATCTAATGAAACGAATGGTGCGAAGACTGTGGATGGATCGGATGTGCCGATCAACGGTCACAAATTTCAAGGTGCGGGCGCACTGCACTTTTAAAACAAAACATTTACCAGTATTTCCTTAACGCATGAATTCACTGCATTGCAGTGGGATTTTTCTAGCAAATTTCAGTGAAGAAATTATCAAACAAGGAAACGTAAATCAAAAGAAAACGATGTCATTTATTAGCGCTTCGGTGTAATTGCAAGTGCAATTGGTGCATTAGACGACATTGTTTCTGAAATTCAGTGAAGTTCGAAAATACGGTGCGTTCTATCACCTACGTGAGTCACGAATCCTCTTTTTCTAATTCGCTAATATCACTTTCGATCAGCTCCCTAGTCCATTCTTTTCTAAATTTGAATTCCTAGTGCACATTTGACTTTTTTGTCCACGTAAGGGAAATATGCGAAGTGACAGAACAACGCTGAGAATGTGACAACGTGCAAATAATTTCTTCGCTTTAATGCAAAAAAAGCTGTTAATAGACGTGTGAATGCAAATGATACTTATTTTTTCTGATTTAAACACATCGAATCTCGGAAGGAGTGTTGGCTTAGACTTATGCAGACACTTAGAGACATTCTTTCCATCAAATGTAAAACGCAAATGAGTTTTATTTTCATATATTTTGAAAAAAAGAGTGCTAATGCAATATCATCAAGTGCAGATTTTTACTTGAAACATCGCAAAAATTTCCAGAAAAGCTTCACGATTAAGCAATCCTATGTGTTCTGAAAAAAATCCGCTCTGGATGTTAGGATGAATGTGATGGACTTGTTGAACGGGAAAAAAGAGAGATCATAGCGATTTTTCGCTCCTAGGATTTCGTGGGGCGATATCAAAGGTTCTATTATTACGAGCACAGTCTATAGGTTTTTTTCATAGGTGAGAACGTACAAAGGGCGTTTCGGAATGAGGAGGAATTCATAAGTCGCTGGCATCCGACCGAAACGATTTATAAATATTTCCTGCCAAAAACGGCCAAGATTCGTCCAATTTTGGCGCAATTTTGTACAAATTAAGGTGCTAGATTTATATTTTCATCTAGTGCTGTATAATTTCCCTCCATAAAAGGCTAATTTTATATCGATGTGGTTGCAGCTCTACATAATCGATTGCTAACAAGTTCTACATATACGCATATGATCAATCCGGTGCGTAAATATTGCACTATGGTACCATAAGGTGGAAAAGTTCTGAAGATTGAAAAAATTCAAAGAATAAATCAAGTGGTTCACTCACCGAAACTTCTTACTCATCAAATCGCCATGTTTTATAATAGGACAGTCTTTCAATCGGCCACAAAGGAATATGAGAACGACACAATAGTTCTCATTAAATGATCAAACCCAATTGGGATACCTCATATGTTCGCTCTTCTAAATTAATTACGCTCTCTTAGGAGGCTTCAGAGGTGAAACGCACCTCCGAGGCACTAGAGACAGAAATGAGACCGAGTTCATTCAGCTTCAACGAAACAATCGTTTTACTTATCTTGGAGCCACCAATAAAACAAAATTATTTAAGTGATTTGCCACTAGTATGGAAAAGAATGAAAGGTACAGTGGCATGCACACTGTCTGAATGGGTCGTTAACTTTCATACATTTATATTCGGACGCTCCGCCCACCCAAGAAGATCACAACTCAGCGCACATTCCATGGGAAATGCCATTAAGGCGTGTCCATTCGGCAACATCTTCATGTTCTCTATATTCTCGTAATTTTTGCTCATATTTAGCGTTGATCAGCAAATTCTGAACTGAATATGAGACCGACGTGAAGCAGATAGCAATCTTGGACGAAGCATTCTGCAGCAACAACTCTTTATAAAGTATTCCAAGGATAGTTAAAATTTTTCTAAACTTATGTTTGAAATGCAGTTCATCAAAAGCTATGGGCATGGTTTCCTCAAACTGAAGAGTTCAGGCTTCTCGTCCCAAAAATGCTAATGCAGCACAAACATTTCGATAGATCTCTACTTAAGGACCATGCTTTCCCACTTGTTCGTTTCCTCCCTGATGCCCCATCTTGCCCACCTCGTGGTCGCCCCGGAATGAGGTTTGATATGTTTGGTGGACGACTGCTGCAGCTGCACTGCTTATTTCGTAAACAGTATTACATAAGGAATCATGAACACGTCCTCCACCAGATGAGGGCTATAACCCTTTAGCGCAGTGAATACCGGAACAAGAAGAGCGATGAACGCAAAGGTTTTAAAAGAAAACAAAGGAAGTTTTGTTAACAGGTGTAAGTGAAGCCTTTCAATGTACTTGCGGGGGGCATCAAGGACGAAACATACAGGTGAGGAAGCTTGCCAGAAGGACTGACACGGCATACGCTCTCGTATTTTCTTCGGGCGGTCCAACCAGTTTCATAAAATGCCAACAAGTAATGAAATCCGCTCAACGATATATGCGTACTTCGACTCGCCGACCATTCATGTAAATCCTTCGTATAAAACGCACTTTTCTTCAATCTGAAAGTTAGCCTGTGATTATTATATAATGTAGATTATAGTCAACGAATTTCCTAAGTTTAGCTTCAACAACTTCTGAGTTAAACTATCGATTAAGCACCCTGAAAGGTACAAACATATTCATCACGACCACTGTGCGCTTTAAAACTACAAATATGCTGAAATACAAAAATGCATAATGCTTGAAAATTGGTCTCTGTGAACGGAAAAGTTGGGATCAAGCAGCTGGCCCACGCTGCACTTTCCTCTGCCCACAAGCACGAGCAATGAAGCAAACATGCCTAAAATATTCTGGCTTTCCTTGCACCATCATCTGTGCGTCAATAAAGACAAAAAGCACCGCATTCTATTTCGCATAAAATATTATGTGAAGTAACACTTTTACAGCTTCTTCTGAGGCTTTTCTAACTAAGCAAAGGTCTCTTTTGATAACAGCATCAGTTAAGGACTAATAATGCATACTTAAACAAGCGAGGAATATCTTCGGTGCACAAGATACTGTTTATCTGTCTGCGTCATACCTTTCACAAACCGATCCTAGAAGAAGATGTCGAACAGTTGGATAGCAAAAGTATGACGTTCGTTATTGAAATTGCGAAGAGTAATCGAAACTGAACGTGAGCGTTTATACATTCCATCAGCCTTCTGTGTTCACATTCAAGCTGCGCCAAAGCACGAACACAAAATAATTTCACTTCATTGAATACTCAGGAAGCTGCCACACAACTCTGCCACTGGATGGACCAGAAATACTGCCTACTGGAGCGCCCATTAATAATTTCTTTTTTCTGGGAATAAATCAAGAGAAGAGCTTATCCATCCAGATCATATCATATCCATCCAGATCCGCACAAGAAGAACGAATGGTAAGAACAGATTCCCAATTTTGACAATCTGAATTTGCTTCCATTTATGCTATTTGCTTTTCAACTCTCCTTCTTTCTGTTCACTTCAACGTTTAAATTAACGCACAGTCGTTGATTTTGATGCAGGTAAGAAGTGAAAGAGCCGAAAGTAAAACCCCTCCCCTTTCTTTTAAGTACGATTCCACACGTCACGTCGATTTACACCACTTTCTATTCATGTGAATCGTTTTCTACAGACAATTAAAGGTTTCTGCTGTTTTCGTGATGCAGAAATGGACCGCTCAAAACTGTCACTAAGATCATACACTCTAGCGCGCAAACGGTGTTTCAAACATTATCTCGAAAGTATTACGGCACTACATCAAGGTGCCCAGACATATGAGGATATTTCTTGTGAAATTGAGGTGTAGAGAGGATGAGATATTTCAGGCGGAAATATGAGTGCAAACAGATGATGCTTAGTACGTTTTAAATTGACAATTAGAAATGTCGCTGTTATGTTTGTCACATACAACATAACAGTGCTTCATATTTGGCTACGCCTTCTTCCTCACGCCATGCCGCTTTTCGACACGATTCCAACCTGTAACGAACACCACTCGTCGTACCACATCTGCGCGAATGCCCTTTGCTTGTCGCATCGTAGAACGAGTCAGTTGCGCTAAATAATCTTGAGCATAACATCTCAGTGTTTCATTGCCGATCCTTGACCAAACACACCCAATATTGGCCGTATTGCAATCATAGGTTGTTTCTCTACCATCAGCTTTTCAGTTTCACTCTGAATGAGCAGACTTTTCAAGCCATCATACGTTTGCGATTTAAAATTTCAAGAATCCTCTTCGATCCAATAATCGGATGCTATTCAAGGTGCAATGTTTAATGATTTGCAGACATTGGAAGGCCAGCAGCTTCAAGTGTCATTTAATTTATGAGGTGTGCAAAAACATCATGAAAAAATGCCCGCTATGGATGGAAAATGCAGTGTTGCCAGTGAAATCTACTTTTCAAAAAGAATGCTCTCAACAGTTTCGATGAACTTCGAACCATTCAGCAAAGTCGTCAAATTTATTCCTAGTATTCCTTAATACAATATCCAAAATACCATGATCACATCACATGTTCCCCCAGGAATAGAACGTTACAATCCTCTATGGCCTTCACCAAAGCCCACTAACATTGGCGTTTTTAAGGGATCTAAGCTTCATATTATTAAATGAAGCTTCCTACAATTCTTCACATATTCTATATGGAAGGACAGAATTCAGTCACAAATGCCTAAATGTGGTGACTGAGATAGAAAAATATATATGGCCTTTCGAGCAGTGTGAACATCAAAGAGTGACACATGATATTCGATTGGATATAAAATTGCCGGCTGTGGAACATATGCGCTGAGAGTGTCAAGGCCGCAGTCATTATTGCAGTCATTTGTAGATTTGTTTTTCGCACAATCGTTTCAGGTGCTTATGCAAATTTGCGTTCCACGGCAGTGCAAAGATAATCGTGTTACACTTCGCAACGGTTTTCGTAACCGAAGCAGCGATGCTCTGAGAGTAACCAAGAATTTGAAGACAGCCGACTATATGATTTCATTGTTTTCATTGCGATTTTCTTCAAGAGCATTTCCCCTTTACAAATAGGCACTTTGAAACAAAGTTCTAAGCGAATGGTGAGAGCGGCAACAGTATTAAAAACAACTTCTAGAATATTTATTTACACAGCGCAGTGCTCATCAAAGGCATCACAGTGACAAACCAGTGCATTGCATAATCGCCTAAGGGACTGTCAGGCTGTGCAGTGCTTTAGTTATAATGAGGGTATTCGGGAACGAGGGTTACATTTTCGGAGAAGTGCATGCCGTATTGAACATGTCTGTATTGTCACAGGTGAGGGTAATTTGGCCACCGTTGCACTTGTTATATATTTCAAACAGTAGGTGCAGTAATCTTAACAGCACAAGGTTGCTCTGTGCTCTCAACATTAGTGAGTCCAAAGTATCATAAGCATAACTCATAAGCAACATGAGTAAGTATGGAATTTATGGCAATCACTTAGCTGCATGCGCACGTGCACTGCAATCAGAGGCACATCGGCAAAAACAGGTTTGATGGAAAGGTGGAAGCGAATAAGCGAATCCATAGACAAGAAATGGAAAATGAAATGTGCGTGAGTATGTGTTGATGGGAAGGGTTATCACCGAAATGTCGCGTAGAGCGTAACTGTCGAAAGTGCGTCACGCCAACGGCGGCATAACGTGATAATCGTGTGGGGTGGCACGCCGGGTACGCGACTTGAACGCGTAACAAAGGATCTAGTATCGCCTCTAGCATGTTCGCATTTCCCCTCCTCCTAGCGCACGTCGGTCAGTTGGTACGTCTTCGTACGTATGCCAGCTTTATGGGCATCTTCATCGGCCATTTCTGATGTTGTCGCTTTAGATTATCTAACAGAGCAAAAGACAACACATTCACCTATCAAAAACCAACGAAAATTTCTCTAAGTGCTTCGTAAAACTGATTGCGCGAATATCTGTGTTGCGTGCTGGAGAGACAGAGAAGGAATTCTCGAAAACGCGTAAGATGAGAGGATTGAAAATATAAAATTGGACAATTGTAAGCTTTTATACGGGACGATTTGATCCTTAATTCGAAGACGAGGGGATAACAAAATGAAAGAAATATGAGATTTTCCAAAAAAAAAGTCAAAGCGCAGGTGAACAAAGAGCAGAATTTTGGAATGTCCCCGGAAGTGCTACATTCCAGAAATATCAGAGCGACATTCGTTGAATGGGAATCCTCAAGATTCCATATCCTAGTGGATCCTATTTCAAGACCCATTGCTCCTTATCTTGACTCAGATGTGTGGAAAAAAGGGAAGCAAGGAAACAAGGATGATTGTCGGGAGGTGCTAGAAGAATTAGAATTATTACACGACGACTGCAGTCGTACATTGATTCTAGTGAATTTCAAGTAGCATTTCCGTTTGGAAATTGAACTAAACATCGAAAGGTAGAGAGAAAATTTGTAACTTAGAACAGGCACGATCAGCTTATAGCAACCAGGAAGGTAATGAAAGGCTCGCCGAAAACAATGCACTGCTTTTAACACATTTCACCGTAGTTGTAAAGCTGCATAATGAAAAGCAACAGCCTTTATGGCGTTCTGAATGGCGAGGAGTGCCATGCAAGGCGCCAAAGATTGCTAAATCAGCCACGAAGTCTTTGTTTGATAATAATTCACAGTCGATTTTTTTTCTATATACGTAAAGCTGATTGTTTCGACTTTTGATCTGCATCTGGGAAATTCTTTCAGAGCACCATTATTACGATACCATATTGAACCTACCGTAATCTGTTTCCCTGCTTATCTATTTCTTTGTTCACTTGCCTTGCAGTTGACTTATATAAAGATTAACTCAGGAAGTGAGTTTGAGTTGTTTAAATTGCATCTAGAGTAGTCTCTTATATTCGGTTTTACTCCCACCGATATTCTCCTTCATATTGTATTTCGAGATCTGCGGACTGCCGATAGAAACAAACAATGTCGACTCAAGCAACAATTTAGGAGGTTGATAGCAGACTCGTTTTAAGTCGAGTTTCACCGTTCAGTCCCACATTCAAAAGCATTAACATGTTCTGTTACTTCCTTCCAAAATTCTCTTAGGGCATGTAATGTGTCACCTACGACCAGCCTGTGAGACCAGCCCGAGCTATACGGGACTGCCAGCATACAGGTTTGTCGAAATTCCAGTTGATAGTTTGGACGTCCGTTCCACGACAGCATGAAGTTGATCCTAAGCATGCTGCCCCAGTTTTATAATTGCCGTTTCAGCAAAAGCGTGCCGAAATCCATACCTGAGCCAATCTTTTGTTTCGATAAATCCGCCCAATTCGGCGAATTGTAAGGTTTAAAGAAGACACAGTTTGAGGATGTATTGAATTCTTCCCTACTTTCTTAGAGCATGCGAGATTTAGTGAAAAAACGATTGCATCTGTCTCTTGTGTAATAAATTTCGAAGCTGCTCGTTGCATTCAGAAATAAATAAATTCTCGTTAGCAAGAAAAAAACAAAAATAGATGGATTTAGCGCCGCAGCAATAATATGAGTGATGATTGTGCGATGGGGTTCATTTTTTGTTGCATCTGTTTAAAACACATGAGAAAATGCCGCAAAAAATCGATGAAATTTTCGCACGAATTTTTCTAAATTCATTGCTGATATTAATTTCAAACGGCATGTGGTCACCAGACCGAAATAAATCTAAAACGCGTACTGATCGCATATTGGTTGATGCAAGAAAAAGTTGTTGATTCTCTTCGAGAAACGAAAAATCACTGATGTGTTTCTATGGGATATTACGTAATAAATGCTGAAGCTATATTTGTGTGCTATAGAAAGCGGTCAGGTGAACAAATAGTCGTTATGGGAACGTTAATATTCGATTACTTTAAAGAGCAAACAGAATGTAGTCATGAAGGTACTACGAAAGAATTATAAAACGTCGTTTTCAACACAGTGGATTGGGCAATCTCTCGACGGCATCGAAGATCACGCAGCAGACATGAGATACCTATGGTGATCTAGCCTATTTGATGAAAGACGATGCACGATCGGCTTCAGTCTTGTTGAGTGGATGATCACATTTGGGGTGACGTCATAAAAATACTCGAAATCAGTTTTCGCGTACTTTTCCCACCGACATCGCAGTTTGCAACAAGGCCAAATCGATGCGCGTGTGCCTGTCTATTGCATGTCCGCTCATTTCAACTTGTAGGGTCATGAAATCTGTCGGATATGCCTTATTCATTTCTGACATCGTGTTCGTACATTCCGATTACTAATTAACCTTTGAATTAATCAGAGAATATGCTAGGGAACTTGCACATGAGGTCGCCGCTGTACGTACATTTTATAAGTGGTTGAACGAAAAAAAGCTTAACTTTTATAGGAAATTTCACTAGTGGCTAGAATAGTGAGAATGGGTGCATTTTGAATAATATTTTCGCATTTGTGCCATTTATGAAATTGTTGTCGTGAGCAAAAGGATTTCAAAACCTATGTCTTGCCACCGCACTTTTGCATTTAACATATTGAGATGCAGAAGCTGTCAGAGACAGTTACACTGCAGTTTCGCGTACTAGCCATTTCACAAAAATTCATCGACTTCATGGAGTGTTATCCATTTGTAACTCTATGTTCCAAGTGTTTTGGCTCTCAGTTTCATCTTCACCAATAAAATCAAACGTTGTGGACAATGCGTGTGAGAAAAACAATTGGATTTCTCTAGATTCGCTTTTGCAATAGAGGAATGCAGATCAGTTTTGATATGATAGTTCATAGTTAATATCGTTCGATGTTTACACCTTTCTACTTCCAGTTCTACTAAGAATCTGGCACTACTAAGGGCAATTGTCGGATTTTTCGAACTGAAACCGCTCTTCGAGGCTGAAGCCGACGATAATCAGCATGATATTCACCATCGACTGTCCGCAAAAATTGAAGACATGCACGCACATCTTACGGACGAAGTCAGCTGATGTTAGATTTGCATTTGAAATTTACTTCAATCACCACTTTAGGCAATATTACTTCGTCTCGATGCATGGTGAGTGAAAAAGATGAAACGTTCAATGTGTTGAAAAAATGAGATTGAGAAAGGCCTAATCCTCTGAATCATCGAAGAAAGTGAGAAGAAACATGCCAGCATGAAAGCAGTCTTCATCCCAGCATACTTGGAACCGCTTCCTTCATTTATTTGCGAAATCAGTTGTTTATGAAACTTGCAGAAGAGTTCACACGTTTCCTTCTTTGTTCAAAAATTAATACTCTGAGAGCAGAAAAAATTCAGTGATAAAAATTTTATCAGTAATGTCATGAATAATATCTAGTCTAGGACATATGCCAGGGTAACGGTGCAAATTTGGCTTCATTCCGGTGTATCATTTTGCTTTTATTAACCTATCTTGGAATATTGGACCAATACTGTAATGCGAAATTTGCATATATGAGAAGATCGGAAGTTTTCAAAGAAATGATTGTAGCTGTATGATATACCAATTGCGTCACACTTTTCGCCGATTACTTCTTTCTAGAAACGAGTCCTGTGGCTAGCAGACGCTTGGCAGCGAGTGATGATTCAAGCGACACTTGACTGAGGAACTCTAGCCGGAAGTTTGAATGCTGAACTGAGGTTTAAAAGCTTCCTTATTTTCTTTTCCATAAAGCGCTTATTACCAACAGTTCCTGCTCCCTGCCCCAATAAGATAACCTTGCTGGAGCCTCCATCTCTGTTTGTTTGTTTCTCCCCCTTCCCTGTCCGCTGCAAAGCCAGAAACTGAGCTGGATGGAACCTTGATTGTGACATAAAGTCTTGTACTAGCTTTTGTCGACGAAGAACTCACTTGTTTTTCAGTGCCTGTATCACAATTATCTCGTCTCTCCATTACTGCGCCTCCATTTCTTCAAATGAATTTTGAGTGGAGCCCACAGTGAAGGCGCATCTGGCCGTAAAGCTATTTTGATACATCCTTTCGACGTGCCCAACAAAGCCACTGGTGATATAAGCAACTTGAGGCTATAGGCACTCCATGTTCGCATTTCTCAACTTTCGATTTGGGGCTACCGAATACCTTCCATGTGTGAACATAGAAAGGGGCAGTCTCCGACTCGGGCTTTTAGAGTTTAAATTTGTCTGTGAAAACAGCGTCACTCGTTAATGCACCAGAAATATCACTGATTATTCAGACTCTTCCTCCTGCCATATTTGCTCTGGAAGTAAACCAATGAACAAAAAGAGAATTTCCAAGAAGAAAGCGAATAGGACTCCATATTTCTTCTGAATCGTTCAAAAGCGGTTGTTCTGCATTATACAGCTGCAGTGCTGATCAGCTTTTGTGAATGTAAGCAGTTGAATATTTCACAGCACCTTACGAAGGTTGCATCAACTGAGACTGACAAAGTGCTGGTTTCATTTCTCAAGGGTACACGTATTGTCATCGAGCATTGATGAGGCGCCAGTAAAAAGCGCGAATTTAGATTGGCATTTTTAGAGAGCACGAATAACTAGGGCACAAAAAGGCATTTTTGCGAAGCAGTAAAGAAAGATTTTTTTGAATTTCTAAAGGCATAAAGTAAAAGGCCTAATCAAAGCCGAGAATTTTATTCGACGAAGCAGGTGTTTTCTCTTCTATTTGTAGTTGTTTGTGTTTTGATGGTGAACACTGGAAGTAATAATCTCCTGCTAGCAGACAAATCCAAATGCCAACAGACGTTATTTCTATGCTATTAAGGTTGCTTGTTTAAGCAGAGAAAACTGTGATGCTCAGGCTTATTTTAATATTCTTTTGTGAATTTCATATAGCAACACTGACTAAACATGCTTCTGCCAAATTTCTGCCAATACTACCACAGTATTTGATAGAGCAGTTATATGTTACACATATCATTGGCAAGGTCGTTTTCAGGACAACCTGCATTCTCGAATGACATTTATAGGATGGAAGTTGCACGAAAAGTGCATCTGGAACTGGTGCGCTTGCATTGCTAAGGAAGGTTAACAACACATGTGGAGCTTGCGAAAATTCACATAAAGCGAAATAATAGGACCGAGTATCATAATTTCTTAATATAATGCGTCATTATTTCAGCTCAAGGTTGATATGCA
Source organism: Ascaris suum (assembly GCA_013433145.1). Taxonomy (NCBI): domain Eukaryota; kingdom Metazoa; phylum Nematoda; class Chromadorea; order Rhabditida; family Ascarididae; genus Ascaris; species Ascaris suum. Next base: position 6,977,278 of record CM024169.1, on the reverse strand, counting down.
AGACATATTAAGAGTCATTTCGGAAAGACTCCAAAAGCATATATGACTCCGTTCGTTGTAGTCTGTGTCTTCGTGTTCTTGACTATTTGTCTACTTGGGAGCACACGTGCACTGCATAAAATGCAAGTGCATTACATAAAATTTCAAGCGAGAAAATTTTGATGATTTGATTGTTCTGTTCTCTGAGATGCCGTTGGCCAACGACATTTTTGACGTTTCCTTCTACGGCATGCTTCCTTCTATTCGCACACACTTTAGCGCCTAATTCGAAGCTTTTGTTTTCAGCTCAACTACTAAGTGAGAAAAGAGGAAGCAGAATAACAGAAATTTCACTATGCAGCCATACTTTAAACTTTAGCTGTATGCAAGCGTCTTGCACTCGTAAGATATATATTCCTGAATATATGGAATGCTTCAACTTCTTTACCTTGTACCCGAATTGCCTTGATTTGTTACCGCTGTGATGAATGAAGGGCACAAGAGTTTAGATCAACGGAGAAGATTAATTTCGTAAAATAAGTTTGCAAACGTGCATCAAATTACCACTACTTAACTGCTTCCTTTAACGAAGTGATACCTTTAACTGAAACGTGCGAAAATATGCAGCATGTTTCTCTTTGCCTCGTATTAAAGGTGTATGTGCTGTCGTTCTCTTATTATATAATCGTTACGTGACTCGATCAGCACATAATGAAGAATGCATAAAAAGAAGCTGAAGGAAATGGCACAGCCGAGAACTACTGGCATATTCGAGAACAGGTCGCCACAAATGTTCTTAGTACGTTAGACCAAATTCAGGAGAAAGTTGTAACCGTTAGGTGTCGAAGTGATGGAGCAATAATTGTTGCAAAAAATTATGCCAGGTTTACTATTGCTCCCCTCTCCCTCTCCCCTTCCCATGCAAGGTGATGTTGCCCACGATTAGTTGAACTGAACAGACAGGTGCTGTCTAAAACATGTTTGATATCATGCGCAAATGAAAAGAGGGTTTTGGCGTGAAAAGCAGTTGTCACGCAGTAAATCCATGTTGCCCTAGAGTGTAGCATTTTATACCTGCGTTACTGGTGAAGCAGTTCATGTAGCACTCTAAATCATCTTATGAACAACACATTTTTGTAAATTGAGAAAAGCACAATTCTAGTTAAACGATTACTGTGGAAGAAGACGTATTCCTTTTATGGTGTGCAGGCTTGTATCTTTCAAATTACAACGCTCAGAAATCTTGTCCTTTTTTTCCACGTGAACGTTTAGGCTTATGACTTGAAGCGCTTTATGTTTCCGGTGACCTGTTCAGCAACACTTGTTCGATGCAATCGTTTAAGTCGGTTTCCTTGGAAATGAACACTAATGAGACGAGATCTGATTGTTTGATAATGAAACAAGGTCTGGTTGTTTCTACAGCAAATGATTTATGTACGCCGTGCTGAGTTCAGTAACGAATACATTTTACTCACATATCTGTGAGCAATCTAATAACCTAGATCATTACAGTAAACTTGTAATAATACGAAGCACATAATCTTGCTCTATGCAAAGGAAACAAGCCGGATAAGGTAGGGCAAATTTAAAATATCTTCAAGAGTACCTGATTTCACCTATACCTAATTTTTCTTAAGTGCAGCACAGCACGATCTATCGGAAACTTTCAAGCGGTGCCCTAAAACAGAACGCAGTTTTCTCAGTCCTTCCACAACGGCACAGCGAGTTTTTTTATGAAAGGTGTGGCACTTCAACGTGTTTTGCAGAAGCGAACGTGGGAAACGGCATGATAGTACTTCAGTGAGCGAATTCGAAAGCTTTTTTTGCATGGGTTAAATAAATTATGCGTTAAATGCATTGTACTCCGGGATCAATGTGTTGGATATCGTGACATTTTCAGCTCTTTTTATCTCAATGGCACGGCATTGGCTCAATATAAACAGCACTACCCAAGTCAGCTCTTTTTTCATCAAAAAAGTTTCTCCCCACCATCATATATTATTTTAATTGTTGCCTTGCTGGTGAAGCGATTCCACACGAAAGCCTGATGCATCGTAAACTTAGTGTAAAATCTCGTTTGCATAAAGGCAATGCTTAGAATGTGTGCGTGCATTGTTAGTGCAGCAAAGTATAAAAATTACACCGCGAGCGCTAATATGAACATATCGGTGATGCTTTTCACTTGTGGTGCTGCTCTGATGATGTTCATAGAAAGAATGGTCATTTTATGAGATGGTAGCCTCACTGCTTCAGCCATTAGGCGCGTTCAACCCTCTGTGGATAAATTTCCACTCTTACAAGTTTTGCAAAACCCAAAACTTCTATTATTATGTATGAAGTATGTTATATTATGCATAAAATATAAAACCTCTCACATATAATTCCTGAAATTCGATCGAATAATCCCTAATTTACTTTTCCACTCTGAAGAAAATTGCTACAGGAATGTGCTGGACTTTATTCGTCGGAAATCAGCATCGTACTTCCGATGCTTTCAACTTCAACTTGGAAACCACAGAAACGAATTTTGCTGAACAAAGTCTACACAACAAGAAAGCTTGGCATATCCGCCATCAGGATCATTCACTATTTTCGTAAGGAACTGGAGTCACTTAGTTTACCAACTGGATAGATGGCACGAGTGAATGAAGGATAAGAAAACGAATTCCCTAAAGAAGACGATCTCGAGCAACCGTTCAGGTTAAGAACTGAGTTAATTGCTTCGCAAGAGCAAACTATGCTACCAGTTGCTTTAATGAATCAGCCTGGAAAAGCAAATATCATGTTGGTGTTCTCGCCCGTTTGCTAAGATTATTTCTTTTAAGTGTTTCATTGAAGCGCGGAAACAACTGATGCACGTTGGAAGTGCGTGCTCAGTTTTATACTTCGCTAGAAGCCTACCATCTAGCAGTAGTCTGTGAACACGGAGAAGATCAAAACAATAGCAACGACTGACCTGAAAAATGATACACAGCATTACTGCAAAGCAATAACTTTGAAGCTGAAACTTATAAAGGTCAAAGTGGCAATAAAAAAATGTATGTATTTCCTTCATCATCGCAGTATATATATTGAAACTTGAAAAAATCGTGTGGCAATGGCGGTCTCAGCTAGATGTGAAAATTATCATTGTAAAGGTTAGCAGAAAGGTCAAGCGCATGGCAGATTGCATTTGTGGCGACTGTTGCAGAAAGACACAAAACAACACATTCTAATAAATGAGTACGTTTTTTTCGATGCTCAATGATCGCCATCTATAAACAACAATTTCTTTAGCTTCGTTGATACCAAACAAGTTTCTGCCTAAAATTCTTGAGAGAACATATTAATCAAATGTGCACATCTCGTTTCATTATTATCCATCATTCCGATTAGTCTGAAGCGGAAAAAACAATCTTTTTCAAGGGGATTACTTCATTTTGAGCTGTCGGTGAATTCCCTACGTGCTGAATTATGTGAGAATGCATTTAGAGTTTGAATTTGCTTCACACTTAGATTGTACTCAAAAACATCGAAAATCGAAAAGTGTGATGAAAAGTGCATGAAAATCAGCAAAAATTTGGGAGCGAATGTTTTGTGTCTGAAATATATCGCACTTACAACTTATATTGCATTTACTTTGCAATTGACATCTAATTCGCATTCGCTCATCACATAGCCATTAATTTCACATCTGCTCACGACATTGTCTTTTATGCATGTGGACCCGGTGGGTAACAAGGTTGAATGTATCGGCAACAATGTGATGGAACGTAGCTTAGTGATGAGGCAAAAATTCTCGGCAAGCTTGCAAGCCAAAAAAGTCAATGAGTCGTCAAGTGATCGTCATCTTTACGCATTTTCCATCCTGCAATGTGCAGTAGGGGTAAAGTGAAGCGAGGAAAATGATCAACTCGGACCCAAATCGGAAAGTGGAATGTCAAGAAGCACCAAAAACCGCATAAACAGAAAGCTCGCATTCTATCGCCAATCGCCGCAGGTGCGCATGATGACGAACTTAAGGACTTGAGTGTTGCAGTCCAGAGCACAGACTGTTCCTCTTTTACAATCTATAATTTTATTTTTGCATTGTTTTCTAAGTATAATTTTCCTTATCAAACTATGACTTTTCGAATACCGGCCTTCGAGCTTTCTAGCACGTTCGCATATGTGAGTGCTGCACTGACTGCCAGTGGTTTCGATGATTACAATGGCATTCTTGAAGATGTGAGGGATGTTAGGGTTGATTGTTGAAGTTGCAGCAGTGGGAATATTTATTTATTTATTTATCCGTTCATTTGTTTACTTATTTACTAATTCACTTGTACATCCATTTTTCCATTGACTTCAACGACTTGATGTGGGTGAGCTTACAAAAGTGTGCGAGCGTGAACAACGAGAAAGAACAGAACGCTAGCAGTTTAGGCGAACACTCATTGAATACATAAGAGCAGCTGTACTGTGTACATTGAAACGACTCAGCCTCAACATGAAAGCTGAAAGAGTGGGTGGATTGATGATATTGACAGGAAGCAGGTTCCAGATCAAAGAACGCGAAACTGGAAGCTATGCAGAGCATCTTTCACGCGACAAGATTTTTTGGCGAGCTGAAACTGATGCTTAGAACGACTATGGGGAGGGGAAAACTGAAATAACTCTGACTGCCGGGTACTGTAGAAGCCTAACACAGTATTACGATGAAGAATGAAGCCTAATTTGAGCATGCGATATTCCGATAACTGCAGTTAAAAATTTTTGATTTGATACTGGGATCATGCTGGCATGCATCACGATGAATTTTGCAAAAGGCAATGTGTATGAAGCGTTTTTGTGCATTCTCTAACAACCTGACATCAGAAACCAAATGAGGGGACCATACAAAAGCGCAGTATTCCAAACAAGTCGGCATTAGATGACGAAGGTACGTCTGAGATGCAGAGGTCGCTTTTTGTAATTTTCAACGGCTTTTCAGAAACAATTGAATATCGCAACATCCAATGAGGTTCGGAGTCGATTATAATACGAAGGTGGCGACTACCATCTGCAGTAAAAAGAATCTCACTCTTAAGCTAAGAGAACATTCACGGCGGAAGTTAGCATAAAATACACAATGTTTTTCATCGTGGCAGTGGTAAATGAAACTTGATTGGCAGCTATAGTTAGTAAGAAATGTGGAGGAATATTATAAAAGCTTCTACAGGCTGGAAGAGATAAACAACGCTTTGAAGAGGATAATGAAAAAATTCACCTTATTTTATAAAACAACTTACGCTCAAAAAGTGATCGACGCCTTTATTTCACCGCTCACCGTTCTTAACAAATACGATTTTGGAGGTTTCATTCACAGGTACGCTGCGAAGAAGCATGGTGTAAATAGGTATGAGGAAGTAAAAAAGAGAAAACCAGTAGGCAAAACTCCTCAGTTCATCGAAATCCCCATATGGAAACCAAAAATACCATCCTTAAATGTTTGAAAGACATGTTGAACTTGAAAATATTAACATCGCATTTGATAGAAGATCTCCCATACCCGAAGCGAGTATCAGATCAAAGGAGGGCACGCATCGTTATGAAAAACTTCGTTCTTCACTCGTTCAGCATATGCCGCCTGCCAAGTTATGCGAAAAGACGTTAAAGTGACACGTTTCTTTGTTAGGTGCGGTACATGATGCCAGCTCTATTACTGAATTTATTACCCAATGTTTTATAGTTTTCCATCTACGTTTTGGACAGCAACGACCAAATAATCTAATTCTCTTGCAAATTCAACAATTTCAATCGCTGCTCCTTCATTCGCAGGACATTCATCCAGGAGAAAGGCTCACTCCTCCCTCGTCCTCATTCAGATCAAGCGTTAAACGTGACTTCTCACCAGTGACCAGAATACTTTGCAAAAACACTTCCAAATGGCATAGTAACCTAATAACGACTCGCGAAAATTAGGAAGACGAAATATGAATTTACAATGGAACAAGTGAGTTGTCTGCGCCAGCGCGAACAGACAGCGAATAGCTCCGACTTGTTTGCACTTCCCTTCTCGCCCTCCACTTTCTAAGTTCTAACGATATGAAGGTAACATGAAGCAGGCAGAAATATTTCGAACCGAATAAACAAGCAGCGACTAAGTGGAACTTTTGCGTTGCAGTGACGATCAGTTTCTCAGGAAGGTACATGGCAAGGCCTTTTTTTTGCCTTTGGGCACTTGTACAACGTACTGATGTGAAAAGCGGAACAGGTAATGCGCGGATACTGCCAGTTTCTTTGATTTGCTTCCTAGTTTATTCTTGCAAGCATTAATGCTTGTGCAGCATATCAATTGCTTGCTTATATTGCATGGCAGTCGACATATGAAACAGAAGCGTTTATTTGAATGAAGAACAGATTGGAATGGAGAATTCTGAAAGCTTGCAGCAGCATTTAGAACACTTACTGATGCACGACGAGATATATAAATTTATATCTGAGGCGCTTTTTGGCACCACCCAACATTGTCTTTGCACTCTTCCAAGTATTTTGGGTAGTTGCATCGACAGACATTTTTCTAATTTCATATCTGAATCAGCGCAAAGTTGCTTTCAGCATGATGCATTTCCGCCATGGGCACTTCCACCAATAAATATTTTCAATGAAGAAGTAGTCGGGTTCCAAGTAAAATAAAAATAATTCGGCCTGTGGGATTAAAAGTCGCTACAGCACAGCCTTCCTTATACGGTATATATGGCTCGCTGCTTAATAGAGCTTCATTTTTAGGCAGAAAAACAACACAAACATTTGCCATTCCTTTTCGTCCCTCATCTACACAAAAAACTCCTTGAGAGCACTTTATAGCGACTGCGGATCTGCCGGTGTTCGCTGTCCCAGCACAATGTGCAGCCGACACAGCAGATGGCTGCAGAGGGTTTTTATGCAAATATGGGAACGCAAAGAAATGAGTCGGAAACAAATCATCATAATGAGCGAAAGAATAACGAGCGAAACAACAATAAGCGAAAATGACAACAGAAAGCAAAGGCGAGGAAATGGACTTTCACGCTTGCAATAAATTTCTCATATATAAACAGCCCGAGTGCAGTTCATAATGTGGAAAAGAATTATGACATGCATTTTTGGCGCTAAAGTCCATATTTTGCTATTTATACTATATTTTACACTTTGGTACGCCCAAGCCGATAAATGAGTTTTATCATCGCATGGAATTCTTAGTGCTTCCTCTTCGGCTAATCTGAAATTCTTCGTCAATATTTGATTCTGTTCACGTTCCTTCGGAGAAAATATAAGCACCGCAATTGCCCATGCCACCGTTCTAGAGTCGGCATTATTGAAGCTGTGTTTTGCTAGGAAAAATGCACGTAACTTTTGTACTTACTGACTGATCGACCATCTAAGAAACCAGCTCTTTGGTTTGTCTTGGTGCTCAAACAGCGAGGAACGGGTGGGAAGAAAATGTCGGCTATACCATCGAGAAGTTGAAGACAGCTTACATGATGCTTACAATTGAAATTGGAATGGAATTGCGCGTAAGGGTGTCAAAATGAAAATGCATATTAACATGCTTACGTTCAATTTTTTTATAACCTTCAAGCTTCCAAAAAAATTGTTTAGAAACTTGTCGAACGAATTTAACACTGTCCTATAATGGTCTGTTAATGAAGTGATGAATAATGGGGAAATGCTAAGAAATTTTAGCGAAGAAATAATGGAATAATGAAAGCTGACAGCGGTCGCCAGCGATTACCACTATTAATGAACTCTTGCGTGGACGTCTCAATTTCTTTTTCAAAAATTTCAGCACGCAATGTGCCCAGTTTCAGCACGTAAGTGATTCTCTTATTATAAGCACAGTTTGAGAGCTGAAGAAGCTAGCTGACCATCCCTATGAGCATCCTTCCATTAGCGGAATAAAGTCCTACCTCCTAAACATTCAGCGCGACAGATTATTCAGGAACGACTATGCTGTCAACAAGTTTGACAACCTAGAAAGCACAATGAGGGCAATTATTCGTGCAAAGGAGGAGTACGGTGAAGTCCGGTTAATGCTACCGTCGAGTTCTTTATAAATGCGGTAAATCAATGAGGAGAAATTACTGCAATGAAGCGCAAAGAAACGTTCTAGTACTTCGCAATTACACTGTGTGCGATGTGAGCTAATTTATTTCAGATAGCCCGATGATGCGGTTATCATCTAATATAATAATTCCCGGTGTTCATCTGGCTGTCCAACATTCGGCCTATTTGCATCCGCAATTGCTGCTCACTGCCACGGTTGTTCAACCAACTATTAGCTGAGGCAGCAAAACGTTCTCTTCTGATTAGTATCCACTCGATTATTGACCAAATCACACAGAGACAACGAACTCACTCATCTGGATATTCGTACGTGCAATTATATGCCAAACGCTTACAAAAAATATTTTTGCCACTTCTTTTTTGGACAATTCACATAATTGACATGTTTTTCCGACTTCTCATCTTGTTTGCCTACTGTGACGTAGAAATTTCCAAGCATTTTCCAGAGCTCTCATGGTTCCATGACACGCCGTTTGAAATAGAAAAGCGAATGTCTTATGGAAGATACGTCGAGTGGGGGAATCAATAAAAAAAGCGAATTATTATGCATATCTGGTCAAATACAAGCAACTTCTAATAATGGTCGGCCATGTGAGTATGCAGTATAATGTAAAAGCGCCTTTCGTGCGTGGTCATATTCCTTGCTTCTTGACCTGTTGCTGCTCTGAGCGATCATGTGAAGTTGCTCCTTTAAAACTGTTTTTGCCTCAGATCATGCGCCACATTTGGTCCAGTGATCTGCATCGGTGTTCTGATTACCAGAGGCAAGAATTATCGCAGTCCCTTATCCCGATGGGCTGCATCTACGCAGACACTCCTTCTTTCCAATATCTGATCAAAACCAGCTTGTTCTAAATGCGAACACTCTGAAGTCACTCTTGACGATCTTCAATCGTGCATGTGGAGCGCGATTTACTTTTTTTTAAACAAGTGTTGCCCCATTTCTTGAACTTAAGAGGTACAACTTCCGTGTTCAACAGATTTGGTCAAATTCTATAACGAACCATGCTTCGAGGTGAATTCATGGTAAATTCCTTGCAGAGATAGACGACCTTGAACAGTGCAATGGTTTTAGCTCAAGTCTGCCGTTCAACTGCAATATAAGCATTTATACCACCACAAAAGAGCATCCTATGACCACAGTCCACAGTGAACTTCGCTATGATGGATGTAGTCAGCAGTTGCAGCAATCTCAAATCTCCCCAGCTTACCTCACTGTGACAATTTCTTCTACCGAAGTTAAGAAGACACTAAAAAGCGTTCATGACCGAAATGTAAGCTCAGCCGCCACCTCGAGGGCCCATCCGAAGGTCTTGGAAGAATGCGTCAGCAAAATGTCCAAAAAGTATGTCGGAGCGTCTTCAAGTCTAAGGTGATGGCGCTTTCAATTCTACTGAGCGGCAACTGCTTCAATTTGTGAAGAAGCAAAAGATCTGCAGATTTTCACTCGTCTCCTTATGTATGACTCACCGGAATTCCGCTCCCATTTCTGTCGCCAAAAAGGTAGTGAAGATGGCTAAACTACTTCAAGATCAGGTTTGCACCCCCACCATAAAAATTCCACATTTTCCGTACAGCCTGTTGTCAAGTGAATGGAAAATGAGACTGGCGACGGAAGCGAAACAAAACTTCCTGGAAACGGTCAGAAGCCATAGCATCTACTGGCATTTATAATAAAATCCGGTTTCTTCCACCTCACTTTTTTAGCTTGAACTGAAACTCGACTGTTTCCAGGTGATTTCACTGGACAATCGACTGACATTTTTGCAGTGCACTTGGTCTGAACCGACTTTCGGCTGCTAACCACCTCGTTCAATCGGTTACAACCAGAAGGAAACTTCGATCGGTTACCGTCATTACTATCATTAGAAAGCGATGCTAATGAAAAGTCTTGTATTGCCTCTTAGCAGAGGAATGGCTGCTTCCGAACTTTTGCTCAGAGGTTCTATTATTGCAACTTTTTATTACATTATTGTTTTTTATTTGCTAGATACATGAACGGCTGATTATGTAATAAAGTGTATAGAAAGGGTGGTCAGCCGATGGTGGAAGAAGAACATCGGAATATAATAAAAAATTGAACACTAGAGGATACGCTGCTGACTTATAGCTTGTTTTTATGTGATTTGATTATATTCCTATTGAACTTATATCACAACAATATAAAAATCGAATTTTCTCTCGAGCAAACTTGTTTCTATTGTCCTCTTCTTGTTCAACCCTGGTTTAGAGGTGGGAGCGTAATGCCCGATAGGAATAAGGAAAATGAGCGGGTTGTGTTTAAAATAACTGCTTAGATAGTGAGTAAGGGAAATTTCGGGCAATTATGATGTTATTTAGCAGCTTTTTGATGATTTAAATATTTTGAACAGGTCGCCCTATATTTGCTCGGCCTAATATCATAGCCCTTCAGTTTATGGCAACACTTGTTTGTGACAAACTGCAGTTCGTTCCACACTTAGCAATAGTCATGAGCTTCGCGAATCCCATTTCAAGCATATGAATTCCTCACCTCTCCTGTAAGCAGATCGATGCGACCAATGCCATTGAGCCTGCTAATAATTGCAGTAATAATGGCTTCCATGAAAACCGCAGTCAGAGTATGAAAGAATACAACCACAACCGTAAAATGCGAATAACTTTCAACAGCTTTTTCGAAAACAGAAAAACAACTCTTGTCATATAAGGCTGTTGATTTCACCATCCTGAAAATATTTCACACTGATTAAAGTTAACAGACCTAAGAAAAACGACCATGGTGGCCACGCGTTGGGCAGGTAACGTTTCAAACTCACAACTTCAATAGCGAAAGATTTGCTTCTCTTGAGCTGCCACTTGAGCCTACAATAAACTGTCATATTCTGCTAAAGGATGCATCCGTTCACGAGTAGCTCGTGAAATAAATTTATATTCATACACCGCCGCGAAGAGAAGAATGCTGCATTTTCCAGCTACGAATGCTCATAAAAATGCTTTCTATTACACTGTCAAAAAAATGGAACGGTGGGGAAACGCCATCGATAGGGATCTCGAAAAATGCACCCTCGTTAAAGGCTGAATGCGAACGAGTTGCCTTGATAGCCTTTTGAAGCTTTATCACCATGTGCATAAATCGCAAACTTAAAGGAATTCGGTATGTGGGGCTACTCATTTAGTGCTGCATTTAGCAAACCTTTGTTCATAATCGTTCGTATGGGTGTAGTTTTTATCTGTGAGATATGACACGTCGACTTTATTGCAGTTTTCGGTTTGCATTCTGCAACACGATCTCGGCACACTGCATAAATCGTCTTCCGAACACAATGTAAACCACATGCGCTTTGTTGCGTTATTTATCACGATTACGCTCTTTCTTTCCATCTGAATACTGCCATACAGAGTCAGCCTTTCGCATAAATTTATCAATTCTTTTGCGAGTTATTGAGGGCATAGCAATCTGATATTACAGAGACGAGTGTCGCAGCATAAAGTGATGCAGATTTATGGGTCTCGTGTATAAAGGCATGCTTTGGTTGGCTTTTCAGGCGCCCATTTATGATGACCTTGTCGAAACCATCAAATAACTGGAATTTAGAAGGGGAAAGACCATACACACCTATACTCATGGTCATAAGCGAATGCAGCTTCTTGTAGGAGCGGTGGGAGGGAGCGAGGCGGTTTGAATAAGTTTCAGCAGAGGAGAACTCTAAAATTCATAGCTGACATATCTGGAGAGCGCCTGACTCTCCCTTTTAAACACCCACGCACATCTTTGTTGGTCGGAGCTAGCTCATAGTGGGTAGTTACATTTAAGGTTTGTGAAACTAGCTAAGCAAAAACTGTCTAATCAGCATTACTCTCATCCAAGCAACCAGCGCAATATGGTCAGGAAACTCATTTGCCGCAAATGGTTTGGGATTCAACCTGTTGATGCTTATTTTTGAGAGCAGATATTCCAGGCTGTTGGTAGCTGAACTTGTTCGTCTATCGAATGTGAAGTACACTTGGGACCTCAGCAAGTAAAACTCACAAGACCCACAGACAATGCAGTCTACTCCTTTCCGCACATTTTCTCCAATGTACTAAACGTTTGGGAAGTTCTTTGCAGGTGGGAATGACGTGACTTCGGCGGAATTTCATCGTTACTGAGCAAACAAAATTCCTCAGAACTTTGAAAGCCCTCACGAGCTTCTAATTCCATAAGTGAGGGGTCCGTATTGGTACTTTGAAGCGATACATCAGTCAAAAATTATTGGGAGTGAGTGATGACGAAAAAAATTTAAGCTAAAATGATCGAAGCGATTAGAAAGCTTTTAGTTGAAGTGGGTCAGATATCAGCTTGAAGCTGTTTATAGGTAGCGGATATTATATCAAGGTGCACGGAACTTTATGAATAAATCTCGAGTTAAGAAGGGGAGGAAAGCTGAAAATTCTAAGAAAAAGAAATTTTTTCATGAGAACGAGTGAAGAGCCAAACTTGTATCGTTTCTAAACAATCTTCAGTCATTTCCAGTGACAATCCGATTATACGTGGGGTGAGGCTTGGAATACCGGCTCTTCTTTCCGTTATTCACTTATTCAGTTCGTATGAAACTGAACCCTTTGCTTACGACAGATAGTGTTACATTTTGCTCTCGTGCCTATTCCTTCTCTCCCTTTTGGATAATATATTTCTCCCTGCCCATTTTAGACTGCGCAGGTATGACACCTCGCCTCATGATTCTATTTTGCTGCACCATTTGTTTTACAAGCGCAAACTTCTTTCATATCCTAATCACGATAAGATCGTGCTATAGCCCATGTTAAGGTGGCCAAATATGGAATTTGGGAGCCTATAAGTAATCTCGTGCAATAGTTCGCAGTGGTCATTTTGCAGAAGGAAGTCGATTTTTGATGAGCGGTTAACATGGACAGAGGAAGGATATAACAGATATATAGTCACATTAACGGCACTGCCTCAGTTGCTGGCTAGCATATTTGCTGTATTCAGCTAAAAAAGTGAACCCTTCATCGATGACTGAATAGGCTTGTTGGAAGCTCAGCTACAGGGCCCTTAAAAAATAAACTGTCTCACGAACAAATACGCGAAGATTTGAGGAAATGCTAGCACAGTGTTGGAACCAAACGTCTTTCCGTGCTATTCAAAGAAGTTAGAAAACCATACTGGATCGTAGAACTGCGCTGTTATTTCAGCTATCCAGTCATTCACTCCAGTGTGAAAACCGCAGCAGTGAAGCTCGGTTTGAATATGATCAATTGCAGACATCGTCAGTTGTTTATCTTCATGAATATTCACTGCGATATGGCCAATGATAGTGGAAGATATTTCGGCTGCATGCAGCCCCAAATTCACTGAAAATTTCACCTCAAACTATTGGTGCGCTTTTCTCTGTAAAAGCTTTCAGCTGTAGCTACTGTGCGCATAATCTCCTCTTCCTCCTATCCCTCACACTTTACTTTACAATGATTTCTTTTAAGCAAAACTGATGATTCTTTTCTCAAATAAGAGAAATTCGGAAGAGAAGAATTTGAAGCTTTCAAGAGTTTCCTTCAATTGGGGTTGCTTCACTCAGGGATGCCGAGAAGCTGTTTACCTAAACAATGGGCCAGTGATGCAAACTTGTTAGATACAGCTGACATTCTTTTATTTTACTGCCACTTACATATTTCATGATGATCGAGAGTCAAAAGTAAAACTGCATGTCAAACGAGCGGCGATTTCTAATGTGCTCAGTATATTGCAATAACACTCGAGACCACCGAGAAGGGCATTCTTTGGTGTAGAAGTTGCAATGGAATTTGCAAACACAATGAACTGACCGTTGAAGACGCAAACGATGAGAAGGACAAAGGATAGCGCATTGTTGAATGATTCTGATAAACCCACCAAATAATACCACTTCAGAAAAGAGAATATAACTGTAACTGTTTCCGCTAGCAGAAGTAAAATGGCAATCGTGCATAGACCATTGGTCGAAAACATGAGAGAAGACGCCATCTGCACTGAGGTAACATAAATGTCATCGTAGGGAACAGAAAGGTGTGATCACCTTTTATGTCAATAAGTGATCGTAGACATGAATGTATGGAACCGCAGAAAAAGAAAGATTTGCATGTTTTAGAAAATATCACAACGGTTGCAAATTTTTTTCAGTGTAACACCAGTGCTGTGATAGAGACAACTTTGTTGGCCATTTTGACACTCGCTCAAAAAACCGACAGTCCTGAGAAGCAGCGGCATTTTATGACCGTTTTCATTTAGATGCGGAGCGCATTGCTCATTTCTCCTGCCTGTCCGCCGACATACGTTTCAGTCAATAGCGTTTTCCCCATCACCTCTTAAAATTTATAAACGTGAAATTTAATTGTTTTCCTCGGCCGAAAAGCCCTTATCTGCCAAAATTCGGCTGTAGAGTTTATTGCTCGCAATTTTATGTCGCAAAAAACTTCCATTCTCGAGCTGTTATCTCGAAATTTCCAAAACTCGATTGAACTGCCGCAATATCGCTCTTGAAATGCACTGACCATGTTAGATAAATGAAGGAGCAATCATAAGCTATGGTCAAATAGGGACAGCGTTATAAATAATGATTAGCATGTTTCGATAGACATTCATACTTTAAAAATAAACATCGAAAACGCATGGTACTTGCCGTGTACCTCCCCCAGTTGAATATGCCTTAAGCAAAATAGAAAATTTTCACCTTCTATGAAACCCTCTCAAACAACACCTTAAATAGACATTTCTGTAAACGTAAGAGGGGAATAGTATGTTCTCGGTTAAAAAACTTTGCTAGCTTACAATTCTGGACGATCTTGATGCCTTCCCACTACTATCAAACACTCGCATGGATGCATCATTCAGCACTCCAAAGAAATATATTTGGTACAAGAGTGCTCCGATAAAAGCACTACCGCTTCTGAAAATGGTACATGACGTGCTTTGATATGCGTCAGGACGACGGTGATATATAATAGAAATTGATGGATTCTTTATTCAAGTGGTTCTTTTGCCCCAGAGGGACCTATTATTCAATGAGATATTGTGAACAGAATTTTCCGATGTCCAATTGATACGTGGCGCTATACTCACTATAACTTTTTTGGACATTTCTTACATTCAACTCCATAGTTTGTAACATTTCGATAAGAGCACCGACTTGCAAATATTTTCTATAAACTTAGCAAAACACATGCACTTTTGAAACGTGTAATGGAATGTGGAGATAAATGTAAGCATTTATCCTCATTTTGTGAGAAATACATGATGCTGAAAGCATTTTCTGAGATATCGCTGATGTCTTAGGCGCAGAACATTTGAAAGTGAACACGCACTTGCGCAAAAAGTTACAAAAGAGTGAACAAAAGATGCTGAAGAATAACGAACAGTACGATCCGAATAGTTGTAACAGTGAGAATAACGCATGTCGTGCTACCGAAATGAGCCAGTATCCCGTCCCAATGAAGGCGCGTTTTCTGGGTACATATTTTTACAACTTCTAGCAGCACCATCCCCACAAACTGAAAAAAACGCCAATTAGATGGTGATGATAACGCTTGTTAGTGTCTGCATGTCTGTCAAGAACAAACTGATGAATTCGCTGCTTATGTGGCAACTCTCAAATACACTGGTGTCGTCAAACAGCAAATAGCCCTTCCTATATGAAAAGCCTAGCCTTTGTTTTCTTAAGACCTACTGAAAGGATTATTTGCTCAAAAGAACCTTCTTCAAGATTTTCTATTAGAAGTTTTTAAAAGCTCCTCAGCTTCAAGGAGTCACTCTTTATTCAGGAGCTTTTCTTCCGTCCATTACTTCTATTTCTTCAAAAAGTTTCAACAAGATCTAGTAGACACTGTGCAAATGAATTTTCTGTTCTATATAGACTTACTGCTCAGTGAGAGACTGCAGATAAAAATTTGGGTCCTCAGCTAACATAGATCACTCTATAACATATTCACGTGAAAAATCTACTATACTTCAATATCGAGTTCACGTTATAGTTGAGCAGAATTCGGTTGTTTCAGCCTATGTAAGCAACCAAAGTGGCTTCCCTCCTACATTGTCCATCAATGGGAATGACCAATAAAGATACTTTTGCAGTTTGCTTTCACAGACCGTGCAAACAATTCATTTACATGAACTTTCTATATTTTTGGGAAGGAGTTCACTTTGCTAAAAGAGATTGCTTCAGAAAATAACAGCAAAAATGGCTACGCAGAATTAGATTAGGTAAATGTATGCGAACGGAACTCACCAGTGCACAACTCTAATCTTAACAAACCACCACCAACTTCACTTACGCCAATGAATGGCATGAAATTTCGAAAGTTTTACGTAGAATAGTGCAGAAATGTGCTCCCTGCATGTCGAGTATTTTTTGCATATTTTCTAAGAATGCATATGGAAGCGACTCGCTTATGTGTGAATGAGTATCTTGAACTGTAATTCAACGTCATTAATTTGCAAGATAGAAGAGTGTCAGCCGAATATAAGTTTTATAGTCTGCCGCCCAACACCTTTCTTCCACCAGAATTGATATGAGAATAAAAACGCCTTTCCGTTCCTCCGCTGAAGCTAAGGCTGATTTGTCAAATCACGGTGGCCTTGTCCATGGAATGCAGCAAAAATGTTAAATTACCCCACTTTGCGGAGAAATGGGTTTCCTAAGCGTTATCAGAGCGATACGCATGTTCCATCTAACCACAAATGACAACCAAATTGATAAACTTTAAATAAAAGATAAGTCGCAAACAGGTAGCAGTGCAGTCATCGACTGCAATAAGCTATATGTATAAGAAAAAGGCGGAATTGGAGTGCGAAAATGGAGTTGATTATCGAAGCAAAATTGTCGGTGCAGCAAGGGTGTTTGAAAAATTGTAACGCAAGGAAATAGTGAAGTTGAACGTATTTCTTGCATTAACGAGGCCAGTTTTGATTTTGTTGAGCTCGTTTGGAACTGTGATGCATCCTATAAATACTGTAACGTAACATGCACTGCAAATTGCTACATGTTACGTTACTCTTCTACTCGCTTTCCTTCACATTTATTTATTCAAAAATTTACAGCGAATTACAAAATGCAACACATTTACCTCAAGTTCTCTGGCGCACTGCTCAAACTGTTTTGTATGGCATATCGCAAGCAAACGAAAATGAAGTGCGCAATTTGAAAGAAATACGGGTGGAAGCAGCTCATTAACTTAGCAAGTGTGAAAAATATGCCGAAACCAACGTGAGAGGAAAATGGCATATTTCCTCGAATACAGCTCACCTTGCAGCCATTTTTGACACGGATCTCATCCTCAAAATAGCTCATAGTTATTTTGCGCAACACTTATTTCAAAAATGTGGAAATCTTCCATAGTAAAGCAAGTTATTAATGACTTTATTTCAGTGTCTCGTTATGCGCACAAATATAATGAGACTTAAGAAATGATTTAAGGAGATAATAAAATAAAAAGAAATAAAGTTGCGAAGAATGAAATTATTTTCGCTTCTCTCGCTGGAAACATGCCACTTCTCTGGACAAGACTCTTTTTTCAAAACGACTAAACTGAAATTGGTTTCCACTTCATTTCAGGAACAAGTGGAAATCGACAAAGTGGTCTCATTAAAACGTCATTTGGTTAATCTAGTTACGACATCCACAAGGCTAGACTGTTGTAATCCATATATCTATAAAGAAAGTGTTATGAAAGCCAAATATTCAGCTCGCAGGACTACTGTCTCATGAATGTCAACGATCCACCGTTTTTCGCGATAATCGTTTCGTTCTCCTCAATATACGAGTGAATTCCATTGACCATCCACAAGGAAATTTAAATCCAAATTCCGCACTCCCCATGAATAAACGCTTCACATTCATTTCACATTGCCCAATACGCGACAAATTCATCCTGCCTCAGTACGATCGTTCGCATCATTGCGCGCTCACTGTGGTAGACTAAACATCATCGGCTCCATCGACTCCGTCGCGCTGAGCATACAACCAGGCAGAGAGAATGGACGCCCGGTCGCCCCTAAGGAGGGCAGAGAACTAGAGAGAGCACGAAAGAGAGTCTGAATTCATCGGCTAGCGAAGCCTGCAAAAAATCGTTGTACGGAGCAGTGCGCAGTATTTTGATCACCATTTCTTCTTACTTCAAGAATTTCGTCAAGAGCAACAGGAACACATGCATTGACGCTCAGTACAGGCAACTTCAAAGTGCGATATTTCGCTCGACATGTGGGCGATGTCTCTGCTTAAGCAAGGTAACATCACTCAATCTGGGCGTCCTCTGATCCAGAGCAGTTTTGTAGGTTCTACACTTGTAATTTCTACTATTTAATACGAAAATGTGAAAAGGTTCAATGAGACTATCCAGAAAGATGCTTGATTTCTGCTTCAAGAATGTAGCAAAATTCAGTTTTAGTCAATTCAGTAATATTACTTCAGGAATACTGCTGTTAAATATCGGATATCAGCTCATACTTCTTTCTATCATTAGACAGCACAAGTATACGATTTTATTCTTGAAGGATCATGAGGTCTTTCATAGTCTCTGTTGTCATTAAAGGCAAAAACAGCCATCTGTTTGGTC
Organism: Ascaris suum; assembly: GCA_013433145.1. Lineage (NCBI taxonomy): Eukaryota > Metazoa > Nematoda > Chromadorea > Rhabditida > Ascarididae > Ascaris > Ascaris suum. The sequence continues at coordinate 6,958,693 of CM024169.1, read as the reverse complement.
AAACAGAGTGCTAAAAAGAAGTTTCATTTACTTCTGAATTTTGAAACTCCTTATAGCTTGTTCGCATTTGGTAGAAGATTGTGGAGCGTTGTTTGGAGGGTCTGCTCAGATGATGACGAAAGAAAAAGAATGGAAGAATATAAATGCAAATATTTATTGCCAAAGACCCTACTCTGATTGTAATCGCATAATTTCGATAAGCGACCCATAGAACGTTAGTGAAGAGGAGAAGACATGGATGCAAATGTAGCTACAACGGAAGTCAGGTATATTCAAGTATATTTACACAAAGATATAAAGTGCACACATATTATTCAGTACAACAAATCGGAGGTGAAATGCAAATCAAAGGACGAAATACGGTTCATGAAAGTAGACGAATTTTCGCTCGAACGACTTTCCTGTAATTGATTCGAACCCCAACACCTCTGAAGTGCAACTTATTGAACACACTGTTCAATATGTCCGTTTTGCACGCAAAATGCAACCATTGCAATCGGCGAACTCTTGGCTCAGCATCTGCGAACGTTACTGCAACATAAAGCAGTGATAAGTTTGCAAGTGACTGTAAATTAAATGTCTTGAAGGAGGCCCGATAATCTAGATCGTAAGCTCTCAAAAAGGTTCCGCAAAAACCGATACAGGTGAAATTCTTCCCAAGCTTTTAAATAAGCTTAATACCGTGCAGAGATGCGCTTATGAAGTACTTAAGAACGGATTAACAATGTGTAATGTACGATGATACTTCAAGCGATGATGCTCTAACGCAGACGACATAAAAGTGGTGACTTTAAATCCTTTGGCTGAGAGTTCCAAATGATGCAAGTTCCATTTTAAACCGGGCATGTTTTCGTACTCAGTTCTTAAATGACATCGTTTAAGGACCATAAAAGCGTACCGTGTAATGGAGCAAAGGAGCAAGGTGGGAGGGGGAAGAGATGGAGAACGAGAAAGCGCATGCATGGCAGAATTTGTTATAAGAAGCGTGGCGTTTACTCTGCGGAATGTCTGAATGATATTTTTCGGGCATTCGGTGAAAACATAAAAAAATTATTTGCGCCGTTTGGAAGTGGATATCGGAGTCATATCCAGAGCGGCAAATTTTTGCTGATATCTGCAAATTGTTGCACACACTGAGTCTGCAAACAGCTCGCAAATAGCTTTAGATTCTTTATTTCATACCTCTACTTCTGAGGTTTGTTGCCGAATGAAAAAATGATTCATATCGGTTCGAAGTTTATCACCTGACGTATATTTTGCTTCTGCACAACTTTAATTTTTGCTTTTTCACACTTCAAACCTAAATATCGGCTTAGAGGACGAATTCTGGAAGTGGTTTTGGTAGAAAAGAAGTTTCATTTCTGTGCTAGTTGATCCCATGTTGGACTTCAATAAACGTAGCGAATAGGATTCGATGTAAATAGACACATATCATGAAGAGTGCTACATACCTATGTATTAACATCGTTTAATCTGCTCACTGGGTGTGGATGAGTGCTGTTACTCTGCATATGTATTGAGGAGGTGAACTCGGGTCGAAAAGTCGAATCGGAGGCGCATGATGGAATTAGCAAAAAACATTGACTTCAACAATCCACACTCACTATTCCGGTTCCCGGCTGTCTCATACTACTTTTGAAGATCGTTTTTGAGGTTCAAACTTGAAAGTTTTTTTTCGGACGGATCAGTCCGCAGTGCTCCTATAAGGGCATTTTTAAACGTTTGCTCTGCTGTTATGGCATCTCCTATAGATATTGAGTTATCTTTCAAAGCACGCCAATCAAAAAAGAAATTGTCAGATTTATTCGCACATCTTCACTTCATCGACGATACGAAATGTGCATAAAAGTGATGAAAAAAAATGGATTGATTCTGCTTGCGTAAACCACTATAATCACAGATTAGAGAACAACAGCTTCCTCATATTCTCGAACGATCGCGTTTCCTGAAACGTTTCTTTTACTGAATAATAACAAAAAAATCCAGCTACCTAAACAGGTGTAATTATAGATTAGTGGCGGATAAATTCCAGCTTTCCTACGAAACGAATGCAAAGTGAAATGAGAAAGCATATCTTTATCGTTCTCTGTCCTTTGGAGTGACTACCTATAATCGCGCCGCTGTTGCTTGAACGTTGCCAAAAAACGTTGCTTGAAAAACATCGCAGTAAATTTTTTCCACGTCCTTTCAACTTTGAATTCGATTAAACTCTTCCTCTGATATTTCTTTCAAACTATGTAATGCATGTTTTGCCAAGCTGGCATTTAAACGAAGAAAAGTTTTTCAGCAACTTTCGTCGCTAATAGAGAAGATAAATTCTTGAAGGCTTAAACATGCTCCTCCAAGGTGCGAAATGTGGATGAAGACTTCAAATGTATCTGTCTTGAGCAAGAGCAACGTGAAATATATCACCTACCGAGCGCGTGAGATGCAGGCATGCAGAGATATCGAAAGAAGAGGCTTTCTTTCTCACTGTTAAATTTCAGCTCTAAGCTACTTCTTTAGACAGGTTTCAAAATTGTATGTGAATATAGCAGCTACAATTACTATTCAAAGCGATCCTAGTCGACCGTGCGTGCTCTCGCTAAGTAATTCCTTTGCAAAAATGGCACATAATGGGCGTAACTAGCGTAAACGTACATGGAGGATCACACTTAGCGCATATGTGGTTGTCTCGTGCTTATCGGTGCTCATTCGCACATGATGTCATGTTCCTTCCTTTCCTTTCATATGAACCGTACATATCACGCGCGGACCGAGGTTATCGCAACCACAGTATACGTTGTTGATGCAACAAGTTATTGACAGACTTACCGGATCGAAAAACGTGTCATCCCAGCTTTTGAAGAGTTTCTTGAAACCAGGTGTCTCTTCTCCTTGGTAAATGGTTTCGACACTCGGCTTGTGCCTTGGAATGGAATCCGTCTCCAAATATTTCTACAAAAACCGACGAGTGCAGTGTTCGAAATGTGTCTTTTGACTTTTCTTCTCTCGGAGTGGGTTTTAAAAATATTGTATTGCACCGATAAAATGTGAAGAACACTTTTATTGCAGTCAACAGCGGCAGTATGTAGTGGAGGGAGAGAGAAGAGGGTGGGAGAGGGTGTTTAATACTTCCTTCAATAAGGAATCTTTACTTCGGTGAGAATATTTTCTTGCAACTGGAAGTGAAAGAATGGCATAAGATGATCGAGAACGCCTTTATGAAGCTTGAAGCAACAAGTTGGGAGAATGGCGGTCATTTTGCCACAGTGAGGAGGGAGTGCTACACGTTTAATCCGGTCACTAGTCAGGAACAAACGAATGCGTGTCGAAACACAACTCTCGCTCGCCGCAAATAACCCTTCCGATTTTTGAACACCTCCACTACCTGCCGAGTGGAAATCTCTTTCAGCCGATTATCGAAGTGTGCCACAACGTTTCATCAAAAATATCCCTTCGCTATCATGGAGGCAACTTTAATTCAAAGAAAGTATCTTTATAAACGGAAACAGTAGGCATACCTGTGCTGTTCGTAGAGCGTGCTTCTTTTCATTGGGATTCGCGTTCATTCCAATCCAAACATAAATAGTATTCAATGCATCCAGAATCATAACGTCATCCCCATCGAGGTCCTTAAATAATGATCAATTTCCTTTCCATACAGTGAGTAATTTGAAGGTCAGTACTTTACAGTGAAATCTGGTCATTCTCCTGCGATTTATTTCCTTGAATACCGGAATTCGCCATTTTTGAACCTGAAAAATTTGGTCAGTGCACAAAGATCATTATTCCTAGCAAATGTCTTTGAGAAGAAGGCCGCAAACCAACTAATTATATGAACTTAGCCATGTAATATATTACCCTTCGATTTGGAAGGACAATCTAAACCCTCTTCCTCTTCGGTTCCATTCGTCTTCAGTGCAAAAAATTGTTTTTCTGTTGTCAAGCCGCAACCTAACTTTACTGGCTAAAACCGCTTCACTGAGTAAAACTCAATTATACCTAATAGAAACCTAATAATGTTGTCTGGATAAATTAACACCGTAGAGAGAGAATTGGTACCACGGTATAGAAAGGGATTATATCCGTTCACCTCTTGCGTAAATTTAGCAATCTCTTCGACGACCAAATGCCCACTTTCATCACTGCATTGATATAGTCTTGGCTTAAAATTTGCTATTTTTGCACCGCGCTCCCAATTGCTCGCCCACTGCGTGAATATCACTGGCTCGGCGCCCTCGAGAACACGAACGACTTGTGTATAACTCGGCTTGTTCTTAATAAATAGATGTTTTTAAATTGCTAATATATATCGCGATCAATGGAATAACAATTTGAGAGGATCGTTAATTCGAATTCGATATGAACAATTTAGTTTAGTGGTTAATAATAACAATAATTTCGCCAATTAATTTAATCGAATGCAAGAACGATTTCACCACTGATACGCTCATAATTGGAATGAGTATTTCGCTCAAATAAACCGTTTAGAAAACTTTTAACTCTTTAGCCATCGGTTGCAAAACAAGCATAAACTTTCAGCCACACTTGAATCTTCATAACTTGCGTCGAATTTATTTGAATTTTTGAAACCATTTTGAAACATAAGTTACATAAAATTGAAACATTGAAACAAACAGTTGAAACATACAAAACAAAACAACATTTGAAACTTTCAGCCACATAAATTGAATGAATGAAAGGTTTCGTCAGTTGGTAAACCTGTGGAGTGTATTAAAATAAATGTATATCCCAGAGATATGAAACCATCCAAGAAAGAGTCCAATATTCAAACAAGCGTGTTGGGTCACTCGACTCTGAATGTATTAGCACTGCGTTCTGTTACCAGGGTGATTTAGTTCGCAGCGTTATGATGACTAATTTCTTAATCGCTGGAAAGCTTATATAGGCAAGAACCATTCGTTCCCAATTGAAGAGCCATTCTGAATTTCCGTTGGCTAAATGGTTAAGACTAGCACAACAGAATAGCGCCGTTCCAAATACGGTTATAAGCAACGACACCTTCAAAAGATTTCGGAATGAGCAAACCATTAGCAACATTCTCAGCCACAGTATGCGCAACTGCTTGAAACGTTTCCAGCTTAAGTTAAAGCAAAAATCATGTTCGCAACAAACCTTCTTAGCACTTTCAACAAACTTGTACCAGTAAAAATTGCACGATAAGGCAAATGCGCCAGTATTTCGAACTAAGAATAAACCTCTTTCTTGAGATATTCTTGTGCCCATTGCATCGCTTTTTTGCGTTCGTCCATCGTACATCCCTTGCCAACCCAAACATAGATTCCACCTCTACCAGCATCCAGGATAAAAGCATCCTGAAAGAACACACTTTGTTTTTGAAAAGAATGCTGCTAAAGGACTCGCGTAGTAAAAAACGCTGACCAAGTTTTCAGTGTTTTTCGAAGAAGAATCGCCAGCTTATCAGCTATCCAAGAATGTATCAGCTAAAACTTTGTCACAGACCTTTGCAACCACAAATTCTCATGATAGTCCTGGAGTGGCGACCTTGTGAAAACGAAGGAGAATGTGAATGCAAAGGCAATGTTGTTATATCACATTCGTAGAAGTAAGAGAAGTACTAACTATTATCACATAATTAAAAGGATGCGAGAGGCTCTTAAGCAGATAGGTTATATTCCATTCCGAGCATATATTTCACATCAAGGCATGGAATCGGTTAAAAACTTTGCACTGACAGAAACGCTCTTATAAAATAGCAGCCCCCCTGGTTTTCCTTCAACCAATCATTTCGTGTCCCCTCGTTTCATTTCCTTTACCTTTCTATACCTTTTCGTATGCACTCCAACTCGTTAGCTCTCAATTTCAATTTCCTTCTTTATCTTCTCATGATTGATTAATCAGCTTTTTTCAGTTATGACGTTCATCTGGTCATTTGTTCTGGCTGTCTCTGCTTCAGAAATTCTCTCCCGACCAGCATTTGCGACGCATTCCTGCTTCATCATAATGGAATTGAAGACAGGGGATGTTACCAACCTATGGGATGACCGGTTAATACAACGATTACCGATAACTTCCCCATCGCCCTTTCCTTCCATCATTTCATTTACCTTTGCGCTGATATGCTTAATACGAGAACAACTCTTCAGGATTTACGATGTGCCTCTATTAGATTCGGGTGATTGCGCTTCCTGTTATTGATCACTTGTCGCTCAATTTGCGAATTTCTTTTATCTAATTATATTTGGCTCTCACTCTGATTTTTTTCCTCTCCTCCTCTCATTGCACTAAGCTCTCTTACTAAATTCCTTCTTGCCATCTCACATCCACTTCAACCATCTTTGCTGCTTCACTCAGTGTTATCATCTCATGATGCCGAATGATGTCGAAACATTACGACAGTGTTTTATACTGCCATTCCTTCTTACGCAACAAACAATATCTCTCTCGCTTCACTAACCGTATAATAGAAAAAACAATGTATAATAGAAAAAAAAAATAATAGAAAAAACAAATCTGCAAAGCAAATTGCCCACAGAACGTTCATATGAGCACCGATGATTAGATGTAGTGTTTTATATGTTTTGCTGTGAAAAGGACGTGCAATGGACGATATGACATAAGGGGCTGTGTTCATGTGGCAGAAAATGGAGTATCTTGAGAATACGTTAAATGCAAAGGCGTTTTTTACTATTTCTGTGGTACGAGTTACGACTTACACAATTGACCACTTTTTCACTAATGAGAAATTCGAAGAGCTCACGCACTGAACTTCTGAAATTACCCAAAATACGTTCCACAACTGAGTTTCAAGATAAGTGACCACTATATTAATACATCTAAACGACAAAACCCCGTGTTTATCAAAAAAGTGGTATTTTTTCGTAGCCTTTTTTTTTCGTAGCCTCAGATTTTAAAAAAATGCCGAAGAAAGTAGTTATTGATGTCTTCATAGATGCATAGCATGTTTTGTTGGAATATTCAGCTTAAAAGAGAACGAAAACTTGTCCAAATCTTCAATTCCTTGTTTAGTCGAACAGAAAATTTCAGGGCGGTCTATGTGTATTCATAGCAACTTATTCCAATGATCACTGAGAAGAAATTTAGCGGACGCGGTAACCTGTAATGCAAATCATTGGCACCAAATTTCATGGGCATAGATTACGTGACTCATTTGGCGAAATTAATCGATGAAAAATAAGCAGTTATAAAGTCTCGCATATACACGACGCCGTCAAATAATGTAACAGGCGCAGCATGCCACGACGAGTAACAGGACAGGTGCCCTTGCTTCGCGCTTATCTAGTCAACCAGTTCCATAAATTGCCAGAAAAAAGTAAGATATACGAGACTAAGTTCTGATAATTTAACTGAGCCGATCGCCTGCGAGAAGTGTCTATAAATAATTCGTTCGTCTGAAATTCAACCAAAGTATGATGATTCCCTTAAAGTCTAATCGACCAAATGAAAGGTGGTACAGGAGACAATGCTAATGTGTGCATGAATATCCGCCAAATTTTAATAGCCGTAGTTTTCTGATACTGGAAGTGAAACTATCGGGCAGAGAGCGTAAAGACGCATATGCAAGGGTAGAGAGAGAGACACAGTGTCCTTACAATGCTGACTTGCAACCGAACCTGAATTTGCACGGTCACTGATCCCAGTTCCGCAATCGCTGGTTCAATCATTAAAAAAGCAAATTAGTCTTTCAATTCTGTGATTCGCATGAATCGCACAGTTGGCGGTGATGCTAGGTGCATCCGTACTGGCTGAACATCAGTTGCCGAAACTTATCTCGCTAAAATAGGGGGGAAAATGCTAGCAGATTGCTTCTGACATGGAGTACAAACAAACTAGTCCTGAGTATTCCCAGAAGCAATAGTTCTTAGACGACCAGACTGCCGCAGGAAATGTTGACAAACAATGCTTTCCAGTCAACAGCATCGGAAATTTGTAAACGTGCCCTTTCTGCCAAAACTACTTATCTCTAGCATCGTTGGTTTAAATCATCCGCTCTTAGTTCTCAAGTTTTTTTTCCTGGGAAGTGCCTCACTGCAAAGTGACCAAACACTGAGGAACATCTATCATTCCACTTTTTTCAAATGCTTGCAAAACCAAAAAAACTTTTTTGCGCAGTCACTCGATTGCGTAAAATCAGCAAAAAAAGAGGAACATTTTTGCTGAAACGGGCTCATCTGCGCTCATCTTATAGCGGCGATGTTTGGGATGTTTGGCGTTTTCTTATCATGGAAACAACGGTGCCATCAGGAAATAGTGATGACAGATCGCATGATTCAATCAGCAGTTCTTGAAGGAAGTCCAAGGCGCAAATAAAATTTCCGCCGGAAGCACACAGTGCAAAAATATGCGAACGCAGCTGACTGCAGCAGAAAATTTTCCCCATCATCAAAATCTCAAAAGGCGACATTTTAGAAATTTGTTCTCCCCTGAACTTCTTGGCAAGCCTCATGACGTGTGCATAAAACATTCCATGCACATCCTCATGGTATTTATATTATCCTCCAAAATGTGATTTTTGTCTTTTTGCAAATTAAACCCTGTAGTTGTTTGGTCACGACCAAAGCTGGACTATGTCGCTGGATAAAATATCACTTCCAAGATTTGAACTGCTGATCTAATGATAGCGAGAGAAAAGGCTCGCGGTAACGGTTTGGTCCTCGCCAGAAGGACAACCATGCATTTTCGGCTCCTGCACTGATGATTACTCCGGCAAAGTTACACCTAGCGGGATTTGAGCCCAGAAACTTCACTAACGGCAAATTTACGGAAGGCAATGAATCAGCAGATATGCGATTTGTCTATTGAGTCTAGAGACAGTGGTGCGCAGAGAGATCACGGACAGGCAAACGGAACTTCAGCAACTCAAAAACAGACACTTAACCTTGCAATTCAAAAAAGGTACAGTGGGTTATGAGGACTAAAACTCCTTTTTAATGGGCTAGTTTTGCTGGACGAGAATCGGTTATTCAGCACAACAGACGCTTTCTTTCTAGGAAATCACTCGCCTTTGACTCCAACTGTGAGCTTTTGAAGTTGCCTTGAGAAACCTTTGTAACTTGCATTTTGCCACTCTCGTCAGACACCCTGAAAGAACACGAGGCTCATAGTTGAAAAGGAGAACATGCTGAAACTGTTTGGCTCGAACGTAAAATGAGTAATTTTTTGTTTTATATAAGACTAACGGTAGGGAAGTTGAAATTTCATTTCCAAACAAAGTAGCCTCGCAGTTTCGGAGTTCTGAGGCAAATTGGGTTCGAATCACTCAGAAAATCCAGAAGCATTCAGGACGCCTACCATATGTCTAGAAAATCCTGGATAGCTTGCTGGCATCGAATTCTCAACGGAAACCACAAACAGGATTTCCGAACGGTGGGCGGTACAGGTTGGCTCGTGATAAAATGCAATCGTTAGAAGTGGAAGGGCGCCCACGCTCTGATGTATGTTTGCAAATTTGTTTTTATTCCTAATTAATGAACTGATACGTATACGCATATGACTTCATAAAATGCGCTCAACCTATGCTCCATTTCTAACAAATATAGAGTTGCATAGAAGAGAGACTGCACAGGAGATTTCTTGGGAAACTTGTGGAAGTGATGCATGGGAAATAGGGAACTCCTCCATTTCGCTCCTTTCTCTTGATCAAAGGCTTCCTACTTTGAAAGCCGAATGAAAACAATTTCCTGTTTATCTGAGTGAAAGAGCACTGATGCTATCATTATAGACAATGAACCAAGCTCAGTTCGCTCCAAGTTGCACTTTTTTTTCTGCTACACATCGCAACATAATAATCCATTACTGCTGAGTTGTACTCATTACTAAGCGTTGGCATGCTGTAATTTCTGTGCTATTGTTGTTTTTGATAAGAGGCACATCCTCACGATCACCGATTTCACTTGCTGACTGGGCATCGCACTTACACTGTTTTCATATTAGAATAACATCGTGCTGGCTCACTTCGATCATTGATCACATAGTTTGATCGATGGTCGTTCTCCCCTGTTTCATCTCTATGCCATGGTGCATCTTTTTGTGAGTTGTCTTGTTGAGCGTTACATATGAGAAATGGTTGAAGTAATTAATCTACATTTCCTGCCGTCGTTGATTTCCGCTCAGGTGAGTACGCTCGACGACCTCAAGACAAAACAATTGACAGAACCTCTGTTTTTGTAATGCATTAATATAGTAGGCATTTATTGAAAAATGGCGTCATCGTCATGCACTGTTGTAATTAACATTATTTTGATCCTCATATGTGAGAATTTTATTGTGCTGCGAGTCGGGCCTATAACCAATTTTATACATTCTCTGGACAAAGAAGTTGTCTAACCTCCAAAGAGTGACTTGTTGTCGATTTGTTCGCCAATAATTTTCATCAGTGCCGCCTTCCTCCGCTGATTTAAGATCTGCTATATCAGCAAGCCCACCCATTTTCTCCCAGAAATCCTCGTTTTGATCCCAGTCCTGATCTGAAATTAAAAAAAAAAACACTAAAGGCAGTAAGGGTGGCTAGCGAAGAAACTGTAGTACAAGTGTAAGAACGCAGTTGGATTGCATAACCCTCCTTTTGTGACCACATTTCTTCTAGTCATCAACTTCTTCTGTCTGCCTGTAAATTGAGGTTCCATCTGGATTTGAAGCTTGAGCAAAATACAGTCAAAAATTGACATAGTTAAATTGTTGAAGGATGGCGATTTTTACTGCACTTGAAGTGCAACATTTGAATGGAAAATTGGCAGCACTGCTGAGGCTGACAAATTAGTTCACTTCTGAGAAGACAAAATTTATGTACTGATGTTATTTATGGACACAAATTTGACTGTTTGTCAAAATCGATTTTCGAAGGCTCATACAAATTCGAAAATATCGAGTTATGTAAATTGTTGATAAGCCCAGCACTAGAAATTTTCTCTCCTGCTTTCTATTTTCTTTCAACTTCCTCTTTTCGATAAACTTTACCTTGACGAGGAAAAAAGAATCAATCAAATTTGCGTGGCTGTAAAGTCGCCTATCAAAAAGCAGAATTAAAACCCCACGAACGACATGTTTTTCTCTCATATACAGCAAAATCGTGTGCCGCCTTCATTACACAACCGCGAATATTTCTTTATGTTTCTGCTTCAAGAAATAAATATTTTATGAATGCAAAAAGTCCTATTCAGTTTTCTATATATAAATGAACAAATAAATAAACAAGCAAATAAATTTACTGTAAAGCAGCTTGGTAAAGTTAAGCGCAATTGCGCTAAAAACCATGCAGAATGGATGGATCGCCTTTATCGCTTAACAGCCGAGTGTCCTCAATCTCGACTTCTGAATTCGACGCCTTTAGCAAAATGATTGAAACTTCCGATAAAATTCCGAAATAGAAAAATGTTCTTCCCATTATATTTTTGAATTTGAAATATGCCCTTCTAAATGTTACGGGTTTGTCGTGTGAAAATCTCTTTAAGAAACCGTGGAGTTTCCTCAATGGATTAAATTCAAAAGGAAGCGTTGAACATAGTCGACAGGTCGCACAAAAATGAACTTGAAAACTAGTGTTAAAGTGCCATGAAGGTGCTTACATTTCATAGTGGTATATGCATTTAAATTCCTCAAATTCTGCACCTCACTTTTCTGCAGTAATGACCTACGAAAAGCGTTAATACTCCCTTCACATGCGACGAGATCATAATTTAATCGTAACTTAATAATTAAACAGGGCCAGACCCCCTTCCCCCTCCCAAAAAAGCATAGCTGTTTCAAATCGACTATTGTTTATTGTTTGCTGTCATACGCGTCCCACAGACGAGCAATATTTTCTTCAAAAACGAAGTCATTGTTTCCTTGCACGTTTTCATTGATGGAATTAAAATTCACCGAGTACATGAATTTGTGGTCTGCCAGCTCTTTCTTGATCACGAATACTTCTAGCTTGACGCATTCCCTGCAACAAATATATACAACATTCCCCTGTACCAGGAAATGGCTCATTGCATTAACTCATGTGAATATTACCGGTTAGAGGGAAAGTGAGGATAGAAGAGCAAGGTAACATGTGCCAAAAGTGGTGGTGGCCTTTATTCTTTTGCAGCTCAGTTAATCTTGTTCAGTAATTCGGCAATATCCACAGAATCCACATCGTCAACAGAAAAGTAAGGTGATTCGCTTTGCTACCATGACGGACCGTCTTTGAAAATGTGCGTACCAATTTATCTTCCCCACAGCTCCGATATGGTTTCTGAAGTAGTAAATTTCAATTGATGAAGCGGAATCGAAGTCATCTCCCGAATGAAATCAGGAACGAGATTAGTTACAAAGACACTTTTGAATGATGAAACATCCGTCTCATTAGTGGTTTCGAATACGGTGAACTGAACGTCATTGAGAATAAGCTTCAGCTTCACGTCAATATCAAAAGGACATGAATCGATTACATAAAGTTTCATATAAACATGAGCTTTTTGAGTACTATCACCCTTCCCTGAAGATGACAAAGCGAAATAACGCTCGTTTTAGTGAAGAGAGTGTAGCTTGGTACGGGTTATATCTACAGAATTTTGCTAGCGGCCGTTTGTAGTTGGAATAGTCAAACGAATTAACTGATATAAACGCAAATGTGCATACAATTGCCATAATGCTTTCTCGACAAAAATTTGCAAAAATTGTGCAAAGATGACTTAATGTTTGTACTGTGGAACTAAAATTTGCAGGCAATTTATCCCCCTCAGATGTTAATATTGTTGTTTGTACACAAGCATATTTTTGCTTTCTTATGACATTTGAGCATTTTGATCACTACGCGAGAAGAAAAAACGTAGCAGCAATAAATATCAACGCCTATCACTGCTCTAAGCTTGTCGACTAGACCGAAGGTGATGGATCAATAGAAGTTTTTTGGAGTGAACCAAACGTGACTTGATAACTTTTCACACAGCTTCCTTTACACATTAGTTTTTGATGCATCCAATCTCCACTCAAGTCAGGTAGTAACTAATGTTTACGTATACAAGAACTCTCCTGATTTAGAAAACGCTGTCGCATTGTGATGCATATTAAAGTAAGCAAAGAGCAGTTAACCTTGATTCGCTCTAAGCGACCACTTTCGGGAGGCATCCAAACATAGATTTGCAGCCCGCAGTCCAGGATAAATACGTCGCCGAGGTTAAGAGATTTGCGAGTGCAGTCAACCTGAGCATATTTACGTCACTTACGGGTCCATGATTTCATCAAAAGTCGCAATATTGGCAACGGAACCTTTCAAGCACTAAGCTAGTTTAGTGAGTTGTGTTCACTCACCAGCATTCTTCACTGTTACAATGCTAAATTATGCCAAATAAGTAAGTGAATTGATGGTTTTTATATCAGCGCTAAAAAATATAAAATAGGCTTTTTCCAACCTAAAAGATTTTCTCGAAAAGAATATATGGAAACGAACTGGAAAAAGTAGCTTCTAGTTGAGGCGGGGAGTAGACGAGGGAGGAGGAGTGAGCAAATGAATCGTTTAGTTTGCAGTGATGTTAACATTTGGACTTTTGTTTCTTATTTAACACGTTGAAACGATCCGCGACGCTTCAAATTACTTTATTGATTGATGGGAAAAATACGAGAAAAGTGTATCGATGCGGAATCTTACAGTTCATCCGTTGGAGTTTTTTTGTCTCAAACAAACTGCCAAATTATATTATTTGTAGTTTTGAAAAGAAGACAAATCAAAATAAGAGTCTACCTGCGTGCATCTCACATTCCTCTTTCCTTTGCAGTGGAACAATCGTGGCTGCCAATTTTCGAAATTGTTTTCGTTCACATGTTTGAACCCAGATGCAGCTCCACCCTTCAAGTATCTGCAATTCGAACGCATTTATTCCAGAGAGCGTCGAAGACAACAACAACAACTCTACAAAAATTTGGTAAAGTGCCAAAAATTGGAGACAAGATGTTCAACAGATCACATACCTGAAAGCCTGCCCACATCACGAGAGCAACAAGTGCAATGGAAAACTCATCCACTGGAGACCTCGGTGTCCAGTGATGAACTTAGAAATTTGCTTGTGGTGCAAGAAATGTGAGCATCGTTGGCCCAGCTTTCAAAATACTCTTAATGTCACATCAATCTTTGAAGTTTTAACTTGCTCTTTCGCTTTAATTTAGGCTTTCCTCCTTATAAACGACTTTAAGTTTCGACGTTCCCGTTATCAGCTCCAACGGTTGTAGCGCGCGTTATTTATTTCTCGTCACCTTATTTTGGGCGAAGCGTTGGAAGCGCTGAAGCTTCACACTAACAGAAATCTGCATGGTGCAGAAAAAGATTTGGTAAACGACGTTGTAATTTGTGAAGTAGTGGACTGACAGTCAGTTGAGATGACAGCTACGGCAAGCTTTCTTAACTTCAATGTTTCTATAAGCGATTCGCTGTCGAATAAAATCAATCAACTGACTTGATTCCATCCTTAAAGTACGATAGGAAAAGCGCCGATTCGTGTCCTTGAACCTGAAATTATTATGCAACTGAAATAGTAATATAATAAATAATATAATAAAGAGTCTGTGTTATTTCAAGTCAAATTATTGATCGTCTCCTCCAACATAGTCTGACTGACTGTAATAACTGCAAAAGTTGATGGGAAGAAAAAAATCTCTGAAAAGAGCTATCGGATTTTTCGTTTCAGATTCACAATCTAAACTCCCATTTCTAGAACAGAAAAATTTGGCACTGTGAAATAAAAACTGAGCTCTCTTTAAGCAGCAAGAACCATCCCACAGATATTACAGCTGTTAGAATTTTATTGCTTTACCTCGCGAAATTGCACAGGTAGCCCTCCAAGGCCATCATCGAGCTCCACAGTTTTGATGGCCGCTGTCCCTTGTTCGTCCTGAAAAATGCTTGAACTTGCGATGCTTGAACTAGAGGACGTCTTTGCCGTTGAACCATTGGAGTACTAAACTTCTAGCAGTCAATTAGTGCTGAAAAACCAGAAAAATTAGTTATCTAATCCGAATCTCTAACGCACGGTTGTCTCGAACGTTGCAGAACTCCAGTTTGCAAACTCTTTAGATATTTGTTGGGATTTAGTCAGGCTCGAGCAAAGGGAGCCCCTGCACGCCTAGATAGTTTCCAGCTCCAATCAGAAGAGACCCATCACCTCACCGCGGTTATGCTTGCACGTAGAAATCATACAAATCAGAATGCCTCACTGAGGATACTAATTTAAATTCCTGACAACCCTGTAATTTTAGGTTGCTGGAAGAGATGGTGGTTGTAACGTAAAAACAGTCTCACATCGGCCACTTGCAAACTGTGCGTCACAAATGTTTTAAGAGCAGAATGGAATCACTGCTAGATGATGCGAACGATTCATCGGCGAGAGGAAGCTGCGGTCTGAGAAGGACGAAAGTGAAACTGGAGACCAATGTGAAGATTCATACTGGAAACACCGGAAACATCCACAGATTGCCTAGTTTATCACAACATGCATGCAATGTTTACTTATCACTGTTTATCACATCTTAGCTTATAACTTACAACAACAAATCAAAAAGCTGTAAAGAATAACTAAGTCATACAATGGTGGTCTCGTTGCCAAGCCAGAAGTGAACGTTCCAATGGCCACGGAATTTCGTCTGAAACAAATGACATCCTCAAACAGTTAATAGAGTGCAAACGCGGATTCATTGTGAGGTTGTAAGAACTGGTGGATAGATAGGCAACAAACAACTACCGCTGATGAAATGCCGTAAATTTCAGAACGAGATAAGCGAACGTGCAGCATAGAAATGCATTGTGTTTCACACACAGAGAAAACGTGCATTTGAAGTGTTCTGTGAAGATGTACTCTCAGTGACGAAGAGCTGAGACGTTGCCTCAAGACACGAAATAAAGTTTTTTTCGAGGCTTTCAATCGTTGCTATTGAAGAAAAAACAGGAAGCGTTTACTACTGCAAAAAATGGGATAAAAACGAACATAGAGAATTATGTAGGAATCGCCCATATAGAAGTTTCCATGTTGTTCTTGTGGGAGTTTCTCCAATCTGAATTGCTAAAAATAAAACATAGGTTATTAGTTGCTGCTTGAGGCAAGATTTGAGCTTATGAATGATGGCACCGGTCACAAAGAACGAATATTGTCGGATAACTGCTCGAAAGGCGCAAAAAAAGTGTTAGACGATCTTTGCTTAAAATGTCTGAAAGTTGCACAAAAAACTGGCAGGTTAGCGTCTGCGTCACCTAACTCTCATTCGAGTCGAACTGTCCGAGGCTACAACCACATTGGGCAAGTCACTAGACTCAGTAAATTATTTCTTTATGATATAATACAGTGGCAACTGCATTTCATTACACTAAAAATGGCGTTCTACAACGTCCTATCCAATCACAATTGTCGAACTCTAGAGAAGTCAGAAGTGTATGAGGGATAAATCTTATAGAAAATATCCACAAAATTAATTTGATGCTTGAGTACTAGATATGAATTGTAATTGGAGAAGGATTGTTCAATTTAAGCATCGAGAAGCACAGCAATTTCAAGTAAAACTGCGAATTTGTTTGCAGCCGAATACATCGTAAAATTCGTTATACGTCACGGATCGATGAAAAACAACGAACCACAATCCTCCATATCTCGATCCCAGGATGCTGACCAGCATCTTTCAGCTGAGCATCGATCACATCAGCTGGCATTGCCGTTTCACGCTTTCTAAATTACTCGCTGTGAGTAGAGCTTCAGTGTAATAAGACTCTCGGATACTTTCTAAATGACAATACTCTCGGAGCAACAGTGATGCATTCTAGAAATCAAGGAGAAGACTAATGTGGATAAGCTAATGGAACTGGAATGAACGATTGTAGCTAGAAAAACGGTTCTCGCAGTGATCATAAATTTTTATTGTGTGAAGAGACCCGTTCTTCCCGATAGCGACCCCACTACAGTTCAACTCTGCTTTGTCTAACTGATAGACAATGCCGACCTCAATAACAGCAGCTTAACATGAAACATGTTTCCGCGAAGCAAAACGATTACTTCAGTGAGTCAAAAATCACCCACTGATTGGAAAACCTGCAATTGATTTCACAATTCGCGATCAGGGTAGTCTAACTAGGATACTGCACGCACATCCAGTTTATTATGCTCATTCTTCGCCGCATTTGCTTCCGACAGGAGTCCCCCATACATGTATAATGAACACCTGATTCGTTTAATATTTTTTGAGCAAACTTTTCTTACACTTAAACTTTTCGATTTATTGATAGTGTCATAACAACCTTCATCCTCATAACAACTTCTCTCCAGTTTATTGTTCTTTTTATCTGCGAGTTAATTGCAGATAAAGATTATATCATGCATTGATATAGTCTTGGCTTAATCATTCGAAAATCTCGGTTTTTCCTCACATATTTCATCAGTTCATACAGGTGGCAAGTTTGACCTCATGAATGGTGGCCTAATATTACACTCAAGTAAAAGGAACCTCAATGACAGGTAAGAAGGGTTAACTAGAGCTGACTAAAACTCTTTCAAGCAATAACAAACTAATATGGACGCAGTTTTCATTATTCATTATGAAATAAAACGAGAAAACTCGAGCAAATTTTTCGGGTTGAAAATGGACCTAGGCTAAGGTAAACAAGGTGGCACTGTGGAAGACAGACATTTTCCTTAAAGCTTTTTTGAATCGAAACACGTGTTTCGAGTACATCCCATTTGAAACATTGGAAAGCAACCACTGACTCGAATAAGGAAGATTCTGTGCACTATTCTGAAATTGTATAAGGATCTTTCTTGTTAACTTTTGAGCAGTAACCTCGGATTAAATCGACAGTGGCTAGCATTAAGCAACCTTTAATGGCCGTTGATGGTAAAATAAAAGAGCTCATCCTCTTTATCAATGCAATCTCTTCAAGAGAATAATGCAGTTCTTCAAATTAAACGCTTTACTGCACTTAATATAGAACCGAAACAGACGTGATTTTGGGGAAGGCTGACCTCGAGAAATGCTGGTTCGAAGTTTGAAATGCACATCTGTCATGAGGTGGGTGGAGCTCGTAGAGATGCTAGGCGGAGTTTAAGATTTTGATCACGAGGACAGCTATCATAGGCAACAGCCTGAGGAAATGTTCTTTGCACTCATGGTTGAAAGAATGTTATTTCTGGCAAGAAAACTGCCAACCTAAAAGCTATCCAAAAACGAGTGTTCCAGTATTTCAGCGTTTTGTGATGCAATTTAAAAATAACTTAGGAATTCATTTTGTGGATCGACTGAAAACTTGAAGGTCCGTCTCGTGCCCAACATTTTGCTTTTTCGAAGATATGATAGG
This sequence comes from Ascaris suum, assembly GCA_013433145.1. NCBI lineage: Eukaryota > Metazoa > Nematoda > Chromadorea > Rhabditida > Ascarididae > Ascaris > Ascaris suum. The sequence continues at coordinate 6,940,416 of CM024169.1, read as the reverse complement.
TGAAGATCAGAATGGTCACATGTTCAAACCCATCATAACTGATAAGAAGCTGGCTCATTGCGCCACTGGAAGATGCTCTTGCATCCAGCAGCGTTCGGGAAGCGAAATGCCGTGCGTAAGCGCATAGCAGTTACGATAGAAATGTTCAAAATGACTTCAGTGTATTATCGCCGAAATCCTAGGCAATGTGCCACGTGGAAATCATAATATTATTTCACTAATTTTGATATGTTGGGTAGTTTGTTGCACTGCCGGACTTAGAATTTTCCCATTTTCCGGATATTGAGATGCAATGATCAAGAAAGTTTTCCTACCCATTGGTTTTCATCGAAAGATGTGAGTCAGTTCTGAGTTAAATGTTGGGTGGTCTATTTTCTAGTAAGTTAGCTTCTCTTACTTATTGACAAGTTGTCCAAGGCTCCTATTTGCCCTGTTAAGTTGTCGTCCATGCGATAAAGTACCTCGTCTTCGATCCATAAAAGATGAGCCAGTTCGACTGGGAAATGCACCGACAACGCAAAAAAAATTGCATTTATGATGAATTTCGCTCCTTATTTCTGTAATTTTCATTCTCTTAGCATGCTTGCTTACCTTGTGGCTGCTTTTGACTACATTAAAATGCCATTCGAAAAGGAAGATAAGGAGGTTCGCACAAGGCTTTTAGCTTCGAAATACGTAAGGATCAAACAGTTCAAAAACCGAGCGATAATAACACTATTCACCATTTTTACCCGGGACTTGAGTTATAACAATTTGTAGCGTGGTATCCGCTAATGGGTGTCCTCGCGTTGATCTATTAGTGTTTGAAAGGAATTAATTCGTTCACGAGAGGAGAAAATTTCCATGTATTTTACAGCGGTTGATTTTTCCTTTCAGGCTAGTTGAACAATAAAGAAGCTATTCTTCTTTAGAATGTGTATGCGAGTATTCGAGTTTATTAGAATATGCAGGCATTATCTCGCATTATTTGTCGCTGATGCAAAAGCGCGTCAGGCAAGCTTCTCCAGTTGTTTCAGGCACTTGAACAGCCAGCCGGCTGGACTGCTGGGCACAAAATCGGCATGGAACGTCCAGCAATGTTTTCCACGTATTCTTTCCGGGTACCGTTATACTTGATTATTGAGCATCAACACCATTTCCAATACGTCCCCATGCTTCGAACTCCACTCGAAAAATGCAGTAGCAACGAAATCATCCAGCCAGCGCCGAACGTTTCTAATATCGGAAATGCCATATTACAATTCAATGAAAGTCAGGATCTGGCGAAAGCACCACATTCATATGGAGACTCTGAAGCATCTCTGTGGTGAAATGAATATCAGCCGTAATAACTATGAAACTGCTGAAGAAAAGAGGAGGAGGAGTAAGTGGGAGGAGGCGGAAGAAGAGAGTTATGAGGAGGAGGAGAAGTGGGCAAATTTCTGCATGATTCACTGTGAATGCGCAAAAAGTTGTCGTGCCTTCTCGTGTATCTTAAAATTCCTTATGTTGAATACGATAGAGATTGAACGGGTTTCAATCTTTGAGGATTTTGGCACACGTTTCGGGCGTTTCCCATTCCGTATTCGAAGTGTTTGCATTTCTAAGAAGTACCTTTATTGTGGTCTGCCCGGATGCGCAATGTGTTACTTGTTGAAATACGTAATTTTTGTTTATGTTATAGCTTTTACGACCACATGAACCGAACTAATTGAAGACTTTTAAGTCTGAGTGACCATATTAGCAAGAAAACCTAAGTCTGAGAAGTCCGAGTGGCGACTAAAGAAGTCTGGTGTTAGCAGCACCCAAAATATCGGTGGGATTTTTATCAATGAGCTTGAAATCCAGAATTCCAGAAAAAATTAATGTCATTCGTCACTATTCCATAAAATAAAGGTGACTAGCACGACATGACCTACGCCTTGCAATTCGTTACGATGGCCAGTTGCGCAAATATTAAAAAACAAAGAAAGGCTTCAAATAAGTCCTATAAAATTTCACAGTTGCACAAGTTCTCAAAAGAAAAAACTACGTTTTAGTGTCTGCTCAGAAACTGCCGTCGGGCAAAGTTGATTTGAGAATTTATGAAGGCGTTTTGCAATAAATCTTGCGCGGATGATCGACAGATTCAAGAAAAAGGTAGGAGGGTGTCTTAATATGCAGAATTTATCCACCGATTTCATTATCATGACAATTTTGGTTCACAAATTGAAGCTTAAGATGAAGGGAGCTGCATATGCCCGTTTCCTGCGCACAGATGGCCTAACTAAAACATTTTTGCAAACCCGCATAATACTATATCATCCAGCAGTGAATCGGAATTTGTTCTACAAGAAACAATCTAGGGGTTATGGGAATCCTCATCAGAACAGCAAATCATGCCTCGTAGATTACAACTTCATGGGTACTTCCGCTTTACGCGTTTTGCTAAGCGCTGCGGAGGAAAAATGGTTTGCATTTCCTCGCACAGCTGCTAGTTGTGTTACACAAACACTGTTTATCATTCCGTCTCAATTCTTCCATCCTTTCAGTTTGTTTATTCGAGAAATGACAAATGCCTTGCTTTTTAGAAGTTTATTTTAAGCTAGGTGTCCTCTACAAGACGAATTCGTAAATAATTCCACGTAAACGTTGATAAATTAAGGTCGTTCATTTTCTACCGTTCCAGTTTTTCTTTAGGTTGCACTACGCTGCACAAGTGAAAGACTATTCAATTTGTGGATGTTGCAGATGAAGGATGTGATTCCTGCATGCGTGTCGAGAAAGGAATGAGAGCCAAAGAGGGAGTAGGATATTGACCTGTGATGTTGTGAATGCAACATTACCATCTCGTGTTGCTCGTGAGTGAACGGAAATATCGTCACTGCACGCCGCGTAAATGAACGGATGCAGTATTGTTCACCTATTGCAACCTAGGTCGGTAAGAGTCGATAAGAGAGAATTTTAAATTAGAGCTGAATGGGTACGCATGTGAATGTGTGCGTATATGCAGGTCTGCTCTTACGTGCCAGCAGGGGTGTGTGCTTATGCATGCTGGTTCATTTGTGGGGACGGTTCCAATTCAGGAACGACTCAGGTTCTGGTAATGGAAACTATTGAACTTAATCTCTACCGCAGAAGCAAGTACGTAGCTATCACCTAGCATCACCTACCTTCTGGCTGTATTCGCCTATCTCCAAATCGCTTATGAACACCTGATGGAAACACACCAACGGATCGATGAAATATGCAAATATTTTTCATCGAGAACAGACACCAAAAATAAACGAAATCATGGATGGGACCTGCGTCATCTCTGCAATCAAAGAAGCAATAGATGTTATGGAGCCGCACCCTCTTACAGTTAATGCAACTTATGGGACCTAATGCATGAAGGAATGTGGCGTGCAGTTGAAACTGATAGAAAACGATCATATCAACGTTTCCTGCAGAAGCAGTGGTACTCGAGATATGAAGTTTTTTGTTGCAATGCGCCCAGAGCGATATCATCTCAACGATGGAGGTAAATGCCTATAGCAACATTGGAAAGTTTGCATGGAGATGAACGAAACTGTACATTGTATCATTTCATGTGGAATGCAGCAGAATAAGTCAAAACGAGTTAATGAAGAAGCATAGATATATGAACTGACAGAGGGGAGATATAGTTTCTAAAGAAAAACATTTGCATAGTGATAAGTGATGACGATGTACTTTAGCTATTCCCTGCGAAGCAAATAAATCTCGTAGTTCATTGTAGGGAAACAGACTTTTTACAGCTTTGCGCTAGAAGTTGTAAAATGAAAAACTCAGACCAAGCAGATGTTGGTTAGCGTATCATTAAATTTGAGGATGAATTTCAAAGCGTTTTCTGCTAGTTTAAAGGTGGCGATCATCTCATACAGCCCATTTTTTGCCATTTTTTGCAACGCATACTTACCAAATATGAAACACATCAGTGAGATGAGTAACCGGGATTTTTTTATTAGTTTATTTCGTCTCAAATGTCAAGGTATATGGCGGCATTGCGTGCAGGTGAAGGTGTATGAAGAGGGTGCCTAAGTTCCCATTCACAATCGTTTTGAGCTAAATCGTTTCTTTAATTGCGAATCTGTTGCGTGATATGGATTTTTTGAATGCGTTTTGTCGCAACGACTGCAGCTTGTCTGTGGGAACAATGCTGATATGGGCTTATTGCTTATATTCAACCAAAAAACATAAGGTAACTTTTTATTTCACGAAAAAGAGTGCAGCTTTTGCGCTGCCTCAAGGTAAACTACAAAACATTTTAATCGACACCTGATCACTGCTATTCTCTTTGGAGTTTACGCGAACATGAGTTTCCTCATATTTTCCACGGATCGTGCATTCTGAAATACTGGCAGTGCGTGAGTGTTAGCGTGACAGCACCACGAGTATGACCAACGACAGAGATTTCAGGAAGAAAACTAGGTGCGACAGCAACCCTAGGAGATAAGCAGTCAATGCACTAGTGGAATGAATATGCGTAATATATATATGTGAAGCAGACGCTAAGCGGCCACTCCAGCACTACATACGATACTTGATCACATACAACAGCCGATTTCCTTCCAATTGTTCAGCAGAATGCATGAAGCTATAAATGTTATACAAATGCTTGGAATGTTCATGAGAGCAGTGAAGCCGATAAATACATTCTGAAATGTACTTTAATGTGTGGATGACCTTTCAAATTTACACGATATTTCAACCTTTTAGAAGACATCTCTATACAGGAAACTTGCAAATCTAACCAGCTCAAACATCTTGTCATCCCAAGAACTGAAGAACTTCTTAAAAGCGACTGGTTCGGATCCTTGGAAAACTGTTTCAATTGTTGCAGTATGCGTCCGCGGGATTGAATCGGTCTCTAAGTATTTCTGAAGCACAAATGTGTATTGCAACAAGCAACAGTCGCTCGTGAATAAAGGCTATGTTATGTAAGAATGAGCTATGCGGCAACAACAATAATTATTAGAAGACCAACGTTTTCTGCTTTCGAGTAATTTGCAGCCGCGAAGTAAACTAGTCTGCAGCATCACATATTCAAATCTGTTTTCCATTTTTGCATTCTAAACCTCTCATGCGATTTCGGGTGATATGCGAACTGAGACATTATTGCTTAGTCACTTGTTAAGTACACCTCTTTCCGTTCTTTGCCTGCTCTGTTATGCTGTACTTTCCGACAGCTTTGCCCTGACCTTTGTCGCGTACTTGACCTAAAAAATAAATACACATTAGTTAGTAGACTCTTTTTCTCACTTCTTTCGGCGAATTCCAAAATTTCTTTTCCTCACATCTTCCAGCAACATTATTTCGTTTCCGCACTGCTTCAACTGTCGTCATTCCCTGCATGGAAGAATCCAGGTACGGTATGCGGATACACGGGAATGTGTCCCACTGACACGTAATCCGATTTAGTTTCGAGCATGTGACATTGGCGATTTCTTTGCGCACACTAATTCTTCAATCCATCAGCCGTTTTTCTCGAAATTTGCTTTTTTGCGATTTTGAGTGTCACTGATTTTGGCTTTTATTAGAGGCAGATATTTAACACTTTGAGACTTTGTGAGGACTTTCCCAGACCTCCTCAAAGATGCCTCAAATAATCCCCCGCGGGAAAACCACAGCTGATCTTTGGAGGACAACAATCTTTCCGGTGAAAGAATATTTTTTCAAATTTCACCTTCCTTTTCTCTATAGGTGACATCAAATAAAAAATGTCGTTCAGCTGATCAGAATAAGCCGACTAGAATCAGCTGATCAGAGGTGCGCTCCACTCCGTTGGTCCTTTTAGAAGAATGACAAAGTTATGGAGTCTCAAAAGCATCATAAACATGATGCCTGTTTTACCGGTCTCAAAGAGTAGAGTCTATGATGCAGATAGAGATCTTGGAGTGGAGTTTTGGAGGTCTTCCTTTTCTCTAGTCCTGAAGGGTTTTAAGTTCTTCTTTTAAATGCCTTCGGCGCGACCCTCCTATCATGTCTGGTGGTACATCTGACTCTGATCACGAGGCGTAGGGATGGAGACCGTTACTAGAAATCGGAACTGGCGTTTTCGGTTCGACTGAAAGGGTTTTTAGCCTATTTGCGCATTTCTTTTTGTATACAGATATAAAGGTGGATGAGTGAACTAAGGATCGGTCACTGCGCTTGATCCGATGACACACGAGTGGTCAGAGACTCTTTGCAACCCCTGACCCCACTCACGGGTGATCAAACTCCAGAGTGTGTGGTACCGGTTACATGGCCCAGGTGGTGTAAGCTAACACAGTATTGATGATGCTGCTTAATTGTACTCCACTTGCATCGTTCGCGCAACTGAACATGAAAAGGAGGGCTGCAGATTTAAGTGCATTTGCACCAAGAAGACTAAACAACTAAGACCGTCAACCTTTGCAGTGGTGTTGGCATGTTTCTTTTCTGATGCATTAGCATTAGCACCAATCCAAACGAATATCGTGTTAAGGCCATCAAGAATCATCACATCGTCGCCATCCAAATCCTGAAAAGTGATAAGTGCACTTCACATTTTTACGGTCGTATGATAATGCCAAACATTGTTTCGTTGTTATTTTATAAATGGGACAGAGCAAATAAAATTCTGCCGAGTAATCATATCCTTCTATGCGGAGCTCTGCATTGCAATGGCCTTGAAGAGAGAGGATTAAATAGCGTTATTGCGCTTTGCAATCATCCGCTGTCTCGTTTACCATAGAATTACATATGAAGAACAAAAATTACAAGCATAAGAGTGAATTAAGCAGACAGCCAATGAAATTGACTTAATTGCTCTAACCCTCAATTCAGGTAGTTGCCAAAGTCGTTTCTTTTCAGTGTTGTTACAAAACGTCTCGTTTCTTGGACATTTCTTTCCAATCTGTGTCGTTTCGGCAAGTTAAGGAAAACGAAGACCGGGTGCACTCTCAACAAGTAGTTACAATCGTCGAAGTTTGAAATTAGCGCGATACATGCTAGGCGTATGAGTTGTAGATCAAACCAAATAAATTTAATACATCTTACTGACACTGTTTTTTCACTGCTAATCAAGCCACAACTATGTTCCAATCAAAGACAAAGACCGGCTATAATTAAGTGGCCGCAGGCATGAACGTCCGCCTGTTGTTTGCTCTCGGAGCCTTTCACAATGTTCAACTTGCCAGCTGACTTCCTGAGTGAAGTTGGCGATTTCTTCGACCACCAAATGCCCGCTTTCATCACTGCACTGAAAGAGTTTTGGTTGGAAGCCATGTGCCGCATTGCCATCTTGCCAGCTGCTGGACCACTGCGTGAAAATCGCTGGTTCGGCACCCTCCATAACGCGAACCACCTGCGTCCATTCGGGTTTTTGCTAAACACCATTTCGATTACCTCATCATTCAGAAGGCACGATTTTCCTCATATTTTAGGAAATAAGATCACTTTGGAAGTTGAGATCGCAAACCGACAGAATTTTTCGAAAATTCCCCCATTTTCATTCATTCTTCGTACAGGTTATCAGTCAGCAGAATTGAGCTCGCATCTATAGAATATTTCACTGCAGCATAGACCACACTCCTCTCCTCTAAGTAGAAAAATATTGCTGCTTGGAAAATGAGGAACAATTATGTGAAATTTGGGCTTCATATGATCTGAAAGGGCTTCATGGTAGGATTTAACTGAAGGAAGAAAATTTTTGTGGATATCGTAGGAAAATCGTTTGCATACTCGGTATCTGCAGCTGATACTTTCTAGCTTGGTGAGCCCAGAAAGCCAAAATGATTACCTGTGTTTTGAGGTATTCTTGTGCCCATTTCATCGCTTTCGTACGTTCTTGCTTAGTGCAGCCTTTCCCAATCCATACGAACACGCCACCATTCCACGCATCCAAAATGAAAGCGTCCTGACATTATAAACACCACATGAAGCATGAAGGTGAGTTGCTGGGGAGATGTGAATTGGATAAGTGCCATATTTGGTAACAAGCAGTTCAGTCTTAACCAATTACTTATTCGGTTTAGCTGTTTTTGTAGTATCGAGGAGGTGAGGATGAACACAATTTACAAGAAATACGCTTCGTGTCAAAAATAACCTAGAAATGCTATTATTTTAAGCAATTGTGCTTATAGAGTCAAGCAACACAATTACGCAGATGTGCTGATTCAGTGATATTGACTCTAGAAGAAGCAGTTTGCAGCACAACTTATGTCGAACTCTAAAATTACAATCTCAAAAACTCGTAGAGGATTTAGTCGATTTATGTGACGTTGCTGTTGAAGGTAGACAATCATGAGCTTTCATTCAACCCTTCAACTTCCAAACTCGATATGTTTGTTCCTTTCTCATTGGACATCCTCAGAAATTATTCTCTAGGAGGCTTGAAAATATCTTTGGGATGCATCAATCGCAGTGCTCGGCATCAAATTTCATTATGCTGTAGTTTTAAAACGATTATATAGTAATAAATGATGATAAATCAAAAGTGTTTTTTGTTCTGAAAGGCACTGATAACGTACCTTCGACTCCAGTTGATTGTACTTGAAGTCACCTTGAGAGACTTTAGACACCTCTGTCTTCCCGCTTTCATCGCAAACCCTTAAAATTCACTCACTTTTACCGCCGAAACTACGGTGTAATAAGCAAGACTAACAAAGTTCTTGTAAGAAGCTTGGACATGAAAGGATATATCTGGCTTTTGTTCTTTTCACTTCGGCTCTAATTATTGTGCTGAAGTGAATTTCTTCTCAGGCTTGGCGAGTTTAAGCGATTTATTTACCCAACACTCTCGAAACGAAGCATGCATTATTCCTGGCTACCTCTTCTTAATGGAAAGTGACGAGAATTACATCTTGTGTATTCTTGCGAAAACTTTTTTTGCTATCGGTGATTCATACAGAACAAAGCCTATGCAATTTGAGCAACGCACTTCTGACTATCTACTTTAGGCTTGAGCATAATCAAAAATGTTTGATCATGGACTAACAGTCAATTGAGGCAATCGATAAGCGGAAAATGGGGCCGAACTTTATGGAACTCTAAAAACACAAACACATTGAGGGGATGAATTAAATGAGAGTCTCTTTAATTACTGCTTTCTGGAAAAAGTCTAAATAGACGGTTAAATAGAGAATTAACTTTTTATCCACCTCCAGAGTGTAACTTGCTGTCTGCTTGTTCGCCAGAAGTTTTCATCAGCACCACCAGCAGCTGCCGACTTCAAATCCGTCAGATTTGCTTTACCTCCCATAACGTTCCAGAAAGCTTCATTTCTGTTCCAATCTTGGTCTTAAGAAACGTTGAAGTTTATGACCCAAAACCATCTCTGGTCGATTGCATAATGAACGCGAAGAAAGTTTAACAAACCTCCTTGATGACAGACTATAGCCGAAAAAGATAAAAAAGATATGTAATTTTTTAGACTGTATAAAGCGCGTTGATGCTTTGCATAATGAAGGTTCACTTTTTTATTACATGATTTTCATTTTATGTGTAACTTTCATCTTATGCTTTTATGTGTAACTATGTGTCATTTTCATCTTATTTCATCTTTTTTTAATGTTTGATTCCGCCGCATGGCAAGCTATACCAGTACTATTAATATACGTAATATCTTGTGTAAAGCTAGATTTTATCTAACTTCATTGAATCTCTTCGCAGTGTTACAGTGTGTTTCAAAAAATGGGGATTTACCTTCTTGTGTCATGCGGTACAGTGGTTATGCACTGTTGTACTATACTCTGCATTAATGATCACGTTTCGATTCTTTCAGCCAATCAAAACAGGTGCTCAGACTAATGCACTGCACGATTTTGCTGCACAGCTGTCAAATAATCCACTTGCAATTAGAAATATTCTAATCGACATTGTACCACTTTTCTCTTTGATAAACTTCATTTTTCACACAGTTAACCTAATTAAAATATTAGATAAACGAACACACCGAGCACATGAACTTTCGGCTTCCCATGTCTTTCCTGATCACGAATACTTTTTGCTTGCGACATTCCCTGCAATTCATGTAAAAGTCGAGAGGGAACAGAGGCAAAATTTATTCACTTTTTGCTTTTCCAATTCAAGCTAGTGGTTCGAAGAAGGCTTCTTGTGTTCCCCTTGTTGGACTGATTCCACTAAGATAGAAATATGGAAAAAGAATAATCGAAGCTGAAGTTGAATGAATTAGTGGTCGGTGAACACATCTTTTTCAAAGGGAACTAAATGAAGTGTGCACCATAGTTTTCAGGCAATTCGTTATTAAGAAGACGCTGAAGTAAATTCATGTGAAATTATGAGCGAATCGCTACAAATCGTCACCTTGATACGTTCAAGACGTCCGCTCTCCGGTGGCATCCAGACATACAGGTCGAGTCCACAGTCGAGAATAAACACATCGCCAAGGTTCAGTGAATTTCTTTCGCATGCCACCTGAATTATTTTGATGAGAACTCATCCGCTGAAATCGACCGTGTATCCCTAAAGCTCTGATCCTCTCAATGCATTTCCATGATAAATGATAAGTTAAAGAACCGCTACAAATCCTTCCTTATTTGAAGTCCACCCACCTCCCTCCCTCTCCCGCCATCTGCATTTTAACGTTCTCAGCAACCATCTAATTTGCGAAAAGAATTTGAACAGCATTTTGAGTAGGAGGGAGCAAATCGCTATGAAGCAAATTTTGCGGCTAAAAAAATCTTGCTCTAATAAGTGAAAGTGCCTTAGTGAAGTTACAGCAAATTTTGCTCTTCTTAACCCAGCAAAAAGAATAGATCGTTCAACGGATGCTGCAAAGAACATAAAAACAGTGTCTCATATGCTCGATCAGCTTAAGAAATTTGCTCATTTGAAAACCCATTTTTCGACGGCAACCAATGAGTTCTTGAATAAATTTGCCCTTCGAGTACAATCAAACAAAGTGGATGACGATGGATGAAAGGGAGTTGGGGTCACTTTACTACCTGTCCTTTTACGCTCCCTTAAGCACAATGCGAACCTTCCTCAGTTAACTTACTATTGAAGTAATCAGAACATCACTCCGATTACTTCAAAATTATTTTTCCACGTACCAACTAAGAATTCGTGAGCGGCTCTTAATGCTTTTGTTAAAGATCATACCTTTCTGATAAAGAATGAAACCTTAGAAAGAGGTAGTTTCCAGAAGAGAGAATTACGGGTGAATAAGCGAAACAGAAAGGTATTTCTGCATTGCTGCAGCAGTCATATTTAGTCAAATATTTAGTGAACTTTGTCATTGCCTGGTTGAAACAACAAAGATATTAATCAGCGAATTCCCGGAAAATGGAGGCTTAATACTAGAGAGATCCACCGCGGCAACGCCGCTACGCACCGACTGTGACAGGCTAAGCAAGTTTAACATAATTCAGCAAGTTAGCAAAAAACGGAGTGTTCGATGCAGAAAAAAGCTGTTTAAAATGAAAGCACCGGCAAGGTGACCCACTACACAGCCCTGGTTAGAACGGACAGTATTTGATTTATTCCTGAAGTAGAAAGTTTTTTGCTGCTAGAATGCCGCTCGGCTTGTTTTCATTCTGGGAAAAAAGTACAGGCACCTGTGAGCAACGAACATTCCGTTTGCCTTTACACTGAAATAGACGAGGTTTCCAATTTTCGTATTTATCGATCACGTGGTTGAAGCCAGATCCGGAACCACCTTGCAAATACCTTAAATTGGAAGCGTCGGAAAAAACTGAAAAATGTGAGCTAGAACTCGGGATTTTTTTTCGTTGCAGTGATCAACAGGCAAATACTAATCAAAATCAGTTAACTAAACAGGTCTGATCGATGGCACAAATACCAGATGGGACGACAGACATATTTGGCACATTTGTATATTGCGCTTGAACCACTGTAATAACCTCTTTGCCGTTAAATGTCGCAGTTGTTATCAAACAGCGCCTGCTGAAATATTTCTTTTTTGATAAGTGTGCTAATATCGATCATTCTAAAGACGTATAATCATACGTCTTTAGAATGATGTCATCTAATACCTAATGCATGAAAGAAATGTGATCACCGCGACAATGTCAAAGAAGACTACTGCTAGATTATGCGGCAAACTTTCGTCGCCGCCAATGTTTTTCATTTATGCTTGAAGCTACCGGCAGATATATATATATATATATATATATATATATATATATATATATATATATATATATATATATATATATATATATATATATATATATATATATATATATATATATATATATATATATATATAAAAACTACGTGAGCAGTGCACAAGGCGCTTTGACACAAACCAAGCCTCTGCCAAGTACGTAAACAGTGGTAACACACTTTACGCAGTCCTGAAGGGATTGATTAACCAGCAGATGAGCACCACTACCTGATACCATCCTTGAAATATGAGAGGAACAGAGACGACTCGTGATCTTGATGCTGAAAAACTTTAGTGAGTTTCGAAACTTGATGAGAACTTTCAAACACCTCTTCATTGATTGTGATTCATAGAGCGAGTATTGTCTCGTAAACGGGATTTTCAGAGGACATGAGAATGCAAAACGTGAAAATTAAAAAAGTTCACTCTTTCTTTCTGCTGAACTTTACAAGGGGAACTCTCGGCCTGTGTCCCTGCAAACGTGTCTGCTTATGTATGCTTGCGTATCACGGTTGCCTTTGATAGCCTCAGAGAGGCGATGTGCTGGAGTTAAAGAGTTTCGTGACGCAGCCAAGAACGTCACTTTGATTTCTTTTTGATTCCCATCCTGAACGAATAGTTAGTGCAGCATCTAGATGTACTATCTACAAACACATTAAGAATTTGGTGAATGTGGTGATGGTAAGAATGGCAAGAATGATGATTTATATGCAATAATGCACTATTGAAAAACCGCATTGTGAACCGTCTTTGCACTGATTTTCTAAAAATAGCACAATCATTAATAGTCCTTTAGCAATCTGCAATGTTGCTACAGACTTGTTGATAAGTTTTCTCAGTTACACTAAAATTGCTCTCCGGAGTTTCCATGGAACGAAAACATGCTTGGTTTCTTATTCGTTGTTCATGTGAACTGCAATCTAGATCCTGCGGGATCACTGATTAGACCTGTGTTCAGAACTGCTCCCTAAGTGAGAAGGTAGTGTAATCGCATAAAAATAGCTAGTTACGCCGTAATCCAGACCAGTGAATTCAGGAGGCAACTTTCCCAGCTATGCATCAAGTATTAATAGTTCTCCGCAAGCCGCCTGGTATAAGACCTTCGTTATTACTACTGGAGAGAGAGGAAACGAACGGTCATTTCGTCAATACATCGTAAACAGCTGTCGCTCTGACTCAGCATGATTAGAACAAAACTTGCAAACCAGCGTTATTTTCGGACTTACTACAGTTAGCATTTCAAAGCCCTGTTTGTTGGATATAAGTACCGGAATCATTATATTACCTCTTGGTACTGAACAGGCAGACCACGGAGCGCATCGTCGAGCTCAACCGCTTTGATCGCTGCTGCTCCCCTTTCATCCTGTAAAAAAACATTTAGCTCAGAATGCATAAGCGCACTTTAAAATTTATCGTTAAACAGAAATTGCTCTAAAATCAACTTGCTTGAGGACTTTATACAAATTAGGCGTTTTGAGAAGGATATTATTAAAGCGAAAATTATCAAGCAACTGAGATTGCACTTAAGGCATCCATCAGCCCCAAGAGGTTAAATAATGTAGCTGTTGAAGCCACGTTGCACAGTCGCATTGGAACAACATCTGTGAGCATTGAGATATGCAGGAGGAGTTATAAAAAATAAACTTCCTTCACTCGTGAGAAACTAACGGCGCAAACCTCAATTATTCCGGAAGCATTTCAGAGATAAACGATCGATTTTCCAGGCTTATTCTTAAAATTAACTTCTTTGGGACTTATAGAATTTTTTTTCGAAGGCAGTTGTATGAAATAGGTGCGACGGCATACTTCACAGTACACGAGGGCACAATACTTTCATTTGCTGATACTAAGTTTGAATGTTTGTAGAATAAAAACCTCCCCTGGAAACTAAGTTGTAGTGTATAAGCTACTCGACAAAGGTTTTTTAATCGACGATACTCCGAAAACTCAAAGTATTTGAAAATGTACTTTTTTAATTGTATTCAAAAGACTTTGAGCAATAATATGCACTGATAAATAAATTTTGAGGTGTGAAAATAAAATTGCGCTATGATTGTACAAATGTGGTTTAAACCTACAATCGTCGTTTCTTTGCCAAGCCAGAAATGAACATTCCACCCTGCACGTTGCATTGTCTGCAAAATCGTCTTTTGTAACTTACGCAATATTATCGGCAGGAAAGTAGGACAATTACAAGTATTCAATCATCTGGAGGAAACAATAGGACCATTGATAAGAATGCCCGATCATTTGCAATGATTTGATGCGAGGCATATTGCCTTCTCAAGATTGTTTGCTTCCATTTAAGGAATTATGGCATTACCCACTTCGATAGGAACGTAAAACAATACTTTCGGGTTGATGGGATGTCGTATTATTATGTAGCACGAATGGCGTTTGGTCGTACTTTTGCTTTTGCGAATTTCACTTGCCGAGCGCACTATGATAACAATGCCAAGGTATGTGTATACCGATCATCTGCGTATTCAGCAGCTTTACAGATCACGAACAACTGAAGCAAAAATTAAACAATCTGAAGTGATGACTCCCGGCTTTTCAATAAGCCACTGGCTTTCCTATGAAACGACGTTATGAGCCATTTTGATATTGACTCTCTACGTCTCGACAGAGTTATACGAATCGCTAAGCGATTGCCATCGCAGTTTGTTGCCATTTCTGAAGCAATTTCCTTCTTTCCTCGTTAAGACTATCCATGAGGGCATTTGACGGAAACTGAGGGTGCTACGCGCACTTGAAGTAATGACTGTAGAACGGATTAATGACAAAATTTGCACCTTAAGGAACTTACATAGAGAACGACATAGGAATCGCCGACATAGAAATTGCCATGCTGTTCTGCTGGCAGCTTCTCAAGACCTCGCTTCTGAAAAAGCTCAGTTAGTGATTAATTTCATTTGCGATTATTGCAGCTAAGCTCAAGCTCAAAACAGTCCCTTGTGATTACAATTTTATACTAAAATGCTGTAGAAGATTAAGGTGAACGCAGACTGGAAATGGAGGCTACAACGGTGAAAAAGTATCATAATCACATATTTCAAAGCTTCTCCCCTTGCTATCCGCCCTCACTGTCGCTAATTTTCAGTTTCGGATCCCTTAGCGACTACCCTTTCTTGTTGGACTGCAGGAAGCGTGTGGCATATTTTTCAGGCTGCATATGAAATCTCACCGAAGTTCAAGCTGGAGCCTCGTCAAGTAGCATGAGATCTCTGAAGTGATGTTGAAGCGTTGGGGAGTTGGGTGAATATTGGGAACACATCATTGCTTGAGAACTCCACAAATGCCAGTAATGAGTCTCTCGGATACACTTCAAATCGTACAATCTATGACGATTTCTTAACGCATTTCACACCCTCTTTATGTAGCTGCAATCGATTTCGTGCAAATCCGCTCCATGATGCAGCGCTTATTTTTCATCTCTTTCATCTCTTCTCCATCATTCAAAATTCTTTGCAAATCTATCTAAGAACTCCTCGATTTTTTGACCCGACCTTTTTCAAATTACAATGCTCTCCCTTTCGATCACGGAAATCAATTACGACCAATCTTCATATAATGCATTTACCGATATAAAAACTGTCAACCATAAGGTGATGTCGGCTGAATGTTCCAGTCAAATATATAAAATATTCGCTCACAAAGTAGAATTTCGAACGGCCAAGCATCAAAGCTTATTTTATAGACATCTGCGCATTTTAATTCGTTTTTTTCTCTCTAGAAATGAATTTGTGCGCGATTATTCACTGATTTCAAAGAAACGCACCGACATATGCTTAGCTCTTCCACTTACATATTACGTTTAACTGCTGAATTCTAACAATACAACAAAGCAGCAAATATCTTAAAAGGCCTTCCGAACTTCGCTGTCAACTCTCATGGGAATGAACTGAGATGCTGAAATTTTCAATAGTTTATAGCTTTAGCTTACCGTTATTCGCCATATTTCTAATCCAGGCTCCTTTCCAACATCCTTCCACATGGGGTCTTTCGCACGCGACATTCTCTATCGAACCTCGGTTTAACCTGATTCCCTTTTTAAACTGATAATGTTCCACGCCAATTTTGCGCACCTTCAATCATTCAATTTCTCGATCAAACAAATATGTGATGGAAGATCTGTAGGTTGGCTTCATACACGTGATAAATAGGATGCGACAAAAACCATCATCTATACAGTGAATTATCTTTCCGGCGCCATGAGTGCTAATAAACGAAAATATGTATTTGGAAAATAAGAGCAGTTTTCCGAGTTATTTCCCGACAAAATGACTTTTTAACGAAATAATCGCCTAGAAAATAAGCAAAACAGCAAAGCGGCTTGGACTACTACTGTCATAGGGAACAGTTGTCTAGTAGTGAGGCTGAGAAAGAAATGAAGGCTTTCAATAGCGGTGCATTTATTTCTCTGCAATCGCCTTGTGCCAGCTGTGCTTTGCTTTTGGCATGCCATTACGCCGAGGAAAATGTTTGGCAGGTTTAGTGCTTGCTATATGGGCGAATTTCTGTGCATTAATCGATAAAAAACTTGTCACTGTTGCTCGGACACTTATATCATTCCTGAAATTCGTCTTGGATAAAAGCCCTTCTCTGAGCATCGAGGGCCATCAGGAGCTTTTGGCAGAGTTTTCCCTCACACATGCATACAAAAAAAAAACAAGTCAATATGTAATAACTCACTTAACGAATAGAATGGTGAATCGTCTAACACACGTGGGATGCGTACTTGCCCCAACCCCAAGAGTTTCCACACCACTTTGTAATGTTCACCTATGCCTCGGGTTCTAATCGTTTCTAAACGCCGCAGCCCAGAAACGAGAAATCGTGGAAATTTAGTAAGAGGGCTACCTTCTTAGCTGTAATGCCCTATACTTATTTTTATTGGTGAAGAGCACTATATGAAGAGTTTAAATTACGGCGTGCTATTACATTCTCTGATATGCATTTCGATAAGGATGAAAGCAAAATGATTACTGCTGTGAGGGAAATTCGAACATTAACTGCTCGTCTCATGTCAAATTATGCAAGCCAGATGCGAATATTTTAGCATGTGCTGCTGAGAATTTAGGTGAAGTAGGCCAGCCCCTCTCCTATAACTCAGTGGCACATCTTTTATGGAACTTTACAAGGGGTTGCGATTACAAAATGAATTATGAAAATGTGCAGAAATTGTACCACTTTAACCACTTTTAGCAGCCGGCCATGAGTGCTATATGAAACTGCATATTAGTGCTTGCCTTCTCGATGGCGCTCATGTAGCATTCATGGTAGCTTTCCCAGCTCACTGGCTGCGCTCGAACTACATCAACTAAATAGCTAGCAATGCAGCGCTCTCGCCAAATATTCCATTACACGCCTCATTGCTCAGCCCTAGATTGTCACCTATTCTTTCCGATCATACTCACCTCCACGATCCTTTTTCTGCAATTGCAGTCACTTACTTGCTTGTCATCGTCGACGAGGCTTATATAGTTTTCCACTTGGACCATCGCTGCCATGCTTACGAGAGTTGCATTGCGCATTTCAGGAATCGTACGCAAAAGAATAAATTTTTCCTTTCGACTGGAAATAATTGAACACGCTTTTCGCTGTGATTATTTGTTGTGTGTTGAGGATCATTTTTGCTTTATGGCCCCAGTATCCCACCTCACATTCGCATAATCTCATACTTTATTAACAAATAACGTACCAGATTTAGACATTAAAACTTAGCAAAAAATAGTTTTAGGTGATTCTATGAGGAAAATTTCAGTTTTTTTTTTCTCTCATAGCGCGTAACATGAACTTCCTTGCAAAAGCGCATTATTTAAATGCCGTCTTTGCGCGAAATTATGTATTTGTGGTTGGCAATTCGTGCAACTGAATGGTCAGGTGTTCGGTTTGTTGAAACGCATATTACACCCGTTCCTCTGGCATGCATCCTCACCCGTTTTGTGTGCAATGAACATAATGCGCAGGAGCTGTCTGTTCGGGTACCTGTCCGCTTATATTTCGTCGCGCAGTTTATCAGCCGCTTTGAGCAAAACTTTCAGTGTGATGTCCATATCCACTTTGAGGATCGTTTGTGAGAATCGACCCTGATCACCTTGTTCTGCCGTTTCATGTTCCTTGAAGCCTTTGTGCCGACTAAACTGTTGAGCAGCACTCCTACTGTTGACCGTTTTTTTTGCAGAACATACGTGCTGTACCGTGGCCAGATAACCCCGTCCAGCCGTGCATTGCGAGAATCGAAGTAATGAGAACGTCATTCTCGGCTCCTTTGTACGATCTGGAACCCAAGCTATGAGGATGCTTCCCACCATAAACTAGTAGGTTGTCATAGAGATGTTCACTTCGTTGTGAAATTTCCCATAAACAGATCTTCATATGTACGTGCTGGGAATGCTGATCTTAGGACGCTAAACAGATCACGGCGTGCATTGCAGTGCTTAAAAGTCAAGAACGAGGATATTGTCTTTAAAAATCGGAAGTTTTGGTTCAATTGGCCGTTCGGCCTAGTTAGCTCTCCATTGGTGGTACAGGTCCTTTTAATAGTTTTGAAGCGGCCGGCCAACTACTGGGACTGTAAACATCTGTCTGCTCATTTCGTTTACGTGACAGCACGGACCGACTTAGCATGCTGACGATGCAGTGATTGGTGTCTGCACCTCCACATGCCACTACATGATAGCATCCATCGATTTTCGCTGACAGATTTTCATGCGACTTTGCAGATTTCTCCGAGTTTTCATCTGCAGAAATTTGCATGTTTTCCTTGCAAACTTGTATAATATGTGCGTAATCATGTAACAAAGTTTGATGGAGGTAAGGCATTCCATCAGTAACCTTCCGATCAACTCACAACTTGACCTGCCCACTTTTGAAAGAGTTTGTGTGCTTTAAATGTGAGTAGAAATTTACGCGCATTTTACAATATTACACTAGAATTAATCAAGCCGGGTCAAATTTTTTGGGTTTAGAGTTTCCATCGGATCGCATTCTGCGAACAATCGGGTAGCAAAACGGTTTCTTGATGAAACATACGAATGATTTTGATAATGTAATGGATGCGCTGCTGAGCATTTTTTCTTCATTTTGGCTAATTCACGATATAGGCGCTGAGTGGTATCATAAAAATGTAGAGTGTACTTGCACTTCCGGCAAATTTTTGCAGTTGCTCATAATTATGCCGCATGGCCGATATTCGCGCCGGGTTTGGTTCGATGGTGGACGTTCATTTTTGAGAGTTGATTTAAACTGAGAAAGCATAAAGCGATGATCACTTAGCGTGAAAGTTATCTCGAGATATCTATTAAATAGCTTCTCTTAATGACTATCTATAATTGAGCTTTAATTGTCATTTATTATTAGGAGACTCAAGTTTCTATGTCTCGCTCTATAGGGGAGATCATTCCACAATAGATTATTGCTACGTTTCTCAACTAATTGCATTGGAAATTATTGCGAATGATTTCTGAATATTGAAACGGGAGCGAGTTTTGTTAAAATAGTTGGGAAGTTATTTGTGGCAGCGATGTGTGATTAGAGGAAGGCAACCAGAACTCTGTTGAGAATTTATATGATGAAATTTAATGAAGATAATGAATGAACTGTATCGCAAGCAGAGAGCTAATCAAATTGAGCACAAACTTAAGTAGCGATCCTCATTGATTAAAAAATGGAGTGGTTTATGAATGCGCATAACGGTCGAACAGCTGTGATGTTCAAGGAAGTCCGTAATGGTGGATGTTCATGCCCATAATTGTACCAGTGCACCATGCCTCACTTCCACGAGCGTGCCTCCTGAAAATCTCCATATCAAATATTGCTCACCCTTTCTCCTGTCCATACCTGACTCAAATTTAATGATAGTTTTTTGTCAAAAATCAGCTTAAATTTCTAATGAACTGAAACGATCGTTAACTGCTTTGCTATATTTGTAGGCGTTGAATCGAATGATTTGTTGTGCATTCCACGATGGCTGTAAAATTTGTTTGCCTTAAATGTGTCATGCCGCAGAGGAATTTGTTTTGTGCAACTATTCGATTGAGTTCATAGTATCTGCTGCAAATATTTTTGGTGTGAATAACTTCGAGCTTCATGTAAGTTCAACGGTCGAAACCGGCACTGACGATCTTTTTAAAGATGGCATTAACCGTAATACCGAAAAGTTCTACGAAATAAACGCACCGATTTGAAGAGCGTATCATTCCACGATTTGAAATGTTGCGTGAATTCCGCTGGCTCTGATCCTTGATCGATAATTTCGACTGTAGGCTCACCATTGCGCGGAATGTTGCTTGTCTTGATGTAAGTCTGAAAAATGCATTCACTGATTTCTGTATGAAATTCGATTACATTCGATTTCTCACCAACCACCATTGGTGGACGCACTTTCATAAATTTTCGTATAATTTTGTGAAAGCAATTCTATGGGTGACTGGATCTGTAGTTGAGTCTTTATCTGGTGAATTTAAACAATCGTTTAACGAGTGCATTGATTAGTTCGGATTTATCACTTGAATCTGCATGATCAATCAGTTTCTCGTTTATGATTCGAGTTAAAAGTGACGCGTATTTTAGATAGCTATTCATTAGTGAATGATCTTTTACTACTGTTCGCTCATCAACTAGCTGAACACACAGATTTTATTGTATAGTCTTTACTAAAAGGTAACTAAAATATGCGGATAATATTTCCTTCCAGCCAGAAGTTAACAAACGCGTCATTCAGAAAACATTGAGTGTATCTCTATTCGCAAAAGATAACAATCCTACTGCTGCTGCCAAATTCACGTTCTCCTTCTCGCTGGCACTCGTTTGGGCTCCAACCCAAACATATATAATGTCTCCAGTATCGAGAATCATGACGTCATCTCCATCCAAATCCTGCAATTTGCCTTCACTGTTTAAACGCATTTGCTTAATCGGCAGATATGTTCGCTGCGAGCTGGAATTTAATAGAACCTAGAATACAAGTATAAGATGCTTGCAACTTCTATCAAGACCTAAGCATCTGCAGCTGCGAATCGCGTTATGCAAGTGTAGCGTCTATAAATATGCGTATATATGTGCGTAGTTGTCTGGCTAACGCGTCTGTCTGACTAATGATTCTTTGTTTTGAATTGATTCAAATCCCTCTCTCGCCTCCAAATCCGCTACGGGGAATTCGCTTTTCTGTGATAGGCGTCGTGCAAAATGAGAGTGCAAATTGAGCGAGGAGTGAGGATGTGCGCTTAACACATCGCAAATCAACACTCATACATAGAGCCCAGTGTGTAGCATGTGTGCTGCAAATCAACTCCTAGAAGCATCGATACGTTGCTCCTTCGTGAGAGAAAAAGCAAACTTTATTTCTTGGCTGTTTTTAACTTAATGTGGTAAAAATTCTTTAAATTTCGTGGAGCGAGTAGGTCGTCAGGTTGGGCTTGACCAAAAATGGGGTGTATTTTTGTTTTAGGTGCTCTTCTAGTCACATAAGAACACCTGGAAAATTTAGTCTTGCTTCGCCTTCCCAACTTAAGAAGCCGGAACATAAGACCTCTAAAAGGATGACTCGGAAAAGGCTACCCGTATCTATGCTGAGGTAACGTTTAAGTAACTATCAAAAACTGGTTGATGTTTCTTACTTCCTGTGTAAAGTTTGCTATTTCTTCCGCTACAAATCGGCCTTTCCGGTCACTGCACTGAATCAGTTTTGCCTGCATTTTCGTAGTTTTACTTCCTTGCTCCTTCTCCCAATTTGTGGCCCACTGCGTGAATATCGTCGGTTCTTCACCCTCGAAGACGCGAATAACTTGTGTCCAATCGGGAAGACCCTAAAATTATTCTCAATATGTCATCTCTTCCTCTCTCAAAACGTCACTGAAGATAAACTTCTCCATCAGAGCTTCAAATTTTATCACTTCCCATGCAACTTCTTTTAAACAGACACCATGATTTTTAAAGAAAGCATTATAACATCGCGTTACTAAAAAAGACAGAACACAACATGCGACAAAGGTTAAAGAAATCGGTCGTTACTGCCTGGTTAAAGACGGACGATGCTTTGAATGCAGTTGACATTGAATTTCATTCAAAGAAAAAATAAGCAAAGGCGATGTAAAATGATTTTTCCCCAACGATACTGTCAAAGTTTGCGTGAGTGATGCTTCAATTCTATTTCTGTAATCATCGAATAATGCAGAGAACATTCACAAGAATACACAGAAACTGCAGTTGGTAAACCTGTTGTTGAAGAAATATTTTCGCCCATTCCATAGATTTGCTTCGTTCGTCCATCGTGCACTGCTTCCCCACCCATACGAAGATACCACCGGTGCCCGTGTTCAAAATGAATGCATCCTAAGAATATCGTAAGAAAATGAGATCTCTAATAAGTATGAAGAGTGCCTCTTTATATGAAACGTTGAATTTCGCCTATGAACGCCATTAATAGGGAATCTCTTTCACTTGGGCTATAAATTTTTTTTTTCTTTGTTCATGAAAGAATACCAGCTGGTTGGCTGTTGAGATGGATCATTCCAAACCTTATAGAGTTATGGCGGACTTCCTTTTCTTTCTGTTTTTCGTCAAAATTTCACACGAAATCTCTACTAAAATGCAATTTTTTCTTCCTTTTTTTTGAAATAGTTTCGACAAGCTATTGGAGTTGCTCTTTTGTAGAAGTTTGGCAACGCCGTAAAGATTTCCGCCTGATCATCCATGCATGACAGCTACAATAATTCAGCCAAAACGGTTTAAAAAGTTGCCCTCAATTGAAAAAGCCTTTCTCTCGGTGTGCTGCAGTGCATAAATTACTTTCAACAGAATGTAATATCTCATTACCGTCGAATCGAGTTGCGAGCTGTCGAAACTTCCTTCAGAGACTAATGTCGCTTTCATTTCTCCACTCGCATCCGAGACTCTGAATTGAGATGATTTTATCATATTCTTGCAAACGTAAGCTAGCTTTCTTCTACCTTTGGAATGAACTCATAAAAAGCACTGCACATTAAAAATTTTGGTGGAATGTCCATTTAGAGATGTTCAAGTTTCGCTATTTAATTTAAAACGAAGAATGGCAAGATTTGCTCAGTATGCTAATCGAAACCTATGGTATGGTGTAGTGTGTTCCGTAAAATCTCGGTGGTGCATTTACTACTATTTATTGCTGATGCTCGGTGATTAGTTCTCCGCAAAGATTGTTTTGAATATTTTATTACCTCAAATCTAATCATTAGTTACCTCTTTAAGGCTGAAATAAAATTTCACTCATGTGGAAGCGAATACAAATTGCTTCCAAACAGGAAAGAAACGAATGTATAATACAAATTGAGTATATTATTAGATAAAATTTATTATTTATTTTCACGGAAGCGGCAACGCATTGACTCACTCAAAGCACAAAATAACAAAGTTTACGCAATGTTTCTTGATTATCCACCTGCTTGCCAATGGATTCTATCAGCAGAAGTGCTCATTAGCCTAGTCGTTATACATTATTGAACAAATGACATATACGCATAGAATATTTGAAAAGCGAATGAGTGTTGTGTGAGAGAGAGCAATCGTTGCATGGAAACGAGCACAAAACCTCAAGAAGACATTTCAACTCGTTGCTAGCACTAAGATGTTAGTGAGACTAAAAGACTAACTCAACTCGTACTGTATATTCTACATAACGTGCTAGATATAGCGCATATTAGTTAACACAAATTACCTCACAAGAGTGATAGCTTGCTGAGTGGTTCTCCAGAAGTCCTCGTCATCTCCTCCGTCTTCTGGGGATTTTAAGTCTCCCAAATCTTCGCTACCACCCATCTTTTCCCAAAACTCCTCGTTGCTGTCCCAATCCTCGTCTGCAAGTTGTTTCGATTACCATTACGATTCCCTTTGCTATTCGCTGTAAAAGATTCTTGATTTCAATTCATTTGAAATCACCGCCATATTCACGGAGGGATCAGTGCGAACTTACTGGATTCCCTCGTACTAGCCGACTTTGCATAAATTACTAGTCCGATTCTTTACTGATGTGCAAACAGAGATTCCTGTTGCGCGGCTTCCTTTTTAATGATGTCAGTGCATGAGAATATTATTGCTTTGGACCGAAATATATTTTGCTACGGTGTAGTTTAAGAAAGTGGTGCCACCCGAATAGCAGTTCTAAAGCACAGGATAGCGTAGGTGCTAGACGTGAACAAAAAAGATATCACTGCGTGATCGTGCAGTAGAAGGCAGCACGTTGATATACTGATGGGACAATATTCAATATGAAGCATTGTTCATATTGAATCTATCTGTCAATTGCCTTTCGGTTACGCTCAGGGAGTATCTTTTCTTGAAAAACGCTGCTGTTAAATATGATAGGATAAACGATTGCTTTTGCACCCATCCATTTGCGAAAAAAGGTTTTGAGGTACAAAAATAATGTAGTGATCCCTCTTCCTCTTTAACGGCGAGACTTGCCCACTTCTTGTCGTTCCCAAGAATGAAAAGCAATCTCACTGAATTTGAAATCGTGGGAACACATCTTGCCCAAATCAAATCTGCCACTGCATATGCCCACGAAGATGGCATTTCGAAAGGTGTTCAGGTGTTCAGGCCACTGGTGAAACGGCTTAATGCAATTGTTAAAATGAGATAGGCACAGCGGCGTTTCCAGTGGCACCACTGCAGCACCATTGTCAAAATATTATAGCCCAACTGCGGGAGTTTTTGATTAACCTACCCCAATATCTACCGCGGAGGAAAAACTTGCATGATGCAGTTGCATCATTTTGATAGGCGGGGACTGGTTTTCATACGCAACGGCTCTATCTGGTGCAATCTATCAGTAATATTCTACGCCTAATCTCATCCTTTGAGTGTCACGTTTTATGGCTTGCCATTTGCATTGTCATTTAGAGATCTTTAGCCTACAATTTCACAAAAGTACACAACATTCGCACGCCACTTAACAAAAGTGGCATGCTCTCGCAAATGAATCGACGAATGCGAATCTTTTTTTGTATTTTTAATGCAGTTGTATACATTTTACTACGATTATACATGTGCATATTCAAAAAGAGAGTGGTATATAACCGTTTCATCACTAACCAAGGCAATGAACACTTGCAGTGCCGCTTCTTTCCTGATCACGAATACTCTGTGCTTGACGCATACCCTGCATTAATGCTTAAATAAATATCGTCAATGCCACCAGGAATTCATTATCAGGTGAACATGTAGAAGTGAAAACACTTTTTATAGTCTATGAGAGAGTTATAGCGGTTATGCCACATCAGCTAGCAATTAACTCGAGAGCTCTTCATCGAAATTGTCTGTGCATAATGTTCGTTTTGGAGATATCACTAGCAACGCACTTTCTATTTTTCCACTGGCAGATCCTAGTTGCTCACTTATATGGTATGAATATTAGAGACCCCGTCTTAGGAATCTCGCACATATATTGCTACTCACAGTTACATTACTAGTTCTGCACTTTTTTTTCAAAAAGGTTATTGCCTTAATACGTTCGAGGCGTCCACTGTCCGGAGGCATCCAAACGTAAATATTGTTTCCACAATCCAGAATGAATACATCGCCCAGGTTCAACGAATTTCGTTCGCAGACAACCTGAAATCCACAAATGACAATGACGTAAAAATTCTTGGGCTGATCTTCTTCGGTTGTCTTTGTGAGTTATTTCACATTTGCGGACATTGATTTCTGCCACTTTACATGGTTTCTTTCATCGCTGCTTAAACAGATTTTGTTGATGAAGTGATTGGCAATTCCTTTAGCATACGGCTACATTCACAGTGAAAAAGCAGAAAGAAAAGTTTGGCGGAAGCTATGAAACAGATCGAGATTAGAGTCTCTCTTTGCTGGCTTCCTTGCATACTGAGGCATGCGATTTAATTACGCTCGTCGCGATGAGCTTCACTGTACTTCACATATGTGAAATGAGTTTTTATTGGCTCTTTGAAAGGGATATGTTCTTTATAATGCTTTTAATGGGGAAATTTCATAAGAGGTTTGTGGTGAGATCAAATCATTCTCATGCAAAGTTGTTACAACCTCAACTTTACAATGTTGCTTAATAATGAAAAAAACTTTTGGTAGTCTTGCCTGTGTGCATCGAACGTTCCGTTTCCCCTTGCAGTGGAAAAGACGTGGTGTCCAGTCGTCGAAGTTGTTTTCGACGACATGGCGAAAGCCGGATGCCACTCCACCTTGAAGATACCTTAAAAACATTAGAGTCAGGTGTTACTCTGTAAATATAACTTAATATTTCATTGTATGATGTAAAAGAGAACTCAGGATCATTCATGAAGTGAACTGATAAATCCTCCGCTCTCCTTCTTCCTATTTGGCATTAGGTGTCAGATTTGGTGCGACTGGCGGTCCATCCAACAGTCACAGGGATAAGCACTTCTACAGAAAAGTTTTCCTAAATTAAAGAATTTCCCATGAAATGATTATCTAGAAATTGTTCTACCCCCAACGTTCAATTGCTTAGCTCCCTTTCGCCAAAGCGTTTGTGGAGGTTCAATTGTGAATCGCTTGCAAAGGAGTGCGACTTGAAAACTGCGGCCATGGTATGACTCACTGTATCATAACACTGCGGTTGTCATATGCTCTACTTCAACCTCCTATTATCAGTTCAATATGATAGCGAGAGACTGAGCCTCTTAAAAGCTTTCAGTTTTTCATTAATTGGGATAGTTGGGGAAGCAATCCCGGCGAAGGTCACATTTGTACAAAGAAAGCTTCATCGTTGGCGAACTGCTCTTGAATGTCACAAAACAATTTCATTTTAAAGACCGAATTTCGAGAGTGGAATTTTTAGAATGCAATAGAAACGAAACGAACTTTATGCCATCCTTGAAATAAGAGAGGAACATTGATGATTCGTGGTTTTGAACCTGAAAAAGACGTGAAAAAAACCTCAATCTCAAAAGGTCTCAAAAAGACGCGGAAAATTTAAAGGGAAAATCAAATCAGCAGGATATAAGTCTAAATTGTGGATCGCTGCAGTAGACATTTATGTCATTTGAAATAATTCTTTATTTGATTTCGATGCGCTAAATGAAACCAAAGAAGTATGTCATACTTTCACCAACAACTACAGGAAAGCCACTTTTGATGCTATTACTCGATGCAAAAAATTTGGCCTAGAATGGATTCTTTGTAACAAAGAAACATTCTGTCTAGGATTTTAAATGACCCACATTAAAGCAGCAGTAAAAAGTTGCATTTTTGTATTGGCGAAATGGTCTGCTAGAACCTGTCATTTATTGCGCAAGAGATGTTAGGATATAGAAATGAGGCTGGATTTTTTTTTTTTTTTTGGTGATGTTTATGAGTTATTTTGCTCATCTCTACCAATACTGCCTAAATTCAAATTTATTTCCTTTTGAATGACTATGCGAACTTGCAATAATCCTTTCCTTCCTCTTTCTCCTATCACATGCCTAACACTTCTGCACTGCAGCAAAACTTGCTACGGCTCACATCTAGCGTCCAAAAATACGGAATATTAGGCAAACGCGGAGTATTATAGACTGCTCGTGGCATCGTTGCTCTCGTGAGCTTCCTCACCAATTTCTTATTTCGCCCTATTGCATTGTCACAGAGTATTTATCATGAAGCTCTCTCGTTTCAATTTTGCATCTCTAATTTACCTTGCAAATTTTGCAACATTTCTAGTTGCAAATGTGCGAAATGTTGACGCGAATCAATGTTTTCCCACGCCATGAATCCATTTCACACCAGCGTTTTCATCGCCTCAATATCAGCTTTTTTTTCATTGACTGCATTCATGTTGTTGCAGTTTTCAAGATCAAGCATTTCAAACTAATCGGTAACTGTTGTGTTATGAGCGAGGGCCCATTTACAGGTAAAACTTTCGACTAAGTGCTTTGATGCGAAATGCTTTGGATTACGCGAAATGCTACTCGGTCAAAATTAGCTGACGAACTTCTCTGTACTGAACAGGGTGGCCGCCGAGCGCCTCATCGAGTTCCACCGTTTTTATGGCTGCAGTTCCTCGTTCATCCTGTTAAAATATCATTTTTCAGTGGGATATACAAAGAGCATTGTCTTTCGAATTTCTGAAGTATGGCCATCTGCATGAAGCAAGAATAGTTCGTCGTACGAAACTGTCATTCTACGAGGGTTTCATCCATTTTCTGATGCAAGGCGGCCAGCTCACCCAGCAATCGAAACAGGAAATTGATGGGGTGCATTGGAGGTTATGGCTGGTTCGAGACCTACTGCTAGCAACACGGTTTTACTCATAAATTTCAAAATAGCAACGACTAAGGCTCTGAGAAATTCTTTCAATGAAAACCATCAATTTTCCGAGAATCCCCAAATATCTGTGGGAGTTCTCAATCGAATCGAGTGGTTTCTGACTATGCAGGTACGTCTTCCCGTCTGTTCCTGGCGACAATGTGTCAACATAATTGAGAAAAGAGCCGTCGAATTTAAACTGTATTTGCTAAGAAAAAAGGCAAAATTCTTCTCTTATCTGTTGGTTATCAAAATATCTCCTAGGCACTTCTTTGAAAACTGGCGATGGAAACTTACGACTGTCGTATCCTTCCCCAACCAAAAGTGAACGTTGTATATCGACTGTTCCGGATCTACAGTCTGCAAAAAATTCGCATTCAGAAATTCGATCCAACTTTATTTCATATAGGCGACAAACGTTTTCCACACAAAATTACATCGAAATTTAAGGTTTATTCTATTTCATTTCCTGAGCTGTTCAATAAACTGCTCAAAAAATAATATTAGGATTTTAATTTTCCGTCGAATTTTAATTCAAACGTTCAAGTACACAAAGCGAAAAATATAAGATGCGCTTTAGAGTAAACGGTGGTATTGCAAAATTTAAGAAGTGTAGACCGAATGGGCATTATGCACACTTAGCGTTTAGTAAATACTTCCTTTGTTGATAACTGGCATCTAGAAACTTTTGCAGCTAATTGCACGCGTTGATAAGTGATAACGGGAACATGACGAATTGGCACGATGAAACAGCACTGCGCTCTTCAAACTTTCTCCAACGACATTCGTTGAAGAAACTTCGAATTTCTTGATAATGTTTTCACTTTTATCAGTAGTTTTCGACTACTCTGCATCGGCCATGTTGTTTGTTGTACACTCTCAACTATCTCACTTCTGCAGACTCCCACGTAGCACGAAGTCATCATGGCTCTCAGCAACCATAGCCTCGAGTCCTTCTTTGAGACCATCCAAGTAACTATTTCACCAAAGGTAGCGTCAAAATCTTTCAGAGACTATTCAGTAAAACAACAATCAGAGCATAGAATAAACTCCTACGAAGTTTTACGGCCACATATAGTCTCATGTTTTTCATCATCTTTTGAAAAGATTTTAATGCCTGTCTCGTCTTTCACCTATTGATATCTCATGCGTACATTTCTACATAATTTTTAAATCGTTTTCAACTCAGCAATTTACTCTTTACTTGCGCGACATCGTGTCCTTGCTTAGAATCTCTGTGCATATATGTTTTTATGTGTATACCTGTCAGATGGTTTCACCTCGGGAAACTCCTAACGTAGAATTATGAAATTTTGTGGCATAGTGTGCACATCAGGGGAACCTCCTAAACCCCATTTTTACATCGGCTAATCAATTTTGAAGAAATTTATTGAAATTTGAAGAGTGGAAGAGAATTTTATACAATTTGCGCCAATCAGTTTTTTGTATTATGTCAACGATCGACAAGAAACGAATCTTTTATAAATTTTCCGCGCAGATGATCATTTCTGAGTGAAGGCACCCGGTTGCATATCGTTTTCGAGAAAACTGATTGCTGAGTTAATGTGAATGCAAAAGCGCGCATCGCTCCACCTCCGTTGGCACATTTCTCCATTTGTTTCCATGCAGTCCGTGTCTTATGTGTTGTGAATTCTGGCGTTATTCATTGCTTTGTTTCGTTTTTCGATCGCCTCTCTTTACGAGCTAAAGTGATCCATTCGCCTGAGTTACTCTACTTTATGGTGAAATCACATGCTTTATCACTGTGTTTTGTGCTCTTTTTTCGTTGGCTGTTTCCTGGTCGACTGCACTTCCGGCATATGATAGCAGAAGGAGACGAGAAGGTAACAGAACAAGCACTTCTAAACGATGAGTGCAAGCATTTAAAAAACTTGAATTTCGAAAGTCTTTTTAACGTCAGTAGAAAGTATGAAATGTTTCTTGCGTGTTGAATGTGGACGTCCAGACGAGCATTATTATCTTCCCACTTTCAATGCAGTTTTTGCAGTTAAGAAGTACTCTTATTTGCTGACTACTTTCTCTTCAAAACCATTAAAAATTGCTCTCCATAAAACCACACTTCAACTCTTTGGACTTTATGTTCAGTTCTGCTTTTGCGGTTTTATGTTTGCAAACGCCTTATGATAACGTCGAGTCTCTGATTACCTTTGTGGGTGCATGTACCTATCTATTTCTCTCTCCACTAGTTTCAACAGGAGAACTTACAATGATGAAGTTCGATGGACATAATTCAGACCACTTCCTCTACCAATATCCAAGTTTTAACGTCAAGGTCAACTTCGGGAACAGTTATATTCTCAGCCAGTTGTGTGCAAAAGGTTCTATGTGATTTCAACTGACACTGCTTTCATTTCACATCGTTCGGGTCCCAGTGAATCGAAAAATTTTGTGGACGATCTGCGAGCTATCTAATCGTCAAAACGATAGTATAGCGCTTTGTGCTTCCACTGTTCGTTGGGAATTCGTGCAACAGATTCGTCTTGTGCGCTGAAGCAGGGTACGCTTCCCAATCCGCATATCGGGTCAATTCCTCCTGTACGCTTTCCCAGCCGCCTTTTTAAAATTACTGGACTTGTGATCGACTTTAGGCATCTGAGATCGGCCATTGATCTGATATATGGCCAGCAAATAGGTATATCGAATTTTGACTATCTTATGAAAGAAAATTGGCGACTTTCTTATTTTCTTCTAGTAAAGCAAGAAAAAACAAATTTAAAGAGCCAAATTTACACTTTCTTAAATACGAAAGTTGTTAACAGACAAGTGGATGCCGCCTTTTCAAAGATATGCAAAATACTTCAAACCAGCCTCGCCAAGCAGCCCTAGACACCGTCTCCTACCATGTTCTTTATAATTTTTTTTGAAGAGGTGTTCAAGCTCTAGTACGCTCTGGTGGCAGTGCTCGTCTTGCTGATTTGAGCATTTCCCTTCCACTCATTTCGCGTTTGTCAAGACGACCGTTACGCAAACGGCCTGCGTAAGAGGAATTTTGCAGCTCACTTCAGCACGGTTTCTCAGTAGTGTCACTCTTTAAATACGTGTCTATCGTGCAATTGCCTCAGAGGACGCAAGCCACTCCGACAAAGGTTCTCGCGAAAGCCTCCTGCACAGTGATGCCGCAACTTTGGCCTTTGCACAAATAGATTAAAAGGGAAGTAACTGAGTTATGTCGGGACAACTGACTGCTTACCTGCAGTTGTGCCAAGCTGCTCTGTGGATTCCACCTCAACGTGTAGTTGTTTCATTAACAACTGCCCAGGGAGGGGGAGGGATACGCGTTGCACCAATAGGCTCTTTTCGCTATTCCTGCTATGCATGCAAAACTCCTCTTTTCGTCAGTCCTGCCTCTTATCCTTAACTACCCTCCCGTAGGCAAAGATGCATAGAAGTTCGGTGAAATCGTTCTGGAGGCCTATCAGGAAAGCTATCATTCTGGTGCTCAGTTACCTCCTAGGCTTGCTCCAGGACTACTAGCAGGATCTTTGAATGAATGCTGATGGAGTAAAGGCTCTATGTTTTTCGCTTCACATTCTTATTCAGTGGATGCTGATTACGAATTACAGGTAATTTGATGACTTTTATTTAGCTGTTGTTCAGCCCATTGTACAATTCTGATATTGCCTTAAACAAATAACTACACTTCGTTCTGTTTCAGCCGCAATTAAAAAATTTTCCTTCACTCAGTGCTAATATTGTGCACCTATCATGTAATGGCGGTGCCAACGCAGTTGATTTGGAGCGGAAGCAGGCTGTTGCTCATATCATAACGGCATAACATGAGTGATTAAATTTTCCAAAGAAATCCGCAAAATTTCGTTAATAATTCATAGCGGAAGAAAATGGCATACGCTGAGAACAATGTAGGAGTCGCCGGAGTAGAAGTTACCGTGTTGTTCCTTTGGCAGTTTCTCCAGTCCGAAATCCTGAAAGTTGCAATTTCCTCAACCTGAAACCTGCAAAATTTTAATATTTTGATGGTATTCAATGCTTGACGAAATCTTCAAAACTTTCATCACTACGAAATCATTAAAAACAAACTTAATCCGCCAAATTTCGAGTCCGCACTCCTTCCCAATGTCTCTTAGCTGGGGGTCGACGACACCCATCGCTACTCTTTACCTTAAAAAGACCGTTATGAGCTTTTCATGTAAAACGTCAGGATTCTCGACATTCCATCATTCAGCTAACGAGCATAATCTAAAACGCCCAAGTCTTGAACAGGGACCAAATCAACGAAAAAAATCCTGATTCAAGGTGAATCGCAGCTGTAGC
The DNA here is from genome assembly GCA_013433145.1 of Ascaris suum. Classification (NCBI taxonomy): domain Eukaryota; kingdom Metazoa; phylum Nematoda; class Chromadorea; order Rhabditida; family Ascarididae; genus Ascaris; species Ascaris suum. The sequence goes on along the minus strand of CM024169.1, from coordinate 6,907,778 downwards.
CACAACCGGCCATCTTGGAGTTCGCCACGCGATCTATTAAACGTTAGGAAAAAGATCGAACCAATCATCTGCCGAAATCTGCAAAACAGTGGCTGCCAAAAAAAGGTCCTGGGGAAAAAAAATCGGGACATTCCACATTAGTCGACACGAAACAACAGCATCTCTTCAACAGAGAATCAGGCAACAAAACGGATAAAAATGAAGAGGGGTAGCGCATCGAAGGTGGCCAATCAGCAACATCCTTTTGGAGGCCCTATGAAACATTGTTCTTCCCGAGAGGGATCTAATCCCATTCTAGACTCTCCAGTTTCATCCAAATTAAACTTCAAGCTGAAGCATTAATGGCTAATCTAGTGCTTTCTAGCTGAACAGTGGGGAAATTTTTATTGAACTAGCCTCCAAGAGCAGGAAATAAGCATTACACAACTAATCATTGACGATGCTTGAAATTCGTTCACTTGAACGGTACTTGTCTTTCCTGATTATTTTCACTTTGAGCTGATTCGCTGAATGGATTAATGAATTCAGTATGCCTTAAATTAGAGAATGATACTTTCAAAGGCTTTAATGGTAAATTAGAGAGAGAAGAAGAAAGAAAAGCTCGAATGGAAGAGAAGTGTGAACGATGGTGGACATGAAGTTATTTGCAATGGACGATTCCAATGCAATGGGCGTATCTCGTGTTAGCACCATCGAGTGCACATTCAAAAAGCGCTCAGCAAACATTTTGTACGCTCGCACTCTACAGTCGGCGCAATAAAATCCCATTGATTATGGAACACTAAGTGACGAAGGGAACGCGATTCGTTTTTATTTCACTTGATGATTGGCAAAGAGATTATTGTGAAACTTTACTTGTACATAGATATGGGCGTGGGTATGTCTCTTTCATCACTTTCAACTCAAAAACAGTTGAAACCAAAGTTACGGAATTTTGGTGGGTATTATGTATATCGCTTATTGACCTTGTACTTAGCTTTTCAAATGGGTTCTCAACTTCGCAGTGATTTGCGAGGCCGATCGAATCATAAATAGATGAATCTTTGATGTACAACTTATAGCGTCATTTAAATCATTTTAAATATGAGCACATTATTTTTTGCATTCACTGTTTGCTGATAACAAATAAGACTGGTGAAAGGAGCACAACGCAAAACGCGTATCACGCCACTCGTTTGAAAAGCTTCTTCACTTGTTTCTGCTAAGCTGCTGAGTTATTTGCTCTAAATCGTACGACTAACAAATTCCAGATCTCATCAGTTCATCAAATATAAACAGAACATTCGAAGAATATCCCAAAAGAAAAGGCAGAAGACGTTGTTCCTGAGCGCTCTAAGCCCCATTCACGAAACAGCAGGCAGCTTTAAGAAGTAATGTTTTATGTAATGCCAATTCAGTGACTTAATCAGTTTAAATTCTCCTCGTTTCATATCATAAACCAGCATCCAATGTAGTACGTTAAGCTGTATTTTGCAAAGAATTGGGAAAACGTCTTCTGATTCAGATGAAATTCGACGTATTTTGCTCAGATGTTTCGAGAAAGCAAAGTTCTTCGGTGCAATCCTTACCCTGTACTCCAGTGAGAAACAACTTTTTAACACTTTCCTTATAAACTTTTTCTGAACTACTGCTCTATGCAAATTGTCGCCGATTTCAAGCTGAGGGAACCGTGGTTCTAGCCTTTGAGACAGTCCCCTGTCATATCGCTAATGTCATGAGATATTCGCAACACAGAATTTCGCTTCGCCTTACAATAATATCTCCATTTCTTTCTTTTCCTCGAGGCTAGGCGAAGAGTATTTGCATTTTGTTGCGAGTGGGAGCGGTCATTCGTACGTTGTGTCCGCCGACAGTTTCTGACGCCAAGACGGGACTGAGAGAAATGGCTTTTCGTATCTTGGAAACGGAGCTTCAAATGCCCCGTACCTGAGAAAATGCACAGGATTTGACTCTAGATAAAATCACGAAGGTAGTGAAGCCACACTGGTTTGCTTGATTATGAAGACGCACTTAAAGCAGGTAACTGCAACACAAAAACAGATGTAACAACATTATTCGTCCAGGTGCTAGAATTACATAGGAGAAAAGCGCTGACTGAAAGCCTATTGTTTATGCTGGTCGAGACTATGTCGCACTCATCAATGTCGTAGTCAATGAGTACTTTGATGACGAGCAGCACCCCTAGGGAAGCATTCCGTACAGGTTTGCACGACAACAGCAAAGGCCATCCAATAAAAGTGGTTTTCAGGAACGTTTATGATGCTGCACAGGTTTCGAAGCGTGCTAGACACTTGAGAGATTCTTCGCGCTAGAAGAACATTTTACTCGCCTTTCTCATTTCAAGCATTTTCTTCATAAAATAAAAGAAACCGCGAGTCAAAAAGTGACTGTGAGGCAGCGTGTTGCAAACTGCTTCATGCTACCGAAACAAAGACGTTTGGAGGGGAACGATGGTGGAGTCCACCTGGGAATAGAGACTTTACAAACCTCTCGCATGAGCCATTCTGCTACTGAGATCTCGAGGTATGCGCATGTCAACGTAGATTTATTCCTGTCCAAAAAAACGCTCTCTATAGATGCTCCTTCTTCTTTGATCACAATGGATTCTTGCGACAAGCAATAACTTCAAGCTGCCTGCAGAACGCCGCAACGGGATTCTTTCTTGAAATTTATTTCAATGCACGTAGTATAATCAAAAGTTTTCATAACTGAAGATTTTTTTTCATCGTAACAAGGTCGGATATTGTTATCGTTTCGGGAATGTGGGTGTCCATTTGAGCGCCTCATTCACTCCATCCAGCGAACGCATGCAGTATCTAAAACTCAACGGGAAGATAAAGGAGACGCTGGAGCAGAGATATTCGTAAATGGGCGATGCTTCGATTGCGAATTTCTATACCTTGATATCTTTGCAAATAAAATCTCCCGTCTCTTCTTCGCCTATCAAGCATTTCACTCTGAAGAATCTCATAGTGCGATTTCCGAGTTGTGAAAAATGAAATATGCAATGGTGATAGTCAGTGACTAAATTTTATTCCTCTTGTTGCAAAGGGCTTAGTTGCATCAAACCGCCTAAGAGAAAATTTTCCTTAACACCCCACTCTGTTAACCTCATCCGAGATCCCGCTTGTGGCAATAAAGATCTTGATTTGTTTTTGATTGTTTGTTCGCAATGTTTTTGTGGCAAAGAAGTTCCCACTTAGTAAGCACACAAGCGCCTGCCTTGAAAGTGAAGCCTAGAAGCTACAGGCGGAATTAAACGAGGTCTTATGAGGAGCAACGGGGACAAAACTAACACAATGCTAGCACAGCATAATTAGAGCGACTGACATGCTTGTGCGATATCATTGAAATGTATTGCCGTCTTATGCATGCTTATTGAGACTTGTGCACCAAAAGAAAAGTCCGCTCTATCAAGGTGACTTCCGCAACACATACAGCGCTTGGCGGCTGAGGGCGTTTTCCCATTTTCTATGGTATTATCAAAGTACATATGAATTAGACACATTTTATCAGTGTGCTGAACATTACCAAATCCATTGCGTTAAACTTGCTGGAATCAAATTAGATGGTATTCTAGCACTCTTTTTAAAATGCCGCAAAAAGCAAGCTCGTCTACGCATAGTACAGTTCTCCGCATTTCTCTCCCTTGTTTACCTATTCCCGATTTATGGAAATATGTATTCGCTTTATCATTGGTGATGAAACTGCCCGCTGCTTCATTGAAAAGGTATGACCCAATTCGCCTGACCTCCACTTGGGAGGTTTTCGAAAGAATGCACGAGATGCGCTAATGGATCATTTTAACACGCCTTTCGAATATTAGGTTAGATATAACAGTTCAGACCGAATTGTGTGTCTCTTTATTGGATCTTTGATATCAAATTATCAAAAAACGTTAAGAAGCGTTTCACGCGTATTGCTTTTGCAAAATTTATCGTGGTCCATATCAGCCTATTTAGACTATCAAGCTAAAAGTCTTTAAGCTGAATTCATTGAATTATCGCAGGCTCAAGTTAGACTTGATTCTGTATCGTAATACTCTCTTCGGCTCCTCCGATACCTCGTTTTCAAGGGTATTTTGCCGTGCCAATCCTCCAGGTCGACGGGGACATCAGTTTCAGCGCTAATACACAGCGGCAAAAACAATGCTGTGCACAGTTTCCAGTTCAGGTTCGAATGTGGTTCTTGCCGATATCGTCAATGCCTCCACTCCTCCAGCTTTCCACTCTCTATCGCCGTCCTCACGTTGCAGCTGCTTATTTACCTGAATCGTTGCTTTGCGCACCTTTTCCTCCTTTTCGATGTTGATGCTTGCATACCTTCTGTATGCTTTCCCACTTATGGACGTTGAAAAAATTAAATAGCTAAAGACTGCTCTACAAGCAAATCGCTTCCGGGCTCAAGTCGTTCACTTGCATAGCAGTTACATTGGTGAAAGTCGCTCATCATTTCGCTGTGTTGTTCGTATAGAAGTAGCTGTGTTTTGAGGAAGAAAGCGCTCAAGCAATGAAACATTCAGTGCTTTGATACTGAGGCAGCCTGTGTGCCCGCATTTCTCGTTTCCATCACTCAAAATTACTGTAGTATTCAAGCAGCAGACGTTACATGTGGCCTGTGGCCCCTTGGAAACGACAAATAATTCAGAGTGCCGTAAATCTCTTGAATTTCCTCGTAAAATGAAGGAGATCCATTTATCAGCAGGGATATCGATGAATCTACGGACAGTACACCAGCAATTTGACGTAAACTCAACATTTCTATCGGACAAACTGCCTTCATCTGAAAACAATCTCCTGTTTACACTTTTCATTCAGTTCATACGTGAGACAATCACACTAGCTTTTCTTGCCGAGAAAAGTTTACCCTCTTCTCTATACGCCAGCGACTTTTGGCCCTTTTAAAAAACATAAAAGAGAGTTGCCACTGAAAACACTGTTATTCATTCATGGCTTCGTTGCCATCGGCCTCTTGAGGAGCATATCGTAGAATTCCAAGAGTGACGCACAATTTCATGGTCGCTCTTTCTTATATTCCTGAATCGCCGCATGGCTGTAGCGAAAGGTCAAAGAATCAAGTACAGTCAGCATTAGATGTGTGCAGCTTTGGGCACGTGGGCACACAAAGGCCCACATCATGATCACCTGAGATAAGAAGCTGCAACTATCCCTGTTGCGGAGTGACTACTTCAGCCCAGTTTTATTTTATCACAGCTCATGCATTCGTTTCCATTGTTTATCGCAACGTTTGGCGTAGGAAAAATGCAGTAAGTATGCTTTCTTTAAATAAGGCATAGAATGCATGGTCAACCAGTGAAATTAGCGTCCTGAAGTGAGTAAACTGGAAAGCAATTTCGGAATGATGGAACGACCCTGCAACGATGGGTGTAAGTAGGGCCCTCCTTCCAAGACATCATATTTTGGCAATAGATGTTTTTTCACTTCCTGTTTCAATGAATTCACGATGAGCGGGTCATCCTAGATTTTAAACGCATCAAAAACTCAAGTCTTTGTGGCCCTTTATGTAGTGCATCACTGTCTATCGTGATATCGAAGCAAACACTGTTGATCCAATATTAATGGGTTGTTGTTACCCTTATTTTTGACTGTTGCATTAAATATTAGGGAAGCAATTTTTCATAATATCCTAAAAGTTCTGAGAAGAACGTGAATGAAAATTAGCATTCACTTCTCCCGCTTGGTAAATCAAGCTTCCAGTTGGATATGAGTGAATTATGGCTGCCATCAGTTTTTGTGATGTAGTTCGACATCGACATAATTGCTGCGATAATTGCAATGAAATGAAGTGATCTTTTGAAAACAGATGTTTGTCCTTTTGCGATCATAGAAAGTTTGGTTACGATCCTATGGAGCTTTAGTAATTTGATGTTTATGATTCGATGAATGCGATTGTTCAGGACTTATATAGCCCGACACCTGAGCCATCTCAGTATTAAAAAAGTATCACTACTTTCAGAAGAATATACTCGGTGGCTGACTGCTTCAAGAAAATGTTGTTAGTTCAACTTGACTGCTCAGATAAATCTCGATCTCTTGCACAACTTTTTTTGCTTCAATGATCTTCTGTCTATTTCGTTTTATTTTTGGTTATCTACGTAAACATGGCCAAATTTGAAAGTTCACTAATTGGTGGGAAATGTGTGATGGGTTTCGATGATGTCAGATAATCGTTCGGCTTTATACCACTATACAGTGCATCGTATGCGGAGTCAACTTCATTCTTCCTCGATCTTCATTAGTGAGCATTTTATGGCTGCGTTTTTCCGTGGACGAGATCCAAGCATATAAACTTTGCATACTTGATGTCGAATGCTTTTAGTAGCAGAGCACGTTAATGTTAAACTCCGCCAGTTTGGGTGTCACCGCATGCGATATTTCACTCGACATAAAACGTTGGTTAATACCTTTCATTACAAAGAACTGGAAAATATGTCCGAGTTTCCATGAAAAACTTCTCAAGTAAATGTGTCGTTTTATGGTATTTCTTAAATTAGCATTCAAAAGTGCGTAAACATAACACACTTAATTGCTGACAAAAATCGTCTTGAGACCGGTGTAATCTACGTGAACAAGAAATGACTGGAAGAGTTCTGTAGACAGCTTCGGTTCCAACTCATAAGTTTGACGTGAAGAAACATTGATGAGCTTTCACAGCAAGCTAAAAAATTTTCAATAAGGATACGATGTGGCCGATAAAAAACGTTTAAGAACTAAGCAGAACGATTGCTGAAATTTCAAGAAAAAGTAGGTGAACCATACGGTATTTTTTGAGGGCTAAAGGAAATAATTCGGAATTTCGATGCTCAAGCAACTAAAGCGAGTTAAATTTTCAAAACTGACTATGATGACTCCGGTCGCGCAAGAAGTGAGCACTTGAGCCGCCTTATTTATTTTTCTTTATTAGTTTTTGGATTAAGAACTGCCATTACTTTTTGTTGGCGATGTGCAGAAGGCCTTAAGGCTTCAAGCCTCCTAACTATGTGCTTTATAAGTCTGTTTCGCTTATGCTCATCGCATCTGCCAGCTGGATGCGTATTCTAAAGCACTCGTGTGCAGTATCTCAGGCGGTTGCGAGGCTCCAAGGATCAACTTTGAATGCCGTCACACTTACTACAGCTATAAGCGCGTCATTTATGTTGAATCTTATTACATCTTCGGGGCGAGAGGATATCCGATGCATTGCTGCGACAGGTCCTTATTACTATTCACATGTCTCGTGGAAGACCGAGGAAAAAATTTAGATGGCAATAGATCCCCTGCTGTTGACAGTCAAAATAAACCTAATATGGCCATCCACCCATATATTTCGAATTGTCCTGGTGAAAGTGAAAACAGAAAACGACACATTTGCAGCCGTTGCAGCAACTTGGAAAGGCGAAGCAGTTGCCTTTTTTTAAGAAATGTTCTTCAGCTGCCTTTTCTGCACAGGAAGTTTTTTATAGGGCAGACAGATGAGGTTAAGCAACACCTCAATCAAGTAATTTCGAAAAGGTGTTAGAAAATTGTGAGAAGATGGAGGCGGCGATATGCAGTAGCAATGGCATTGTCTGACTGACTGATGCTCACATCTGTAAGATCTTCGAAAGAAGAGTGACATATTCGTGCCTCAACTAAACAGAAGTTATCCTCCATTCAAATTGATCTATCCTGCAAGAGTGCCTGCAAGTTGGAGGATTGTTTCTGAAACATCCTTTCTTTAAGGGTGAAGATTCCTACGTTAAGGGCCTTTACATGTATTGGTAGAAGGAGCAACTATTGGTTTCACTCGTAGTAGTAAAGCAGAATGAGGGCTTGGCTGCATTAACGCGAAGCCATATTTGAGAGAGGGATAGAGAATGTGGCCTGCAAGTCTACCTTGAATTGCAAACCTGCTCTGTGCGGTTGAGTACACATGGTCCAATCTCTAAGAAAAGAATAACTAGAGAAGTACACGTTGGTATTAAAGCACAAATAGCAATAGCAACTCTTATATAAGAAGATAAAAAAGCGGTGATCCATACCAGGAGAGTTGAGACGGTATGTGCCCTTGCATCCTGTTCATCGACCACTAAGTTTATATGGTACCAACAAATAAGAGACATGCGAAGTGATGTCCTCACTTTTTACACAAGCCGGTCACTCGCATAAATTTATAAATTATTTGATTTTTGCATTCTCAATGGCATAAAATGAAAAGAAAATCAGTTCTAAATGCTTGCAATCTTCTCTTATTTTAAATTTACATACCTTTCTTCGAATACAACTAAACAAAATAAAATATGATAATATTCATCATATGCAGCAAATATAACAAAATTAGCTCTGGTGGTTTCCGAGTTGAAACGAGTGCACTTACACATGAAATAATACTCCGTTGCTATAATTCATTTTCGGCCAGTAAATTTGCAGCACTGCATAACAGTGGTGAAGAATGCTACAGAACTTCGATGAAACAATTCGCATTTTACATCTCCACTCATCAGACCAATTAGTCGACGTTGATGATATAATAAATCGACATAATCTTGAGCACAACTGCACAAATTGCGTTTGCAGTACCTTAAGCAAAATACTTGCAAATTTGCAGCTGTGGAAACCAATTAGGTTTTGTTTGCAGCTATATTGCTTGTAGCACCTCTTCACTGATAGCACAAAGGCACCTGATGTTGGCGTTGATTATGCATTTGATAACCAAGACCAGTTTGCACAAAAAGTGTTATCGGACCACTGATAATCAGTGAATATTTGATAAATTGTTCGATAACGATTGTCTTCAGCATATAACATCTCTGCTACTATAATTTATTCGAATGAACAATTGCTTTCAAAAGTGTATTCTTACTGCGACTACGGTGAGCTGACAGATATGATTCCTAGATTCATCGAAGCATTATATTACGCTTATTGACTGGTGCGATAAGCGAATATGTTAAAGCACTTTAATGATAAAATGAAGCAAAGCAATGAAAACTGTATATTTACGAAGGTGGATTGTACCATAAAATTAAGGTCTTTGCAGGGTTTTCGTTGCCTTCATTAATGCCTCTCATTATGCACTATCAGAAATCCTCATTATGCACCATTGCATGCAAAGCAAGTCATTGTACAGCCTTGTTTGTGTGCATTATATTATTATGTCATCTGGCTGTTCTTGCTGGGAAACGATTAAAGCATAGCTATGGAATTTGGTCATCTAATTTATATAAAAGGTAACCCTATATGTGGTGACATTTTAGCCTAGCTTTCAACTTCGTCCAGAAGCTTGACAATTAAGAAATTTCACTGATAGCAACACTCTTTACAACTAGTGGGATCGAAAGAAGTGGAAAGCATGTCAACGACGATGGAGCGACGTGGGCTTTTGAATTGCGTTTGTCAAGCTAATCAATACAGTAAACTGGCAATAAAAAGCTTAATATGCGCCTGATACGTTCATATATCAGTCGAAGAAAATTCCAAAAAGCTACTTGGGTAGTCATAAAATGCATCCACTTCTTGGGGACATTCAGATCAGGAACGCCTTAACACATTCATGCTGCAAGCTACCATAAAAGAAGAAACATAGTCCAGGTTATACTCACTAGACATCATAACTTGGGCTTCATTGGTCCCTAATGCGCACAGGGTGACATGCAAGTGCACATGAACACACAAACACACCAGTAGAAACGTGTAGGTACTATCCCGCAAGAACATGCTCAGCAAATACCAATGGCCTTTGAAGACGGCCATTCAGGAGAAGAATCGCATGGGCGGTTTTTATGACTAAAATACCAATGCACTACTGAGCGCAGTTTATTTTTCACCAATCTATGGCTACTTGTGGGTTCGATAAGCGGGATTGGAAAAACACACCGCGCATCCCGTTGGCCTCTTTAGCGCACCTTCTCAGTAATTAACGAAATGAAAGAATGAACGCTTTGGAACAATAACGAAGAATTTGTTCAGTAAAAGTTCGTTTTACATGCTCTCTGCAAATTTTGAGGCAGCATATATGGCGATGTCGTAACTCATGTATTTGATTGCCTGCCTATCCGCATCAAATCAGGAACGTCATTCCAACTTGGCGAGGCTGTGCAACTCAATCAACGGGGTCTGTTGGCATTAACGCAATTTTGCGTTCGTTTTGAGTGGAAGTTAAGAAGAGAAGTAATGGATAGCACTGCCCGCAGAGTCCCAATTATTGGAATGGTGCAAATTTAGTGCAATAAAATTCACGGTTTCACTGAGATACACCGACTATCCATTACTGTTGTTTGTCGCCCTATGAAGAAATTGTGTTAATGGTTCCAAATGAACCTTGCTGCAGAGCTACTTATCTGTTCGTTCACTCCATTAACGGAACTCTGTATTCCTGAGATTGCCTTTGAGATGCTGTGGCCGTCATCTCTTTGCTAAGGGCCCCTTTCCTAAGGTATTTCGTAAAGGTCGCTTCATATATGGTCTCCGATTTTTCGTCAATGATTTTTTTACTGTCAAGAGCAGAATTTATTGAAGTATTTGACGTACTGGTCGAAGCACACTTAGGTTAAAAGACGCTATCGTGAGTACTGAACAGACGACCCGTTTTAATGGAGTTAAGAACAAGCCATCCATCGTGATATTGTTTCCTATGTATTGGTGTCTTAAGTGGCATTTGCTGTCACTTTTCGCTCTTGTTGATGCCACTTGAGTTCTTATCAGTCAGCTGAGCTGTCTGCACATTGTTGCTAGCCTTGTGATGTAAACTTAACAGCACTTTCTCATGTATTCCATAATTATGTATTTGTTAATAGACGCCCCTCAGTTAAAAATGGAAATCTCTATAACCAAAGAAAAGCCTCCCTTCTCTCAAACTCGTCTTTGAGTTGAAACAGTACGAATCACGTAAAGGAAAAGAACGCCCGTTTCGATGATGTGGAATTTCGCTGATGTTTAAACATTTCTTTTAAAATAATGCTGTGCTTGATCAAACGTCTTTGTAGTCAGACACAAATCGAAATAAAGGATCTCTCGCAAGCATGCACACCATGTCATCCATGGTACTTTATAAAGGTTATCATTTGTTGTAAGCACCATTATTCGGATATCACGGTCTGATAGAAGTTTTGCTGCTTTGTAGTTTTATTTCAAAGCTCCTTTGGGGCATACGTTAAACGTAAAGTGATCGGAGCTACGATGCCATGCATGTGAAAAGTGGTACTTTGGGAAGCGATTTTGGTAAAGAAGTTGTGTGCACGTACTTCTCGACCGAAGGATTCAGCTTACATCAGAAGGGTCCAGAAGTGCAAAAGAGTTTGTGCAATGACTTGTTCATTAAAGAAACAGTAGACCGCAATCAGTGCGCATAATCGGGCTGCGATGGTGGTTTCCACTATATGCATGCTAGCACCTCGGAGTTCAGCCGTCAATGCAAATTTCAAATGGCGCATATGCAACAGACAGGAAAATATTCCCCATAAGCAATTTTCTTCCACAAGACGGGCACTCAGTGTCGCTTTTTCTTGACTCAGCTGATAACAAGCAGCGAGGTAGATCAGTAAATGGAGAGTTCAAGGTGAAGCAGTAGATGAGATGACCTCCGAAAAGCATCTGGAATCAATTTAAATTAGATGCGACGTTGTCAAGCGCCTACTTCTGTTCAAAAAACCTCCTTTGCCTCATTTTACACTCATCTACCAATTGCATCTGTAGGTCCTTCTATCACCTGTTTAAATAAGACTCCATATCCTCAACTTATTTTGACGTTAAGCCAATAGATATGAGTGTTTGTTATTTGCGAATGAGATTTGTAAAGAGGCGCAAAAGAGTTGCAGAGGCATATCGATGAATGTGAAGTGATATCAGTTAATTAGTTTGTTGCGTACGCACAAACAGCATAATGGCCATTACGCTATGTAAATCCCTTGCAAGATTTGCCTTTAGATATCATTGTACCGCTTCGTAGTTTAGTTACCTCTTCATTGAGACGTTTCAATGAACGAACATTTCCTTTCACAGGCTGAAAGCTTTGCCTCAACTGATCTCTTTTCTTGCGTCCCTCTTTCATTGGGTAAATCCAGTGACCTTTCTCTAGTTCGTATTTACCCCCTCTCTCTTTTTTGGCTCACCATTTTGCAACAATTCATCGATTCACAATGAAAACTGTAGCAGACTGCAACGGTAATTGTTTCCGATGAGTGGACGAAATCACTTTTCTGCGTATTTCAACTCATCTAAAGATCATTTATTTTATCGCAGAGTTGCGTATAATGGTATCAGTCTCAACCCTTTCGTCGGTTGATAAAAATCAACTGAGAGTATATTGCCTAACTATGAATTCTGTGAGCGCAGCTTGCTTATGGCAAGTGTATAAAATTTCAACGGGCGATACAGCATAACTCAGATATCCAACGAATGAGAGCTTATTTATTATCCGAAATGGTCCTTCGTCTCCTCCACTTTCCTCACTTCTCTTCTGCTTTCCTAGCCTGATGCCGCTGTTTCTCTTTTGCGAAGTTTCACATGCTCCAAGAAATCATCCCTCAGGGAACAACTCCGTAGTGCATTGTATTGAGTTAAAGTTACAGGGCTGATAAATGAAGTCTCATTTTTAACTGCGGCATTCTAAATCTCTTCATAGTGTTCATTGGAGGAGCTGACTGATGAAAACCTAATGCCCGTTTGGTATTGACCCAAAATGAAATGATGGTGTCTATGATTACCAGCAATGTTCGTTGCTAGTTTACAATTTACTGTAGCATCCCTAAAGGGCATGAACCCATATTTTGCCAACTCGTCCTTCCGAAAACAATCGAAGCTTAATTAGTAGTTTTCTCGAGTGCATTCGTTTCCATTCTGTTCGATTATATTTTCGTCCAATCCTTAATTTGAAGGTAATTACCACATGCAGCTAAAGCAGAGAGTGAACTCATCCACCTACCACTTAATTTTGCACACATAACTTGCTATCATTCTACAGATACATTTGAACAAGCAAAATACTTCGAGTTGTTGAATCATCTTCAACCACGATAGCACTGTAGCGATAAAAGCTTAATAGGCTTTATTAACAGCATAACAAGCCCATAAGCAACTCAGACTATCCACCTCTAACTGAAGAATCGAACATCGACGGTCGAAGATAGCACAGAACACTGTAGTACTGGTCGAAAAACTGTTTTGTATTTAGTCTCTTGAATGTGACTGTTTCTATGTGTGTTGGAAGAATAAGTTCATACGATCACATTTTGCTTCAAAGTTAGCTAATACAATGGAGCGTGGTTCCTCTCTGCTTTGGCAAAATTTGCACTTTGCAATGCACACAGCGATAGTGCGATGTCTGAGTGTATCTGTGCGTTGTTTTTTGTCTGTCCTTCTGTCCGACAGTTTGATTTGATCGCCAGTGAAAGTAGAGTTGCAGGCTTTGAAGACGATGATGGACTGTCGAACACATTGACTTTCAAGCTGATCCATCAAGTTGAAAAACGGCCAATGACGACTAAATTATATTAATAGTGAGAACGAGGGGGAGGGAGCAAGGGGTTGCATTTCGGCGCATTTATTCATTCATTAAAATGTGCAATACACAAAGGGCAACAAACCTAATGAACAGTAAGAAATAGCAGTCGTGCAAAGCCTATGCAGAAATGACATTAAAGCTGCGAAGACGTGACAAATCTGTGTGCAAAGAAGGTCAGTGCCTGAAATAAATGTGAAGGGTACTGAAGTAGTAGATGAAGGAATATCACTCAGAAAAATCCACCTCTTCCATCGTGAATTGCGTCCCATTACTAGCGGCAGAACTGAAAACGAAAAAAAAAGCAAGAAATTAAGGCGATATCGGCATCGGAATGAGTGGGCGGTGATTTTTGTTTTTGTACTGAGCGGGTGTTGCGATATGGCATCTGGCACATAAATTCTCGTTACCTTTCAAGAATCTACTCTCAAGCGTACTTAATAAAAAAATTGCCCATATTTTCTCACGTCCCTCTCATGCTTGCTGTATTTCGGAGCAAGTGAGGCAAGCAAGTATCAATAATTGTAAATCTTTTTATGCTTCCGCTCTTCGCACTGAACTTAGAAGATGATTTCAATTTCCTTTCCGCCCTGAATGCACAAGAGGATTTTATCACCTTTGCACCATCAATTCAGTCATCATTAGCGCCATCATAATTGATGTTGCTAATTTATCGCCGTAATTTAATAAATTCCTCTCCTCTATATTTTAGTTCGATAAAGCATTGACAAAGCTATGAAATTTCTGAAGTGCTGTTCAATTAAAAACTTTCCGTAAATTAGCAGCGTTGATAGCTACGCTTTGTGTTAAATGAATACCGCATAGTGCCCTACTGCTTCATTTGCCGCTCGCCTTAAAACTGTCATTAAATCTCTTCTGAGTACTCGCCATCGAATTACCACCTTTTCTCAGCGAAACAGGAGACTCTTAGCTAATTACCACCTCAGCGAACCATTTGTTGATTATCAACGAATCCAGCAAGTGAAAGCCTATTTTAGTGGGAACCTTTCTTAGCGATAGTATAATAGAATGTGCTCGATCGTTCTCAAATATTTTGAACTTTCTTTTCAATGCTCTCTTTCGCCTCGCTTTCGAGATAAATCGCCGTTACTGTTGTGATAATTGCTTATGCAGCCGTTTCTGACGTCACTTTTCGTTTCAAGAAGTGAATGAGAGCGACAACGATAGTCACAGCTTGCGCTTACTAAATAGAAACAATGAAAGTCACTTCCTAACATCGAAGATTTTCGTCATTTTGGTCGTGTTTTGCGTTACTCTTTGACTCTAGTATGGCATCCGAAGAGACCGAAGGAACCTTTGCTAGTGACGAATCTTAAGGTGAGCTGCAATAAATCACTCCGTTTGATTATCCCCTTCCAAGTGATTCATTCTTCTAAGAAAACTTCTACCTCAACAAAACCCATTTTCCGTCATAAAATGCCCCATTTCTGCTTGCTGGAGGAATCACATAACTTCGTTATGACTTATAAAATTTTCCGCTGTAACAGTCACTCTCTCTATTAATATCATCTTCAATAAACGACGTCGTTTCCAGAAAATCTTGAAAATTTTCGAAGAAAGTGGTTCAATATTCTGAAGTGGAATATCGTCAGAATAGCTCTATTGAACTAGTCAAATAAACTCTAAGTCATCTATAAATGTCTGCGGCCCCACTTGAAGGTGGTGGACGACGTTTAATTCCATTTAGGTATCAATACATTTTCTAGACTATTTCCATCATATTTCAGCACATTAGACACAGTTGTTTTCGAGCCAAGACTAGACTAGATGGTCTAACAGACATGAACAAATATAATGCGTCACTTACATAAACAGTAATTCACAGTGAAACGTTTCCTGGTGCACACAAACATTCGGCCAGTCAGATCCCCGGGTGCTACATACCCATAAAATATCAATGAGGAAATGAGAATTTCCTGGTATATGCAGACACAGCTTGTTCATAGTGCATGGCTTTTTCAAATATGCAGTATGAAGACATTACCGCCTCGAAATAAATCCTTGTCACAGTTTAAACTGCGATAAAGATTTATTTCGAGGCACGAAGTTTTGCTCATTATACGCTAGAAGACTTTTCTGGCACATTAAGAGAGTTATGTCAGGGACCTCATTTATCAGGCGGATTTCGCTTTCCTTCTCATAGACTGAGAGCAATCTGCTTCGATGTTTTGCTTTCATTAGCTTATAGCATACAACTAATCGTCACCTTCAGACCGCATATGACTCAAACGTTAAATGATTTATCATTCCTACTTGCTAGTATTCTTCCAATATAATATAAGAATATGGTATTGCCGCACATTAAATGCGTCCTTTATGATTTTAACGGGGTCATTTTAACGAAACGATGAAGGTAGTTGTCCAATTTCTGTATCCTCTTTGATGTTCATCTCAACTTGCTTTGTTCACTAGTAATTTCTTTACATTGTTATATTGTTACCTACAGCAAAGCCACTACAAAAGCTTGAGGACTGCATAGCTTCCAATTTTTTTAGCCGCACAACAGTTTCAAGGGAGAATAAATAGTGTTTTAGAGGTGATTTGGAGGTGATTTGGTGGAGGTAGAACGCTTTCAATCGAATAGAGAACAACTTTGAAGAGCACGTTTAAGTACTGATAAAAGTACGCTTCAACAGTGCCCTTTAGTAGATTCATAGTGGATCGAAATATTTCCTCTCAGGAGCAAAATTGTTCCCAGCACAATGGGCTGGGAAGGATGAGCTGTCTGTGCTTGTGAGTGATCCCTATTGACTCAAAGTAAATGAGGTTAGATGCAATTATTCGAAGCTCGTAGTGTTTCCATGTTTTGGGATAGCTAATTTTGACGTTCATAATACACAATGGAGGCTCTGTGGTACTTTGAGTGGTCGCGATTGAATGCTCCGCCAAGAATCTACTAACCGCTCGGAATCACATCTCACAGGAAACACAAATAGATGCCACTAATTTATTCCTCTTATAAACAAACTGAAATCGAGAACTAGTAAGTTGTATGAGAAAGAAGTGAACGGGCGCACTGATTTTCTCTCAAGGAGGCACCTCACTCAGCGGTGAAATGAATAATTTTGCAAATAATATGAGTTCAGCTGTGCCAAAGAATTTCCGTGTTGAGAAATACCACATCTAAATTCCGAGTTTTGAGCAGTTTTTGATTATTTCACTTGGATGTCCATTATTTACATTCGAGCCGTGTACAAACTGCAGTCAACAACCATCCACATGTCCACTTCGGGAAAGGTAGAGAGTAGAATACAAAAAAGGTAAGGTAATAATCATGCCCTTTTGTTCGACAAATGACTTTATTTCCAGATAGTGGCTGAATTCGTTTTATGTACGCGCATAATTGAGCTTATTTCAGTTTCATTGATCAGCAAGTGCTGAAACGTTGTAACAAATATTTAGGGCATATTTCACATCCATGTATATTACTGTGAAAATATGATCAGATTTCAAGAAAAAATCCAAGAACACAGTAATGCGATTTTGGATTCCATTCGGACCCCTAATATTGTTGAATATAGACATGCTAAAAGCGTAAGAGTTTTCAGAGAAGACTATTCGAACATGTACTACTGCTTTAATTAGCTTTTTCCAGTTCGATAGATGGCGTCTGCGGATGGCTGGTGTCGCGCATCATGTTTTCATCCTTTTATTCGGAGGTCATCATGAGGCTGACCACTTCACGATGCCTTTTTGACGTAAGGGGCACATTTCAACAGAGCGATTCAACATGCAATCTAACTTCTGTATGATTGGTGGTGGAGAGTTGAAGCATGTTAGCGAATATTTATTTAAAACAAACTCATTGCAGACGACACATAGTGACATATAAGTTGAGAGAATTTCAGTGTTTGCCCTATTTATAAAGTATATTACAGAGGCGAAACATAAATATATGAGGAGCAATAATAGAGTAGTTTTTCTAGAATAGGTTTCTTTTCGAGGCGTTGAGGACTTGGCCACCTGCACTGTGATGAAGTTTCTTCGCGTTTGATGGTTGTTGGTAGCAAACTTAACTTCACTCTATGCACCTCTTGCTTGTTAACGCTTCCAAATTCGTTCCCACTTCACAAAAAATAAGAAGTCTAAGAGAAACACTAAGAAATATCCACGTGACACTTCATACGACATTTGCAAAAAAAGAACTTTGGAACGACAATGTGCGGCCCGCCTTATCCCACTAAGACAGTATTGACAGAAACGCTAATTCATTTATATGCGACCTTGCATAGATGCCGTCGTACTGATGAAAATACTCGTTGACTATGCGCACCTTTTTTGCAGTAATTGTGCTTCTGCTCTCTTCAACGACTTTAATTTCGATACTTTCGGCTGAGTTGACCACCTTAGCAGTGATGTATTTCCGTTCTTCCACTACACAGTTTTGAGCTCGCTTCGCAGGGAGACATCTTCATTTCACTTTCGGAACCATCGAAGAAACCATCGTCACCTCAGTAGAAAATTATTTTCCGATTACTATGAGTTCCTCTGTTCGTAAACTTTCGTCAAAGATGCGAAGCAGTCTTCTGAACCTTGCCCAGTTTCTGGCCGGCCCACGCTGTCCTAACTTATGCTATGCTTATGGTACTCGATAACATCCTTGAACATGAGACTTCAGACTGAATTTGTGTATCTCGATTATGCTAAAGCCTTTGATGTGGTCTGTTGTGCGAATTATGCTAAATGTTCCTGAAATTGGAAAAGTATGGTGTCATCGGTTCTTTTTCAAATGGATTGCTATGCGGTCGAACTTTTCAACAAAGACTTTGATAGAGCAACTCCGTCCCACACTCAGTTCCTAGTGGTATGCCAGAAGAAAGTGTCTTGATTGCGGTTTTGTTCCTCATGTACATCACCAATGTTTCCTATACCAGTGGTAAGAAGCACTTTGCTGGTGACCTCAAAATTTATCGTCCACTGCATGGTCCTGCCTACGACTTCCATATTCTGCAAAGAAACCTTGACGAATTCGGCAAGTGCTCGGAATTACGGCAGTTAAATGTTTGTCATGAAAAATGTCATGTGCATGATATCAAACAAACGGCAGAAATGTTTTCTCTGGTTAGGACGTGACGTTCTATCTATTACATATGGTGCTCATGGCCTTGCTATTATTATCGATTCTAAAGTTCATTGGAGCATGCAGTGCTCCACTACTGTCGAAAAATAGTTAAAAATTGTAAACTGTATGCTCCGCGTTTCACAGCGTGGATGTACTGAGCATTACCGATGTGCTTTCATTGCCTACTGTCGACCCATTTTGGGATACTGCACCGCTGTATGGTCTCTTTATTTGGTTTCTAATATCAGATTGCAAGAGAATGTTCGGAAACGCTTCACTCGCGTTGCTTTCAGCAAAATTTTTCTGATCCATGTCAACCTAGTTACACTGTCAGGCTATAAACCTTCAACACTGCAATATCCTAGGCTTAATTTTCAGTTGTTCTTTGTCACAAAATTGTGTTCGGCTTTTCTGACATTCCGCTGTGGGAAATACTTCACTTTGTTCCTCCCCATAGTCGAGGTGCCCATCGGTTTTAGCTTGTCAAAAGATGTTGCATTACAAACAATGTTCTGCACAGGTAGGTTCCTGTTGAGTGCTTTAGGTGTCGGAAATATGCTTCCCGCCGATATCGTTAATGCACCCACTAATTCAGCTTTTAAGCTTCGGCTGAGTCTTTTCGCTCCACACACGAGCGCCCTCCTTCCACTTCAGATGTTATGGCTTCGTGAATTGAAGCGTTTTGCTCTTTCTTCATGTTCGCGCCCACATACCTCTGTGTGTTCTCCGATCTCAGGGCGTTTATATAAATAAACAAATCAGCAAACTCGTCAATAGTTAGTGATATCAGCATTTTGGAAGCCAAAGGAAGCGCTCATTTAGGAAGAAAATTCAGAGGTAGAACACAGCAAATAATTTGTTTGAAGGAAGTCTTCCTCTACGGAGTTTTTATTTGAGGTACACAAGGAAGTTGACATGTTCTCTTGAAAACATGGGTGTTCTGATGGAAACGATTGCGTTACTGAATTCTACTTTTAGGCAGTGCGAGAACTGTGAAGTTTGTGCACGGATGCATGAAGAACATTTAATGGAGCACAGCAAAATACTACGAATGTTGACACACTTTTACACGAATTATTTTGCAGCATCCTTTCAAGCGTGAACTAAGTGCCATGACGTCGATTCCTCACTGTTACAGTGTTAGTCGCCTACCTGCTGCGATAGTGCTTCAAAATATTTTGATGTTCTCTTGTGGCGTTTTTCCGCTTCTACGAGTATTGTGATTGGGCCATTTTTTGAGATAATGACCGAATGATCTGTTGACGTAGCAATTTTTTGTTGCAGCAAATACGCATGAGGCAATTCGTTTCATTTGTTATTTGTTCGTTGCTTCTTGCTTCATTGGACGCTCGCCAAAAAGGCTCAAGAAACAAAGGCAGCCAACTCGAACTGCCCACAACTCAGGTCAGTTGGAACCTTCGAAGGTTTGCTTTCTCGCGCAGGCAACAAGGTATTTGCAGCGTAAGAAATACAGCCATTACCGTTGTTACGCTAAAATAATAAGATCATCAGTGCAGCCTCTAAGATGTAAGGATCGCATAAACAAATATGGCTCAGAATGAGTATAGGCGGACAAATAATTCAATCCTTCAACAGCTATATTTGTGAAATGAAATAGTGGACGAAACAGAATTTACAGCTTAGAGGAGCGGTTTCTTCGAATGGAATGATTTCTTGCTATCCACATATCCGCCTGCTTGCAAGACCAAGATGACCTTGTCAGCGAACGCGAAAACTTACAGCAGTCAACTTATATAATTTTAACTAGAATTAACAAAACCTATATATATATATATATATATATATATATATATATATATATATATATATATATATATATATATATATATATATATATATATATATATATATATATATATATATATATATATATATATATATATATATATATATATATTGTCACGATAAATAAATTTCATCACTGAATTGAAACGCAATGCTTGCTTATGATGCGTTTTGCCTCTATTTATGGCAAAAAAATCATGAACATAAACCGAATCGTAGATTCACGTGAATAATTCATTAAATTGCATTCTGTCGTCGCTCGCCAGTCTCCCAACCAAACTAGACCCACAGGTGATTTCACTGTTATGCTTGCGTCTGCATGAATAAATAAATTTTGACAGATCCTCAATATCTCAGGAAGTTTAAGTTGTATTTGAAGGTAATCCCGTTGGCGATAACGACAGAGAACGATAGTTGCTGGACCGACCGTATTTCAGATTCCTTCAGTTATCTCACACAGTATAAATTGTAACTCTCAGTATAAGATTTTTATTCGATTGTTTGCACGTTAAGCAATTATATGTGCAGCTGGAACCTCATAGATGACGACCCCTCAGAAACATCTGCGGGCAGATTCCCCTCTGCGTGTCATGATGACTCACTTCCCTCGCAGAAACGGAGAGGCGTTCCACGCGCGTGGGACCTCGCAACGAGTTTTTACGCTTTCACCCTCTCCGCTGATGCCGAGGATATTCGAAGCACGGTGGGATCCCACGAGAGCCTTCATTGAAGTAGAACATTCGAAGACATTTGGATTCACTCGATACCATACTTGACGGCTTATAATGCTACGCTGCATCGTGTTCACGTAAAACTGCAGTGGATTAGGAGTTTTATAGAAGTGGCACTTCAGCGTGCTGCCACGTGCAAACGCAGTTCGCGTGATATGGCAGCCATGGCTGAAGTCCAAAACGTGTGACTGAGCTAGAAACGTTGGCTTGCGTTGCTCAGTGTGACTGCTAGGAGATTTTTGAAAAGTGCCTGCTACTGAGCAGAGTTCGAATTAAGGATGGTACAAGAAATGACTGCAGTAATGTTGCATTTTTGAATTAGTAAGCTCAATGATGGGAATAGCTGTGAGGAAGACGTTGGTTACCTGCGGAGTTCGGTGAAAGTAAAAAATGAAAAGCAAAAAATTTGAGGCTGCGGGCAGAATGCAGAACTCTAGAAGGTGGCAACTCGATATGATGCATCACAATTCTTCACGCTTTTCGCGGCATCTGTAGTGTTTGTTGACTACCGCCGACTATCGCGAGAAGCTGAACAAAGTTGAGATTCGATCTAACAACTAGCGGACTTCTGGAATGAAAACAAGCTAGCATTCAACCATTTTCGGGCTAGCATCTCGAGTTTCATCAGTGGCGTTGGGATCCGTGGAAATCGAAGGTTTTTAATGCGGCAACAGCAACAATTACCGATGAATATCGAACGGTGCCTCTGATGAATATCGAACTGGACAACAAGTGCCTAGTTACTTCTCAAGGACATCTTCCAGCGTACAGAATGAGAATGCTTTAAGCGGCAGAATTTGCTCTCGGAGCATATTAATTGTTTCGTTTGCCCAGAATTTTTCACCATCAATGAATGCAGCTTCTCCTTGTGCAATGTTTTTCACAACAGTTCGCCAATTTACCTGTATTTTATTGCAGTACAGGAAATTATAGATCACGTAGGTACATGCACGTGTGCGTGAACGTATTTCGCGTGCATGGGCTTGTATGCGCGTGAGTGGGTGACGAGTAACGACTGCATCGGCAGCATTTTGTGCTCATCAATACGGTGCTTGATTTCTATTTAATTCGAAGACATTTCTTTTTATACTATGACGAAGATTTCTTCTCTGCACTTCAGGTCGCTCAAACTTTTGTAATCTTCCGCCCCTACCACCTGCTGTAGATAAAAGGTAGCTCAAGCACTGAATCTTCTTTTCCCGGCTTACTACATAAACCTCCACAGCGAACGTTTCTATCTTGTGTCATCTGGAGGCAGAAGGTAGATTCCTCATAACGTCTCATTTGTTGCCTCAGCTGCCCATTTAACCTGCATGAACAACATTGTAATCACATCCGGTCCTCCAAACTTACTAGCTCATATTTATTACTGCTTCTTTATACCCCTTGACTCTTTGAAGATAAAAATTAGCTTCTCTAGAAAGCTTTCCTCTAAACTTTTTACGTTCGAAGGCCATAGCGTACTAAGATAGGGCTTAGGACTGGTGCTCTTGAGGTAAGTCAAAGCAGGTAAATATTTAATTCCAGGTCAGGGGGTAAGTTAAGCCGATGGATGCGATTAAGAGGAAATTACTTCAATTTGTGAGGAAAATTATGATATAATTACCATTACAAAGCCTCCAGTCCATCAAAATATAGTATGTGCATTGAAATGTATAACGCCTTAGAAAACGATGAAACCGTACACTTTTGAGGGGGGAGGAAATTATATGGCGCGTTGGAGTTCCCTGAATCCTGCAAATTCTAAAATGACATTAGCACCGCGAAGATTTATTTCGATAGGATAATTTCTGCAAGTATCGGTCGAGATTTGGCCGGACGCACTGCATTTTTGCGCCGGATTATATATACGGCTTAAGTTTGCAGTTACCGTAATCTTTTGAAATGAATGAATGAAAGTAAAGTGATGATTGAGCATTATTCACCAATTTTTCGGCATTAAAACAACTGAATTCAATATCAGAACTGCGAATGGCATTAATCGAAGTAAACGAATGCAATCTGAGGTTACCTACTTCGTCGCAATTGCCACAAAATCAAAAGCCCTAGCGAATAAGGTTCTGCAATCTGCTCCATCTATGCTCAAATTACTGCTTCGAAGAACATGAACGGTAATCGAAATTGATGTTTTATTTTACTTCGTTTCTATCCATCAACATTTTACTCTCTTTTCAATCGTGAATCAATTACAGGATGAGTTGGAACAAATGCAACGTTTATACGATGAACTAAAGGAAGTGTGGGAGGAAGAGACAAATGGCGCAAAACCACTTAACGATGCACGCAACGATGGCTTTTATCATTCGAATAAGCGACGATTCCAGTTTCAAGCTGCACGAGGAAAAAAATCACTGCAAAGTAACAAAAGGTATTTCTATTCAAGAGAGAGTACAGCTTTCACATAATATCTTCATTGCATCAAATGCATTCAACAACGTTCCTCTCTAATATAGCTACTTGAACTGTAGTGTTAATAAATGATATTGAAGGGAACGAGGAACACTTAAGCGAGCAGTTATGCGTTTGCTTGAGTGACAGCTTCCACAGTACTGTTTCGAATGAGCAGCGTATCGTGAAATCTTTATTGTTAGTCCCCTCATGGCAAAATTCCCTCTGCTATCCGCTTTCTTCCATCCATGTCCCCTCTCCCCTTTTCGAAAAACTTGATAAACATATGAGACCTGGTGCTTATATGCGTAGCTTCAAAGTAACAATTTTCACTGCATTATCCTTTAACCAAGCAATTTAAACCTCAGATCCCAAGGCAAACAAATGTAGTTTCATTTTTGCTAACTTTGCAGCCTAATGCGTTCCTAAGCAGATTGCGGATTCCATAAAGCGTTTGTTCCCATCCGCTGTATGCCTGCAGGCCTTTGTGAGGTCTTCATTTCATGAACATAATTAATAGTGATCAAAAAACAAATCCAATCAAATAGAAAAAGCACAGCATACTATGGCGATGAAACATAAATTGATGGATTTTTCGATGTCGAAATGCTTTAGGCGACGATTCAAGAGGAAATTTATTCCACCCTCTAAGGACCCGAAAGTAAACGAATTATAAGCCGAATTCAAGGTTCAGGCTCGCGCAAACAGTCTAGAGCTACAAGCTCGTGATAAATTACGTCGATCCGAATAATAGAACCTTGAATTAAATGCAGTATCAGAGCAATTATGAGCAGTTTTAAAACACAATATGGAACGTGATTCCATGCAACGAAATTCAAGCAATTTCATATCAAGCAATTTCATTCTTATTGTAAACGAGAGGTACAATGTAAACTAAAAGGCTCAGTCCTTTGATACATAACAAATATAATATTGGAATATTGGTATATTTAAGACTTCTATAGAGCGTAGACGAAAATAGGAATCTTCTTAAGTAGCAATTCTTTTTGCTTAAGTTAGTCTGATTCCCGTTAAGAAATTCTTGATGCACACCGTATTTCACTGATCGTGAGGACGCATTTCTGGTGCCGTTGCCACCAGCTCACTTGGCATATTCCTAATACAGAACGCTACATCTAGTGCAAAGGGGTCGTACCCCTGCACCTCCTCGTCCCAGAAGATCTACTTCGATGTAACTCGAGAACCTTTGTAACGCTTATCATCTTTGCCGATTAATATTTATTTGATACAGTTTGTTTTTCCGCCGAAATATTTATGCAATCTAAATTTGCAGTGACCGTAATCTTTGGGTATGAATAAAAAGTGAACGAATAGAAGTAAATTTATTAAGCTATAGAATATGCAAAATTCAATTCGTGCGACCAGTCGAGATATGATCGATTATCGCCATTATCAGCGATTAAGAGCGGTTATCATATTTGAGATTTGAGCCGTTACCACCTCGCAATCAGATTGATCAGACTGATCACAAGTTGGCAAGAATACGATCTTATTTGCATAAACGAAACGAGTATTTCAGGTTTCAATATCTGCCGTCGAGAGGAAAGCGTTCAGCGCTGTAAACATCACCACATAACTTGACAGCGATTCTTGATGACAACGTCGACAACTACCGTATACTATGTTGATTTGTGGGAGATTTTACTTCGCTGTGGCTTGTTAATATTGAGTTGATTGAATCGACTTCAGTGAATTCTCGTAAATAAATTACTCTCGTTTATTGCTGCATACTGCTCTTATGACTTCTTTGATAGCCTCATTCGATCACCAGCATGCACACATTTCCCCATTCATTTCAATGCATTTAGTTAATAAATTCATTTCAATCTGTACAGATAAATCCTTAAAAGTCGTTTATCGACGTTCTTGTGATGCTCACGAAGTCTGGAAAATTAGTGATGAAGGAGACCACTGCTGTAAGGGTTTAGAGGAACGCTTTAAAGATAATTAAATGGTTCCCCTTCCGACTGATCGTTGAGAGTTCAACCATTGCCAAAATATTCTTGTGATGATAAAGAGGCTGTGCTTGCAACGGTGCAAGGCACTTACAGCCCGATAACAGCGATGAGGAAAATGATGCAAGACTTCAGTGCAACAATAAACATGATGGTGCGGTCTGCGCGTTTCTGTGTGCATGTTTACCTATCTGTCTGGTGATTTCAACTCAGGAAACATCGCAGCTAATTCACGGTATCTGCATCCAACACCACATTTCAGTTCGTTTAATCAATTTCTAAAGAAGTTGCAAAGTTTGCATCGCTCTGTTCCAATTTAACATCACTCGACTTTGAACTTTACGCGCAGTCGAGCTGAAAGAAAGAAGCTTTCATAGATCCGTACAAACGACAGTTTCTGTTCAGGTACAGAAACACTATTGCAGCTACTACGACAGCAGTTGACAATTGACGGTAGCTACAGGTGTGGTGAGCAACAACAAAGAAACGCAGATAGCTGTAAGAAACGCAGATCGTAGATGTACTTCCGGGGCACTTTCCGACTTGTCTTCAGAGTTTTTTAAGCGTTGTGTGACAATTTGCTCTTTAGTTAGCAACTACTCATTGCTACACTGTTACCCGATACCGAAAAGTACTGTACCACCTAGAAATATACCGCCCGTAATCGCGTTTCTAGTGTTTGATGTAATCATGACTACAGCTTTTGCGTTAGACAAATGCGCATCAGATAAGTGTGCCTCCGACAAATGTGCTGTTCTGCCGCATTTTGATGCGGAATAAGCACATATATACTTAAAATTTGCGCTTCAGCTTCCACTCCTTCAGTAGCTATAATTTTTTTGAGATGAGTTAAACCTGCAGTGAAGAAATTGTGAAATGCCAAGTTAGGTTGTTTTTAAGTTCGAACTGAGGCAAAAATTGGCTTAACTCACATCAGTTTCGTTCTTTTAATATCAGTAGAACATCCTTCTTTCGCAAAACGTATGCACTTTCGCTAGGAGAATTTTGCTTGCGTTGTGACACATAAAATACTGCATATACGGAAAAAGAACTCAAAAAAAACCCACTTTAGAGCTTTCTCAGCTCACTCCAAGGAGAATGAAGTCAACCGTTGGAAACTTTGAGGCCAAACTGGGCACCCTGTCATTGTTGGCATAGCAGGAAGCTCATGCAGCAACCAAAAAGTGGAGAAGCACCTAGCACGATATGTGTGCTTTTGCGATGCCACTCATCAGACCAACCTGTTTTTTTGAAAGTGCATTTATGTTTGCGCACCTAACTGTTCCTGTGACTGCTAAAAATAAATCGTCCACATAGATAGACTCCTTTGAACCCGATCCGTATAGAACAAAAGCCTAACCGAAAGCAAAATGCAAATTTCTGCCATTTTCAATCGTTTATAAATCCTTGCGAAGTTCACCGATCAACTTGAACGTTTAAATACGAAGTGTTGTCACTCATTACATACAAAAAGCTCCAGAACTCTTAGTTTCAGCAGTTCCACAGCGGAAAATAACGCACAATCTGGCACGCACTTGTATGTTCAGGACCGTCATGGTGAGTTTTGTGAATGCAGATTCGCGAAAGTGAACAAAACGGTGTATTCGGGTTCGGAGTGAAGAGATGAGTTTAGCATCAAGTTCCATGGTTAGATGTTTTCATGAACACCTTCCTCACCTTAGAACTACCTCACGTGTACAGAATAAACACAGTTAACGTTCTTGACTTGGCGTCTATATGGGTGTATTGACTGCCGCCGACCCGGTAGCCAATATAATCTGAAGGTCGCAAAACTCAACTGGCCTGTTCACTTATTCAGTCGTCACAACTCCGTTGAGTTGACGATTTCTTCTGATTCTGCTCACTCGAACAACTGCTTCCGTCTCGCTTCTCCCAAACGTTGGTGCTTACCCAAATCTCAAACTTGGGTAATTAAACATCTTGCATTTTATTAGTGCATAGTACGCCGAACAATACGATCGCAATTGAATTACGAATTAGCAAAATACAGCAACACCGAATTCGATTTAGCAAAACACAGCAACACCCTAGCAAAATGGCATTTCGGATCAATACTGTAATGTTAGGCTTGCAAACTCTTTCGCGATTCCTAGCACGACACAGCAAATCAAATTCTATCAACCTAAAGGACTTCTCACTTCAAAGGATTATGACAATAGTATGCGACTTAAGTCGCTCTGGAGCAAAGCCTACGATTCATTTGAACCGACGTCTCAAGCGATAATTATAAAATTCGGCGCTCTTAAACGATTAAAGCAACGATCAGAGCAACCGTTGGTGGTTTAACCTAGCCTAAGCTGCTCATTATTCAAGTTCGAGCAATGATTACAACATAGATAGTAAACTCACTACTGCCTCTTTAGTTATACCAGTTCAAGTCAAGCACATTAATAGAAATGGATAGCAATCGAAGAAATCTACACAAGACAAGAAACACTCGTTGGACAACAATATTGCTACACAGCGAGCAATCACTCTTTGCATCATCGTAACGCATTAAAGGCCGACTGTATGTGAGCTTATTGCTATCCCTTTTATGGGGTCTTTGGGGTTGTACTTTCGTCAACATCATAGCTTCATGACGAATCCGCTTTGAATGATGCTACCCATTCATGAAGAGAGCGGCGCCATGCTTCCGGTGCCTTCTCCCTTGTAGAAGCCGCTAGGCCGACGCGTTTTTGTGCTGTTTCTTTTCGCATGCCTTAGTCACCAAAACGTCTTTATACACGAGCGCATTCCTTATGCACTTGTAATGTTTGCCTCAATACATTCTAAATTAGCTATCAAATCTCAAAAATCGAAATGATACTCGCGAGTAATCGCGACAATGGGAGAACAAATATGGCGTGCTTTATGTGAGTTATGACTGCATAGAAAACATATTTCAAACGAAGATAAATTTCAAAGAGCAATAACTCATATATCCGAAAAGCAGGAAATACGCTCCGAGGAGAGAGCGGTGTGAGTTCTCTACACTGACTGATTAATCCAGGTTTCCTAGATTCAAATGACATTTTGTGACCATGCTCGGTAAAAGTTCTTCATTATGAATAAAAGTTTATTTCTAAAAAGGATCTTCTCTCCTGATAGGTGAATCCATGTCATACCAATTTCGTATGGATAAGCTGAACGAAGAGCGTTTGCAGGAGGTTGTTTTTAGACGAAGGCAGACTGTCCGATAGAAATGTTGAGTTTACGTCAAATTGCTGGTGTATTGTCCGTAGATTCATCGATATCCCTGCTGATAAATGGATCTGCTTCATTTTACGAGAAAATTCAAGAGATTTACGGCACTCTGAATTATTTGTCGTTTCCAAGGGGCCACAGGCCACATGTAACGTCTGCTGCTTGAATACTACAGTAATTTTGAGTGATGGAAACGAGAAATGCGGGCACACAGGCTGCCTCAGTATCAAAGCACTGAATGTTTCATTGCTTGAGCGCTTTCTTCCCTCAAAACACAGCTACTTCTATACGAACAACACAGCGAAATGATGAGCGACTTTCACCAATGTAACTGCTGTGCAAGTGAACGACTTGAGCCCGGAAGCGATTTGCTTGTAGAGCAGTCTTTAGCTATTTAATTTTTTCAACGTCCATAAGTGGGAAAGCATACAGAAGGTATGCAAGCATCAACATCGAAAAGGAGGAAAAGGTGCGCAAAGCAACGATTCAGGTAAATAAGCAGCTGTAACGTGAGGACGGCGATAGAGAGTGGAAAGCTGGAGGAGTGGAGGCATTGACGATATCGGCAAGAACCAGATTCGAACCTGAACTGGAAACTGTGCACAGCATTGTTTTTGCCGCTGTGTATTAGCGGGCTGAAACTGATGTCCCCGTCGACCTGGAGGATTGGCAAGGCAAAATACCCTTGAAAACGAGGTATCGGAGGAGCCGAAGAGAGTATTACGATACAGAATCAAGTCTAATTTGAGCCTGCGATAATTCAATGAATTCAGCTTAAAGACTTTTAGCTTGATAGTCTAAATAGGCTGGTATGGACCACGATAAATTTTGCAAAAGCAATACGCGGAAACGTTTCTAAACGTTTTTTGATAAGTTTATATTAAAGATGCAATAAAGATACCATGCAAGAAAGTAGTATTCCTCTCTGTACATCTGCGCTGCAAACTGAAGAATACCACTTGCAATTTTCGTCGATTTCACGGCAAATATGGTTCCCTCTACCGCATCGGAAATAGAGTAACCCGCGTCTTTGTGTGTATTCCGGTGCCATGTGACCGCATGGCTGGCCCAAGACTCCCCTACCCCGCCCCCTGCATCTTCCTTCTCTCCCCTTCCCCCACTCGAGAAATTCTAAACGTGCTTTATGATGCGATGCTGTAACATGCCGAAGGAGAATCTCTCTCGTGGAATGCATGCTTGCAGTAAATAATGCTAATTCAAAAATTTTCATCGCAGCTATGATCGATCCATTAAATCATTGAGCGAGGTGCGAATTGGTTTCATGGTGCATGTGAGATTTGTTGTGGATGGTATAGGTTGAATGGGCACATAAATATAGTGGTTGCGCTCTAAATCATAAATGGTTATAAAATGGCGGCGAGTGGAGTTGTGATTTAAAGATTTCGTCATTGCTGTTCGATTTGTTCAAAAGTACTCGTGTTCTGTGCTTAGCAGCTCGGGTGTGTTCGGGCAGTCTTTTTGTTGGACAATCTGTGGGGGTTTTTTTCCTTTTTGGAAGAGGAGGAAGGCCTGTCGTAGTGCCGAGCTGCTGTAATGCTCTTCAAAAAAGCGATCAGAAATTGCCGGTGTTCGTGGAAGCGCATTTTAGCGAGGTTATGTTACATATGTATGATACGTTCATATATTGCATGTACACATGTATATGCACATACCATGGTTCTATGCATATACCATATATATATATATATATATATATATATATATATATATATATATATATATATATATATATATATATATATATATATATATATATATATATATATATATATATATATATATATATGAAGAATTATTGGTGTCTCACGTGAAACACGCTTCTTCCTTTGTATACTTTATAGCTATGCCGATTCTTTTCTCTTGCATCAGGACCTTGTGTGACCGTGGAATGTGCTGTCGTACTAGTTAAGTCCTCATAATGGAACTTTCGTTTAGCTGAAGGTGAACGGAGCTTATGAAGCGACCGCCCTCGCTTGCGATTGAAACTGCTGCTAAATTCATGTGCATTTGATGATGAAGTTGTTAGGCGGCGCGACGTGAATATTTTCCGAAAGGCGACAGTTTTTTACCACTCGTGATCGTTCTCTTTCATCAGTGATAGGTTCTAATTGATTTTAAGGATCCGCTTTTCTTCCAACGATGTGTCACTCATTCTTTAGTACAGCAATTTGTGAAGAGTGCTCCGCAACTGTTATTATGCTATTGGCGCACGGTATTCATTAAATAGACTACAGAACGTTTTCTTAAGTGTAATGTGCTGTATATTGCAGCTAAAGAAAAGGTTCATTTAAGCGATTCGAAGGATTCATGTCTTCGGCGCTGGAAGATGCTAGCACCAAAGGTGACGTCAGCAACCGCGCCGATTCGCCGATTATTGAAGTCGGTCTCTCGATGACCCATTGTGGCAGTGATCCGTCATTAGTTGCAGGTGAGCGGCTTTTTGCTTTGATTTCTAGCCTCTCGCCATCTGTCACCTTCATCTCGTTGAAGTAAACTTTCTCAAAAAGGGCTTCCAATTATTGAAAAATTTTGCACTTTATGCAGTGCGATTATAGCAATTAAAGATATTTTTGTGAAAATCGAAGATATAGCTAACAAGAATATAAACGAGGATGGTTTTAAGGAGAAAGGGGGAGGGCACTGGTTCGATCCTGTTTTTCCTGGCTCTTAAGTAGTAAGACCACTTCTCGAGCTCAGACGTGAGGAGCATCTGAGAGGATTTTTCCCTCAACTCGGACTTTGGACTGAGAGGACTTTTGAAATGTGCAAAGCGAGCATTTTGCCTCTTAGTTGTTTTCTTCTGCCACTGGCCATTTTCATCACTAGCCCCGAAACATTATGCATTTCAGAATTATCGGAGAAGTCACTGCATTTTTTCGTCCTCTGAGAAGCGATATTTTTTCATCGTCCTCGTTGCTCATTTCAGTCGTTCATTTATGTGAAAGTGTTCGATGCGTAAACTTTTTACGCTTTCACGTGAATAAAAACAATCAATTTTTAATACTTGTAAGAGTTTCTGAAAAGTGGCTATAATCGCAAAGCTTTACATAACAGATGTAGCTGCTGATTCTCTCGATGGTCAACGAACGCCGCCAACAGAAATGCGCAGATCTCCACTGTCGGTCGAAAACCTTCATAGTATTGACTCAGGTTGGAACGCCTGTTTATTTTCTAGTTGATCTTTCACCTTTTTTTGCTTTATTGCTGTGGGTCAAGTTACCGTTCTTTTGGCACACTGATAAAGTTATCATACTTCCAGTTCGGTTTTAGGGTCTTCGCTATCGAAGATGTTTCTTATTCTATACACTGCACCAAAATTTAGCATGCTAGCGCTAAAGTTTGTTGCTTCCTCTTTCCAAGCATCCTGCAACTTTGTACACATGTCCCTCACCTTTTTTATTTATTCTTTGCAGAGATCAAAGAGGTCAAAGCCATCCACCGAAAATTTGTTTTTGCCTGGAGTAAACCATTGCCAAAGGGAAATTGAATATTTTGACAACAGACAACAAAATTGTATCTTCAGAAAAGTCGATGTCGACAAAACATAGCAAATTCTTGTAAGACGCTGTGCATTCCTCCTAATAAAGTAATGAAAGAGGGAAATGAAGTGCAAACTTCTCTTTCAAACGATCCAGTTGAATTTTTGCCCCTAAATTAAGCTTTAGAAGGTGGCAATATGTTTTCCACTTAAGTGAAAGGGCAAACGTGGCCTGCAAATAGCCATCGAATGCCTTCCATGCTATTTTCCATAGCCTTTTTCACAATTCTCGCAAACACACGGTGCAATTATGTTGGTGCATATGTGTACGCGTGCAGCATGTACGATGTACGTTTGTTTGCGTCTCTAGATTTGCGTCTGCATACTCTTGTCGTTTAAATGGGCTGCAACGATGAGATTCAGCTGCTGTAATCTGTCTGCGCCATAACGCGGTCCAAATCCAGCATCGCGTTCTAGCCTTCATGTCCTCTGTGAGTTGCATGAATTTAAAGGCGCTATCAAATTTGCGCAAACACGTCTCGAGTTAATAATGTATGGGCATAACAGGTGAAAGTGGGTCACGGAGGCTGGCGCGATATGCACTTTGGTATTTCGTCCTATCGGGTCATTAAATCACCTATCGAGAAAGCCATTAATAATAAGTGCTAGTATGAAATCGATGAATTATAGAAATCTTGAAGTGGAAAATACATTGGAACCTACGTCCACATGGTCGGATATCAGAGTTTGCTTGTGCAGTGGCATCCTTGCTTCTTTACTCGCTAATTCAGAAAATGTTCCCTTGAAACGAAATTGTATTTAGGGAGTTGGGCCACGATATGGGTTGCACCACCAGATTTCATCGTCTTAACTCTTGTGGCTTAAGAGATGGAACTATCACACATACGCGTATATTATATCTATTCAAGTTATGATAGTGCACTTCTGCAGAAATTTATAAAACAAAAATTTGCATATATGGCAGATTAGCAGAAAAATCGACATTGCAGGAAACAGCTGTTGCGCGTCTTTGTTATCGAATTTGATACAGGCAGTTGATTTTTTTGAAAGAAGTTTAATAGAACCCAACGTCGTGCTATTCCTTTTATTTATGCATCTCCTTTTATTTACCTCTCACTTCCACTCATTGTTTTCTTCTCCCCGAAGCTGCATCTTTCATTCAATTGATTTTGTTGTATCACTAGTAATAGTGGTTGACAGGCTTTAAACGTTACCTGTCGCCACGGTCCCCGGCCAAAGTTTGTTATTTTCTTCTTCTTCTCGACATAAATTATGAATGATGCTTAGGTATGCATTCCTATTCTTCACTGCACTTTGCTTTAACGCGCTGTATGTTGCGTCCACTATACACAAAACGGAATGGCTCTGGTAGAGCAGAGAATAGCTCTCGTATAGTACCGAGTGGCTGCATTAGACTAGAGAATTGCACCTGATGGAGAACGGAATACCGCTGGTAAAGTATGGAATGATCCTGGTAGATACCACTGTGGTGCAAATTATGTCATTATTTTTATCAAGAAATGTTGACATCTGTCATCGACCAGTTTCGTTTTGGATTACCCATAATATTTTTAAGTTTGATTCCATCACTTTATTTTATAAAGCAATGCAGCCGTTCACGTTTCGCCGGTTAATAAACGTGCAAGCTGGCTTTTGATTTAGTCATAGGGAAGTACGTGAAATATTCGATTCATGAGAGGGGAAAATTATAAGAATCGAAGGAACACAACAAATAGAAAGGAATATTGCATTATTTTCCCTGTATTCCTATTGAAAATGAATATATACGTTTATTCGAGTGAATAGAACTCTTATGAATATTTGCCTATTTCTTTGACGTAATTGTTAGATGAATTCTCGCTGTTCGAATAGTATAAGGCATTTTCGATCGGTTATCCTTTCTCTCATTCATAACTATAAGAACGGATTGCGGTCTAAACCATCACTGCATGATCGCCTAAACAGTGAAATGGTAATGAGCTGGTTATGTGTGAAATAGTACTGCTATCTCATAACTCCAAAATTCATGATGTATCTAATCAACTGATATTCAGCTGCTATCTTAGCAGAATTTTGCAGGAGAAATAAATTCACGGGAATTTTGCGGGGTTCTTCCCTAATGTCTCAGCTTAAAACCTAACAGATTCTAGTGTCTGAACTAAAGTTAATGGGACGTTCCTCTAGTGTTTTTATCCAGAACTTAAAGAAGATTTCTTATAGTGTTTGAATCTAAAAAAATGGAAGCATTGCTACGAAGAATTTTGAAATTTATCGTTATATATCGCAAGAGTATGTGCTGCATTTGTTTTTCTTTGATCGCTTGTAGTGGAAAGGAATTGAGAAATAATGTCCATAATTTCTTAGTTTCGGCAGATTTGGCACAGTTAGGTGTGGGTTTTTAAGCTCGCCAATAGCAGTCGGGTTGATGACGCTGCATGAACAGTTTATTCGCCTTCACATAAGTAGGGTGCATGAGCCGAAGTTTGATTCAAGCACTTTCTAAATGAATTACAAAAGAAATCGCAAGATAACAGCGTAGTGGGTTTGACTCTAAAACTTGATTGCAAGTGCGGACTATCATTTGATTGCAGTATTTGTTTGGCACTTAACCAATTTCTAAACTTGGGATCTTTCTTTAGCGATTGGCAGATTTTCTTTCAATTTTCCAACCTAGTGGAAAAATAGAATAAACGAACTTGTGGCACAAAGGGTTTTTCAATGTTTGCCATCCGCAGAAGAACCACTCTCTCTGTCACGTTTTCCGTGCTGTTTTGCATAATGTGTCATCGATTCTTTTCCAATCTGCGCTAATTAAACTGTTCTAACCGGATACATGAACTACGTGCTAATATAGGGAGGATTAGGGCTATCAACATTTGAGGAGAGAGTAGCTAAATGGGGGAAGGGGATGTATGTGTATGTAATGCGGTGATTGGCCTACTGACATGTCGTGTTGTTGTTTCATAACTCTCTAATGTTCCTTCATTATATGCTGTGTATTATAATAGGCTAAGCTTTTACTCGTCCAAGAAATAATATTCAAGGAAAAATAATTATATTGTTTGATATGTGATGTAGGTTAGCTTCGGATGCAAGCAGGCAACTTCAAAGGCGAAGATGGTGGACATCGACGCATAGCGGATGGATCGATAAGGGCAAGCGAGAGGGCTTTAGCTTAACATTGCACTGGCTTGCTCACACACATACATCCACAGTTACCGCTGCCGTATTCGGTGCGATTGCGCCGTCTGAGCTTCATTGTTCCACTGCGCCACCAGATTATTTTCTTTGCCGAATGCACTGTTGACAGCACGTGGCTTCTATCCTTCTTCATCTGTTTCAGCGTGCCTTCGTTACACTGCCCATACGTTGTTAGCGTCGAGAATTACCTCAGAGAGAGCTTAATCTGACGTTCTAGTATGTGTGCTGTTCGATAATGATTCGACCAATGTCTGGTGCCAATATTGGAGAGTAGTGTGTGTTTTCACCATTCTTCTATTCCCTTTTCCATCGTGCTCGAAGAGAGTTTTTTGCTGCAAAAAGAGTGTAGTCGCACCTACAGATTTATAAGGTGATATGAAGGTGTTCTAATGCCCACTCTGTTTTGTTTCATTGTTCTTTTTAATCGTCGATGTCCCCAACGTTCTGCGTTCACATTACATTAAGGCATTATTTGCATGGGCTGTGTGGAAGTTTGTAGCCGGATCTCTGATAAAATCACTTCAGCTTTTGCATAACATGTTGATTCTAGTCGTCGCTTTGCTATAGAGATCCTCCAGTCGAGTGTTCAGCGACCTCACTTAAGAGGAGCGGATTTACAGGGCATAATGATATTTTATATGCGAATTGATTTTGCTGCATTTAAACCCTTTCGAATGTCGAATATTGTTCGTGCATTGTGGTACATTTGCGCCATATATTCGTGCCGAAACGCACCAATAGCAGTAGTGAACCCACCACTCTTGAGGGCGTACGTGAAAATCCACTTTGTATGTAGTCTCGGCATTTTGGGCCATTTTGTAGAGTAATGGAAGATTGTTTAGTGGTGTTGTTCACTATACTGTTTGCAGAATCGTATCGCTTTTGTTGAACACCTCATATCGAATTATGTGCAATGCGTGCCGATGTTTTCTTAGGGAGTTTAAATAGAGATTTTCAAACTTACCTTCTCAGAGGAAATTCTCTTGTGAAACGTCGACAGTTCTATGTGGAAAAAGCTCTTTTACTTAGTAGCAATTTCCTCAACCCCATTGTATCGTCGTTTCCCTCCTTTGCTTTTTAATAAAAGGTTTCCCACCTCTGTCATTGGTTAAAGCATAAATGTGAGCAAGCCGTTGTTTCGTTCTTATCCACTGAATCTCGTGCTCACTCAAAATCGCCGGTGTTTCCCAATCGAAGTCGATGCTTAGCCGCTAAATATATTTTCTGCGTTGTTGGAGAGTGTTTTTCAGGCTTTGTTTTGTTTTCCTCGTTTACAAAACGGTGAGTAGCGTTTGAAGATGCGATGAGGGAAAATGTTCCATTTTAAATTTGCGGAAGTAACATGTTTGTATTATATTCAGTAATATTCGTTCTTGTTGCTTTATAACTTTGTGATATGTTCAGAAGGTTTTTGCACGTCATTCCCATCTCAGTCAGATGAGGTGAAATGAAAGGTGAAGAATTGCCACTCAATGCGGTATATTTCTGTATTTGAGGAGAAGGTTCCGTAACGGCGCCCGTTACCGCCGCCACGTTTGGCGGTAACGATAAAAGCACTGGCACAATGACACCAGTTTCTCCACAATCGCTCACCAATACAGCAATAATGGAGCAGGTTCTCGCATTACACTTCTTGTTTCTCTCTTCATTGTTTAATGGAAGAAGCAGCTGCAATGACAACAGTCGTTTGCAACAGCGTTTTCTTTGCATCTGACATGCTCGGTTTCAGAAATTTGAAAAAAATGGCGTTTCGTTCAATGTCGTAAGGTTAAGCCATCTTCCCCATCAGCATTGGGTTGTGGTCGCTTTAGTCAAAGATTTTTAAGTGCAGATAGTCGCGGATTATGGTGGAGGGAGAAACTGAGGCTGGTTTGACTGAAAGGTGCTCATACTACTGCTTTGGTTTCCTCGGTATGGAACATGGAACTGTTGTATGTGGCAGAGGAAGCTGTCAGATCAGAACACTCGTGGTGGAAACATCTCATCGTTTAATTAACTTGGCATTTTACGCACCGTTTTCCACGATCGTGATTCTGTGCTGCAAAAAGATATTCGCGGAGTATATGCTGCTCAACTTGCGCATTGAAAGAATTCGTGTGTGAATACACAAAGGATTCCTGTGAAAATGATTAGCGCAACTCAGAGGCAATCATCTGTTTTTTTTAATATCAAAAGTTGGGCTGTTGGCAACTTTTACAGATGCTTGGCTTGATAAGACCGATATATCGCCTCATATGCAGTAATTTGTTTGGTTGATGTGCTTATTAGTTTTAGACAATTATGGCAGAATGAAATTTTCTGGCCTCTTGGAATTCGCGTAACGTTACAGTGCGTTAGCATTTATTCTGTATGAAGCGTTCTGAAGATTTCTGGTAACAAACGGAATTTCTCATCAGAAGTCGAGTTTTTTGAAAAAGATAATTGAAATGAATAATTTATCCTTACAAAAGCTCCTTCTATTTGGTCCTTTGTCTTCTTTTATTCTGTCCTCAAAATTCATTTGCCCTTATTTGGTGTTGCAGTTTGTGAAACGTTAAATGCAAATTCAGTAATTGGTTAGTGATGATATTCTGGATAAATCGGTTAGGAACGCGTTTTGGGATATGTGAAGAGTTCCATATTGAAACGCTTTAAGCAATGATTTCAGATTTGTTATTTGGGTTGTGCGAAGATCGGCAATCCAAGTAGTGAGCCGGAGATGGTGAAGATCATGCAACTGCTCAATAAAGAACGTGCTCAGAATCCCATTGACGTGATCCTCTCGATTCCTGATTCGGCACTTGGCATCGTTAGGTGAGCATCTACCCATCTTTTTATCAACATTTGTGGAGTGTATTTGGATTTGTGCATTCAAAATTAGTTTGGGTATTGCGTTTTTTCAGGTGGTAGAGAAGCCTTTTAAACAGCTAATTTCGAAAGAACCCCTCTAGCGAATATTGTGGGCATCCTTCAGACTCATTCATTTTATTTATTTTTTCCTGTAGTAAGACTTTAAATCCATCCAATTTTAATAAAATAGAGACACCAAAAATTTTTAAAAAATATTGGGTGTCATTTTTACTTTTTCGTTTTCAGAATGTTCGATGGTGCGTCAAAGACTGAGATGGTTAGCTTTCCGGTGCATAGGATCCGCTTTTGCGCACGTGGCCAGTTGGATTCGGCCGAGAAGGAATGCTTTGCGCTGTCGTTCACTCAGCAGAATGCAACCGCCACAGATGCCGCACTACATCACTGTCACGTGTTCAGGTGTCAAGTACCGGAGGCAGTACGTCTTTTATTCCCGTTATTGCGCATTTAGGGTAGGACGCAGCGATTGATAGCTGTCTTCGTTAGCTGAATATATTTATTTGTTCCTCTGAGAGCAAAGTTTTTTATTAGTATGTCGGCAAGTGGCAGCATCCATCATTGTTTAGAATTTGAGCGCACAGTCAGAATTTCAACTCTTTGAGTTCATCCCGTAACGTTCCCAACTCTTTTCTCATAGGCAGGCAGCCGGCTATTGCATCATTAAGGGATGTTGCTTTTATGCATTCATAGCTGTGGGTTAGAATGAGAAACGAATTCAAAATATCACGTTTTTCGACTCAAGATATTCTCATTTGCAGGCTGGTAAAGCGTTGCTTTGCTTTGCGAATGCGTTTCGCAACAACAATGTTGGAATCACTCGGAAGCCGTCTTCGCCTAATTTCAGACGCTCTTCGCGTCAGGCCAGTAGCTTAGAGGATGACACTTCTAGCCTCGAGGGCATTTTCACTCCAGGCGGTGAGGAAGACTATCAGTTTGATGCATTCCTTGAAATGAAGGTAATGTCTTTATTATGAGCTGTCTAAATATTGAGGGGGTAGGTATCGTTCCACTAAACTCCTCCCGAGCAACGGATATTGCTAGAAGCAGTCCCAAGTACTGGGAGAAATTGAAGAGGCAGATTTTAAAAAATGATCTGAGAGTGAAAGTAAAGCGTCTTTTAAATGGGATTTGCAAAAAAAAATTCTTTTTAATGCAGTCGAAAACGTAGTTGCTTGTAGGTTATTAGAAAAGTGGCCGCAACTATGAATATGGGCCTATAGTCTGAGCCAAGTGTCGGAAAAGCCGTCTGATCACGCATGAAAGGAAAGTGTTGCCATGGCTGTGTGTGGGGAAAATCGCTTGGCCAGCTTGAGGAAGGGAATCAAACGGCCTAAGGGGGATGCACGACTCTCCGAATCAGTGCAACGGCCACAATGGCAGCTTTGCCCCATCCTTCCATCCTCTTTTGCCATGCTTTTTCATGTTCACTTTAGAGACCAAGTTCCTTCTCTCCCTCTCCCTCCTCTTTTACCTCCACTTGAGGTGGGAGGGGCAGGGAGGTGGGCGATGGGTAGAAGAACGTACTGGTTTTTTGGTGGCACTTCCTTTCTGAAATTGCAGAACTTTTCAAAGTGCATGCGATATTCTTCCCTGAGGCTTTCGTTTTTATGTGAATACTTCAACTAATACGAGGGGCAAGGACAGTTTCAGAAGCAAAGTTACAGTTTCTGGCAGTTGTTGTGTATGCGCGTCATCGGAATCATCTCCTTTCCCTGCCCTTCCTCTCCCCCTTCTCCCTCTTCCCCTCCCTCCACTCCAAGAAAGATCGCTATTTTCTGGTTTTTTCGATGGAGTGTTGTATAAGCTGGATTACAAAGATCCCTAAGCATGGTCTCCATTAAGCCATTTTCGAATTCTCCTTACTTTCTTGCTTCTACAAAATTGTTCTATTCTCACGATTCCCGAAAAAATTTGTTTTCATCAAAATACTAGAGCTCAGCAGTTGAAAGCGGTCCTCCTTTAGGAGGGAATCGAATCGTTTCTGAAACATTTCATGTCTCATTTCATTCGGCAATGTTATTCGAGAAAAGTACATAACGAACGCATAAGGCGGTCGGTGTTTCAGGAAGAGGACCCGAAAAAGGGATTTACGATGTGTCCACAGGAAAAGAACTGCTTTAAATTGCGACGCGACCGCGAGAAGCGTGTCGTGGTTGTGCTGCAGCAAACAGCCGGTCCCAAAGTGCTTTCCGTCAAGAAGTTTGTTTCATTTAGTTTCCACTTCTGCATTTCGTTTCCTTTTAAATCGCTGACATCGGAATCCTTCTCATCGATGTGGCGATGAAGAATTACAAAATGAAGCGCGGGAGGGTGCTTCTTCTTTTTTGTTTCTTCACTTCTTTCGGTGTTCGCGGATTGCAGCCATTGAAGAGGCTGAAATCGTTTCAGTCTCTAATTCTTTTGCAGTTCAGGTTTACCAAATTTGAACTCTCATCTCATTGAAGGTGATGCTCACCTCGTCAAATACTATATTTAAAACTTCAGAGTAGAATCGGATCACTTTCTGTGTCGGTGTCTGTCGACAACAGAATGCAACATAGGAGGAAATATGAGTGCTTTCAGCGTTAGCTCAATCGATTGATTGTTTGTAATCACTCTTAGCAACTCGAATGAAATGGTTCGCACTCTGTTCGGGATGAGTGCTTTTCTAGTCTTAGCAAAACCCTTACGCGTTTCATATATTACCGCTTAATGTAGCATTGGAGGATGGGGGAATTTTACCTTTCCGTTTTCTTTTATTCTCATTAGGGAATCACAACTTCTTTTCCGTTCCTCTCCATAGTGCCGTTTTATACGCAAACGAGTTGTATCAAGTTCACAGTTCCAAACGTTTCGAAATACATTCGCATTGGCTCAAGAAAGGATTTATGCTTAATTATATTGTTTACAAACCGCTTGAAGACGTTGATATATTATGAAAAGGATGCTCTTCACATACACGCCGAAAATTATGTTAGTGAGTGTGTTGGTCTCTGTTTCCTTCATCGCGTATTCTTTTGTAAATATTTGATATGATGCGGTGGTTTGGCAGCTAAGAAATGGTTGGGTGCTCGAAAACAGATTTGTTGTATTGCGGTCTGTTTCCGTGCAGTGTACGCTATAGTGAGTGTGTTTGAATGTACTTAATGAGGGAATCGAAGAACAGGGAATAGAAGAATAGAATGGAGGAAGTATCATGGGAGAAGGCCTTCATGTCTGTTTTAATTATATCCTCCCTGATTGTTTGATGATGTCGCACATATCCCTATCAAATTCACTGCCCGTATCGCTCGGGTGCAGTCGACAGGCACGTGAAGTCGTTGTCTTTCTGAATCCCGTCTATACTCTGTTCTGCTTTTATGATTGCTGTCCGAATTGATGCTGTTCAGAACAGTTCTTTCCTTTTGGTGCTTTTCAGTTAGTTGGCAGAAAACTGCCATTGGTGAGTGAATGGAGAGGGCGGCGTTACATTGTCGAAGTTCGTTAAATTTTTGGAAATTTAACGTTCTCGTGCAATAACGATAAACGAAAATATTGCAGCACAATATCTCCGATGAACGTTGAATTGCAGCTGTCACTTGTACAGCAAAACACTAAGTAATGATGAATGTTTGTGGCCTCCATCTGTCCCCTGTAACTTGCTAACTACGTACTTTTAATGGCTTGAATTTCGTCCGGTTTTCCAGAACTTGGGGAAAGTCGAGTTCATATCAGGGGCCTACTGAGCATAATTTTTATGCAACGAATATCAGCAATAATGTTTATCAGTCATGCTTGCCACAACATTTTCATAGCTAAAGGGACTTCGACACTGTGCGTAGTTTTGCTCCATAAACATTTTCGCATAAAAATGATAACTAACCGTTTTGCATATAAATGTGACAGTTGATTTGCATTAATATGTAAGTTTCATCTAAGTTATGCTCTCAGAAATTGGCAGTGCGTTTATGGGTTTTATAAGGGTTCTTGTCATGTTGTGAATGAAATATAAGCTCAGGTGTTTTGGAATGTTGTTGGCGGCAGGAAGAAATCTACGACAAAGTGATATGCACCTTCTCGACATGGTAAGTGTACCTGTTCGCAACAGTACCCGAAAATCCACACTTCAGTTTCCAGAGCTGCTGGTACAGTGGTTTTTATTTTTATTTGGATATCAGCTGAGGAAACTGGTTTGATCCTGAGGTATGCTTATGTTCCGTTTATTATTTGAATACGGAATCGTCGATCATGAAAACCGTTGTTGAACTTGCACCGAGGGGAGGGGGCTGAGAGGCTAAAATTATTATTGAAAGGCGATAACAGCACCTCTACTAAAGAAAGCAGCATTCTGTTCTTAAGTAGAGTTGAATTGGATGTTACTTAAGGGGCTGCAAATCGATGAAGCTTCGTCTCATATAGATTTTACTCTTTATTGCTTAATTGCTCCATTGTCGCATCATTAACTTACGAAACTGCAAGGTGTTTAGGGATGCATTTTAGTTGTACATAGTTGCAGTGTATTTGTAAGAAATAACAGTTTAACCGAATGTCAAGGTAAAAAAGCCTGTATTTCTTCTTGGCTGGCATCAAATACCTTCCTTGAGTTCTCTAGTTTGAACCGTTCATGGTGGTGATTAGGAGCAACTCGGATGTGTCTTATTGCGGGAGGGAAGTTGTTTCTTGTAGAGTACCAGGGAATGTCATGGAATGGGAAAAATTACGTTTCTGGATGGGTGACACTTGCTTCAACAACGCATATATATATATCGTGGTGCGGCTGTAGGTGATGCAGCTTTCACACTGCTCACGCATTCATATTGCTAGTTTATATTTGCGCCAGAGTCGATGAAGCGCGCCAATTATTCGCTTCGCAGATAGCGCTCTGCGCCAGATTCCATGGCGCCACCGTTTTCTCTGGGGCCTAATTTATAACTCCACATATCCAAGGCGCTTTAGGGATTGTAAATTGATCACTGTTCAATGGAAATAACGCCAAAGCTTGCAGCAATCAATGGGTCGTGGCAACGATATTCGGACGTATATTGTGGAAGCGATATGGGATCCACATGCACAAAGCTTTGAGGTGCTCAATACAGAGACACCGAGAGGTAGGTGACCGCCTTTTATTGTCATCTTCTGTTCTTTGTGTAGATCGAGTTCGAGTTGCGCATTTCAACTTTTTGCGAGATCGGGAATCACATTGCATTACTCATATTTTGCGATGTCGGACATTCAGAGGTTAAACACCGCGTAAGCGACGTTATTTCGCCCTTTTCCTTGCTTTCTGTTTTGAAAACGTACTGAGTTGTTGGTTGATCCCGAATTGAAACTACCAGCTCAACAAAAACATAGAGACGCATTCGATATTGCTGTAATGCGTCTTTCTATTATGAATTCGTAGAACCGCATAAAAAGTCATAATTTCTGCGTGAAGGAAACTCCACCTCAGTTTTCTTCCGTTTTCATGGTCTCCTGTGGATGTTTGTTTTGAGATTATTCATTAGTGTTCTTTTGTCGGAGCTTATTTGTTCACTGCACAGATTCATTTATCAATTACTTTACCGTTTAAGTTATTGTCCCCACTTTCCCCCACATTTCTTCCCTCGCGGATTTTTTGCATTTTTCAAATCCAGTCTGATTTTTTTCTAATTTAGCTAATGTGGAGCTCCTTTTCGTTTCCCGCCGCCGATTTTTTCAAAAGCATCTTTAGTAGTATTAACTCAAGCATTTCGAAGCTGTTGTGTACGGAAAACGGTTTGTGCTTTATAATCTGACAGATACGTTCTTATACCAGTTTGCTCGTTTATAGCGTTTTTTCAATTGACTTATAGTTTAGAGGAGCGAATTTCGGTGGGAATAGTATTTCAACCGAAATGCTCCATGGAGGTTAAAATATTTGCAGCCATCAAGAAATTCATTATTGTCAGCCTTTAAGATTGATGAGCTCAAAATGTTAGCGTAGTGGTGTAAAATTGAGCATCGATAATCTTTGCATCCAAAACAAATCTGCCTACATAAAATTTCAACTCTCTGAATCGTTATTCTGTTATCAACTGATAAGCGTTTTTCTCTCGATTCGTTTTGACTGGTTGTTCCCCTGTGGTCATTCATCTTATTGATATTCGTGAGTGTGATGACATTGATCACCATTAGTTTGTCTCTAAGTTTATAAATTTTGAAGGTTCAGAAAGGGATGTCATAAATTGTCTTTACGCATTTTTGACTTTATTGTTGTTTTGCATTCTTTCAAAAAGCGAGATTTGCTCTGTGGTAAGAACCGGCTTCTTATCGCGTTGTTTGCACCACCCGATTAGAAGCATTCC
This sequence comes from Ascaris suum, assembly GCA_013433145.1. NCBI lineage: Eukaryota > Metazoa > Nematoda > Chromadorea > Rhabditida > Ascarididae > Ascaris > Ascaris suum. The sequence continues at coordinate 6,863,262 of CM024169.1, read as the reverse complement.
AGAGTACAACAAATAAGCAGTGCTGTACACGTTTCTTCCCAAAACAGTTCAGAATTTCACGATCGTACTGCTCTTACATCACAAATCACACAAAGCAAAGATTTTACTTCAAATATGTCTAGAGATTTCGTTGTTTCATTTCATTCTCAAATTTTGTGAAGTTGTCGTTGTTGATGTGGCTCGAACTATACAGTTATTTACTTTATATTGCAGAGACGCGAGTATTCATGACAGTGGCTGTGGATGTCATTCTAACGGGTATAGACGAGCCGATACGTTTCAATATGGAGTGTAAGGCACGCATTTTCCACGAGCATGAACGTTTCTGGTATGTAACAAGGAGACCGATCGTCGAGAAGTATTTCCTTACAGTTAAGGTGAGTTACTTTTCCATCAACAGCATCTCTTTTTTAATCACTCCATCTAGTCGAATGTGATTTTGTATTCCCTGTAGAGGAAAGTGAAACAAATTTCCTTCAGTAGCCCTCTCCGTCGCTTCCTTCGCTCTCGAATTATTCTCTCGTATACAGCTTTCGACGGAAGAAAATCTGAGCTTCAAAAGAACCTCTTCCTAATCCGCTCCTCTTTGCGGCACATACTTTACTGGTAGGTTTTTATTCGAGGAGGTGAAAGGTTCTAAGTTGTTTCTTGCATTCTGAGAACCAGGCGATGAAAGTAACGCTTTGCTGAATGGTTACTTTCTCCCTGACATCGCACCCAAAAAATATGGGGAGGCTTATGGACGCTGGGGTTCTCTTCGAGACAGTACGATAAGTGCCTAATGATAAGGAGAGTTTGCACACGTGAATCACAGATTTTTGTACCTGTTATGTTTTTAACGAAGGTGATGTCGTCATCTTTTACAAATTTGAAGGATAGAGTCTGAAGCAAGGCGATAGGGTGTGTGGTCGAGGGCGGGTGGCATTTTTGAAAAGGCAAAACTGTAATACTAAGAGAATTTGCAGCATCGAAATTACGTCTCCGAAATTAAATTAGCGGTTAAGTACGAGACTGAATCCCTTTTCATTCATTTATTTACATATCAAAAAGGGAATTAAAACTACTGAACTAAATTAAAACCAAATTGAAATGTCATTCGTGAATTAGAACCAAAAACGTCTTTTTATGCGATTCAAAATGTAGCACTTATATTCATATTCAGTGCTTTGCAAGATCGTTTTTCTCGGGTCAGCGTTGTTGTGGCTTTCGCCTTCTCCTTGCTTTTCATCTCTGAAGGAGTGCTACTGAATAATATTTCAGACTTCATTCGTCTTTGTTATTCATTGAAAAGAATAGAAGAAAATCATTTCAGATAAGCGTTTTTTTTTCTGCGATGGGTTTCTGTCTCTTCCAAACGTTTACAGTGTGCCTTATTCACCTTTTTTGAATTTATTGATTGTGTTGTTCGATGGTTTCATTTCTTTGTTCTCGTTAACTGTTCATTGCAAGAGTCCCATTTTTAATTCGTTTATGAATGCTTTTATTCTTTCATCATATTGAACTATCCATATCGTTTCATACGCTTACTATTTTCGAGGTTTTTTTTCAAATTCTCGTGAAGAAATTTTTGCATTTTAAATAAATTCAAATTTCCCCCTTAATTTTTCACTACATTCCCCTCATTCACTTTGTCAATGTTCAGTTGGCATTCTGTTCATTTAATATTTCTTCTTGTATTCGTTGTCTTCAGCTCGTTTCGGCTGTCATTTCCTCTAGCTTTCATCGATGATATTGTTCTTTTTCCCGTAGGGCGAAATGTTTCATGAGTGCATCGTTATGCCTACACAGTTTTGCTTAGTGCTCAAAATATCTTTTAAATGCTCATTGGAAATTGATGAAGCACCCGCCTGCACGTTGAATGGCTCGTTTAGCCCTATCGGCACTTAAGCGAGCTTCAGTTCTAGCTCTCCCCACATAGTTTTAAAAGAGTATTCGTGTATTGCCAACAAGAATCGATGTCACATTTAGGATGGAAAGTTGTTGCTGAAGATGAGATGAAGCGTTTAGTTGACAGTCGGATGGAAGCAAGTGTGAATCCGATTTTTTTTTCTGTTTAAGTTTGACGACGTCGTATAGTTTTTGGGCCATCATGAAAACTCATTGGCAAACTGGTTCATTGTTTGCTTGCAAGTTCGCTTATTCTTGATGGATGTCTATAAAGAAAGTCTCTCAGCAATGGGAAACACTTCCAGAGAGGGCAAAAGGAACGAGAATGCAATTTTTGCAAGTTCGTAGAAGGTAGGAAGCGAAATTGAAACAAATAAAACAATTAGGAAGAAAATAGCAAGCGTTCGTTCTTCATTTTCACACAGCACAAATTTTTCGTCATGTTTTGCAGGCGACGAGAGAGAAAAACAGCTGTAATTTGAGCTAAGGAGAGCACTCGTTATTATCCTTCGATCTTCCTCCCTCTTCATACAAGGGTGGACACAAGTGCTGTTTTTCTCTTGTGTTGTCAATATGAAGCGCATTTCCGTTGTCACTCGCTGAATATGTATCTATTGCTGTTGCAACAGCTGTCTCGTGTTGTCATGGCTTCCCATTAATCTGCTTCAGCTCCTTTTTTTGCCTAACATCTTCATGATGCAATCAGCTTTCACCTATGAAAACACTATCAGTTTCGTTAGTTAAAGAGCTGCAGTTGTCTTTGTGGATTCTCCTTATTTGTCCTTTCGGATGTGAGTATAAATTCGATGCTCAACATGTTTCTGCAGTCAGCGATGATTAGAGAACATTCTCAATGATAAAGCATAGAAATGTTCATTAGAAATGTGCGATAAGACAGCCTTGCTATGTGATTTTGTGCAATTATCGAAAGCGAAACATTGCAGGGAATTACAAAGAACACATAGCAGGGAATAGCGGTTCCTATTTATTGCGATTCATTGCTGATTGCTCGATTGCTTTATATTTGCTTATGGAAGAAATGTTGGCTGCTTATACAAGCAAGAGTGCTAAAACAAAATGTTTTCTTGATGAGAATCACGGCCTGACGAGAAGCACTGAATGTTGTGACAAGATGAGCGACCACACAGCATTACAAAACGTGCGCCATTTGAACGAGATAAACCATATGCTGAGGGCTTCATCGTTTACATTGTGCTTTTTTCCTCCACGATGATTTCCTCTACTCCCTTTTTCCTTCCCTCTCCGTCTCTCCCATTCTATGTCGCTTTTCTTTGCCAGTTTTCTTGTCACTCGCCAGTTTGCTGCTTCTTGAGTGAAATGATTGAATGCAACAATATTTGTATGTTCAGTGTTCATTTTTGAGAAGTTTGCTATATTTTATTGTACATCGTTATTCGTCTTGTTTACATATTCTTCCTTCTTTTGTCGGAAAAACAAATATATGCAATGTATGATTCTTTATGCAACAGTAAAGTGTTGACTGAATGCATACAGTGCTATTTTCTCTATGTAATGTGTTTTGTTCAAATATTGCAATTTCCCTTTCGCGATTTCGATGGGAACATTATGACGTAAGTCAAAGAAGCAACTCTGACACCATATTCAATATTTTCCAGATGGCGTCGAAAGCGGATGATGAGACGTCACAAGCAGAATCGAATGGTACCGGAAGAAACGTTTTGCAGGTGGGTGAGTCTTGCTGAATGCCATCACGGAGGGGGGGGGGGGGGGGGGTTTTAAGTCAGGGACTTTCTTGTTGAGTGATGTGACGTATTTAAGACACATTTCACTTGTGGTTTCAGCGATGAGTCACTTAAAGGTGAGATATCTGTGTGCGCTCTTCGTGACTCCTGACGCAACAGTTGACTCCAAAGAGAACAAATGTAGAGTTTTATTGGAAAGAGTTTTGAGATTTATGTTCGATAATGATCACTTTATATTCGCCGTAGTCCACATTAGACTTAGGCTCATCTGTTGAGATGTAGAAATCGAGGATTATTCGTTGTTTGGTTGTCAGGTCATAGCGATTGATAGAGTCCTTTCCATATCCCTCTCTCTGGTTCATAAGATAGGCGCACAAGAATATGGCCAAAGGCAAATTTTTTGGGGAAAGTGTTTGTTAATCTGCCAACCTAGCAATCTGTAAGTTTATTTGCGTCGAAAAATGGGCATTAGGCCATCGCTATTAAAGAAAACCTTTTTTGGGGAATGCTTTCCCATAGGCGGCTTTATTTTGCGTTGTGACGTTTGGACGTTTCTTGACATCCGCATTCTTTTGATGAGATTTCGTAGTGCATTCTCAATTAAAACGAGCCACCTTATTCCATCTTTTCGTCTGCTTTTCACCTGTTTAGTGCACAGTTCTTCGCATAAGCATATTGATTGCTGCGAGTAAATTGTAGCATTTCGCAGTTTTGGCTTAAGTGGGAGATTAGTTTTGCTGTTGAGAAGTAATAAATAACTTCAAGAAGTATTTTTTATAGTAACAGATATTAGTTGATAAAATATCCGTCAGGTTTTATTAGAGGAGATTTGAAGACAGTGAAAGAATATCGTTAATAAATTATATTGTTGCTTTCATTTGATGGAAGATTGTTCAGTCAACGTTTTCTGTATTGGCGAGCGAGATAATTTTGCTTCCTTCCGCTTATCCTCTCTCTTTGCTCCAATGTAGTCTTTATGTTTCGAGGTGCGTTGTTAGAATGTGTGGATTTTTTAAATTTGTCTTCAATCAGTAATGAAAGGGATTCTTTTTGAGGTGGTACGTTTTGAATCGGTAACGGAAAGGGAACGTTCCAGTACGCGCCTTTCACTTGGTCGATCTCCAACCAAAATGCCAACTCAACTCATACAGCCGGCTGATGAAGACGAATCCGGTTGGTGCTTGCCTAACTTGTTTCTGAGTCTTTTCCTTTTATAAGTGCACATCACGGTGGTGAAGCTTATAATGCTCATGCAAATGACTGGATTCCTAAATACCTTTCATAAAATAATTAATACATCCGTGTTGAAACAAGCAAACGTGTTTGCTTATTTGCTCAATATTTGAAAGTGTTATTTGCATTTTATTTTCGACAACAATCACCTGTTGCTTCTCTCGAAATGGATTCATTGGAGTGAGGGGTTGTGATGTGGCGCTGAACATTGTCGTTGCAAGGGGGTCGATGAACATGCCAAGCAGTTAACCATCATTTGTAAAGAGCTGGCTTCAAAGTGAAGTGAGAGCAGCCTCATGGTTATTACCATCATCAGGTTTGTTGCGTTACTGGTAATGAAGCCATCATAAGCATTGAGATTCAGTCGCCCAGTTAAAATAAGATAAGAAATTATGGCGCTGCAATTAACTGAAATATTTCTACGTATGGAACGTATCAAATACGAATGGAGCAGATTATTATTAACGAATGTTTATCGTTTTATCAACATTCAGCAACACAGACGTTTTATGAAGGTGTAGGCATTGCTGCATCCACATAATGGCTGTAATTCAATCGAGATACGAGCAACCGGATAGCCAGAACAAACTGAACTGAGACTTCGCAGGTGGATTGCAGTAAAGGAAAGCGCATCATTGAACACAATGTCTGAAAACCCATTTACAGGTGTGGCTGTGTTAAAATGAACATCATCTGTTGAAAGATGTCGTGTCGTGTTGTTTAAGCGATGAGAAGTCGTATATTGGTGGCGTTATCGGCTGCCAGTACTCCCCAGTTTTGAGGTGATAGTCGTGTATCGCAGCTGCATTTCTGGCTGAGGTCAAACGTGGGTGGGGAGTTAATATGCAAGCATGGAATGAGGGGAGAAAATAATCGACAGCTGAGCAAAGAAGTAATTATGCTTATCTTTGGTAGATGTTTTCAACTTTCAGCTACGTACTGCACTTTCTCAGTTAGTCGTAAACGCTTACGTTGCCTTTCAGATAGCGACGAGCCGTTGTTATCAGGATCTGGTGATGTGAACAGGGAGTGCTCGGAGGATGTATTGAGTGCATGGGGAAAAGTAATGGAAGAATGGAAAGCTGATCCCGATGGGTACTTTTCTTCCTGCCTTTTATTTAGTTCACCTCATACTTCGATGCCGATAATGCCACTCGAAGTGAGCGGCGTTATCGTTAACGAAAGTCCTCGAAAAGAATGTTCTGATCAGAAAATAGCGAGGAAGTAGGAACGCAGAGATGAAGGCAACTCGCCAAAGTGACGTTTTAGGTCGAACCTTTAATGATTTCCACTTGCCCGCACGTTGTAGGCTGAAGTTGTTTTGAATAATAAGCTCACTAACCGCCATCCAGTCTCACAAATTTGAAGTTGAATACGATCGATTGCTTGTTATAGTTTCATGCGGATCAGGTATCACCGTTAAGGATCATTCTTTGGCATCGAGGATGCATTGTCGAAAAATTAGGTCATATTTACCTGGTCAGAATTAAACTCACTGAAATTTTGCAGTCGATATTTGCAGAACACGTCCCGAAGGTCTAGCTGATTTGATGCGTAATGGAGTGCCAGATATTTTACGAGGTGAAGTTTGGCAGTATTTGGCCAAGGTCCAAACTGATCCAGATTTGACACAAACCTACCGCCTTCTTCTTGGAAAGGTGCGTTATTTTAAAATTCTGGGTTTATGTTGTTGGTGTTTCAGAGAAATTCCTTTTCTTGCAGAGTTTCTTTCTTCTATTCTGTCGGTTTCTTTTTTTTTGTAAAAGTATGATGGTTTTTTCCTTCTCGCTCTCTTCAGTGAGAATTGATCTTATGTCCTTACTGAACGAACGTTGTCGCAACTCTCTTTTGCCCTTTGCTGTGATAAAGACACGTCTTTGGTACGTACATAAGCAGCCTCCGAAAGAGAGGAGGACGGATAATGTGCCATTAGTGAGGGTTGTTTTATTTTCTACTGACGTTGGGAAAGGTATCTTCGATCGAGGTTGTGCTTGTTTGGTCTTTCCTTTAAAGTAGTAATTCTGCGACGAATTACAGCTTGCTTCATTTGGTCATTAATGCAGAACTTCATTTCTGTGATCCGCTGAAGTGAGTGCTAGCATTCTGATGTACTTCACATGCTTGTTTACCTGTTCCGTCATCCATACTAATAAGGTGTACTGCTTTGTTCCTGCAAGATCACTTTGAGAGCCAACAGTATTTATGAATAAATTTGTAATTAAGACTTCTGAACTGGACTTCTTTTGAAGGAGTGTCCATCAGAGCAAGTAATTTTACGCGATATTCATCGTACATTCCCGGCACACGAATACTTCAAAGAGGCTGGTGGAGATGGTCAGGAGTCGTTGTATAGAATCAGCAAGGCGTACTCGTTATACGATGAGGAAGTCAGTTACTGCCAGGGGCTATCGTTTCTCGCAGCCGCACTTCTTCTGCATGTATGTTATTGGCTTCTTCATGTCGTCGAGACTGGTTATTGCAGATAGGTGATTTAATGTTTTATTGATTTACTTGAATCTCCAAACAAATGTTCATTATTGGTAGCTTTTTCAGTACCGCCGAATTGATACGATGTATGTACTTTTTAATTACCTATGATTTTTCTTAGTAGTATACTAAATCTGCAGGGTCGTTGGTTTTGAATTCCATTTTATTCCTATATTTTGTGGTTCCACTAATTTTTAGTGAAGTAGTATTAGCTATTGTACCGTTACTCATGCATGTGAGGAAAATTTCAGACGCTGGGGGGGGGGGGGAGGTTTAATATTAGGCAACAGTCAATAATTGACTTTACAATGATTGCAGTTCGATCATTTCTTACGTAGGATTATGAGGCAATTTAGAAGAAAAAATATCTGTATTGACCAACCAACGATATTTCTTGCATGCTTCGTAAAATTCTTGTTAGAATTTCGACTGTACGTGGAAAATATTTCATTGTTTGGGCAACTATGGAAGTCAAAGTTTGCCCATATTGACGTAAAAGCTTGCACGCCTGCCAATTTGGCGTATTCGCAATCCGTGTGAATGAATCGTTCTTCGGCTTTTGCCAACAGTGCTGAAAATATATCGGTCTTTGCTGCTGCTTATGACAGCCTGTAAGTTTTTTTTCACATTCTTTTAATCTTGCATTTGCCTACTTGACACTGCTATGTGAGCAGCTAGTCACTTCTATCATTATTCCTCCTGTGCCACACCACCAATACTGCCAGAATAACGGTCCACGTGCAGTGAGTACTTTTTTGGTAGAATTTTTTGTGGCTCGAGGATAAAAAAGCAAGTCTGATGATGCTGTTGGAATTGCAAATTTCAGATGCCCGAGGAGCAAGCGTTTTGCACATTGGTGAAAATAATGTTTGATTACGGGTTGCGTGATTTGTTCAAATTGGGTTTCGATGTGCTTCATCTACGATTTTATCAACTCCAAAGGTTAACTGAAGTATGCATACCATTTACATTTTCACTCTTCGTTGATCCACTCATTTCTTTGAACACTGCTTAGTGGAACTTAATATGTTTTAAGTTAAATGCGTTGTGTATATTACGTTTTCCATTTGATTTACCAACTATATGAGCGATCAGTAGAGATGAACTGCGGTAATATTATTGGAATGAATTTGCATTGCAATTCGTACTCATCTGTGATCCTAATATTTTTGTTGATAATTGCGCAAATAAATCAGATGTCGGTCGGATCGAGTGCCGTTTAAAAATGAGGATAATTGAGTTGCTGATACAGGCAACTGGACAGTCCTGCGCAGAGCAACAGTACTTACTGCCTAGATGACAATAATGCATATGCACTTAATATAGGCAGTGTGGTAAATGAACCTGTCGTCATACTCATCCCTTTGTTTCATTTGCCTTGTTGCTGAATCATGTGCAAATCTTTATTATGCGTGAAGCAGAAAAGCTCAATTTCCTAGCAGAGTATTCGAGAGGGTGGTGGAGAATTTGTCGGGATGTCTGTAATACCAACATTCATAAAGGTAATCGCGGACGCTGAGAAAGAGCGGATGTATGATGTTGGTAGTTCATTACCTATGTTCTGTGACGGATATGGAGTTAGAGCTTTAATAAATGTGATTGTTTTCTATAGCTGTGTGAATGAAATCAGTCGATGGGAGCGATATTGTTGTTCCAGGACTATGTGCCCGATCTGTTTGCTCACTTCTATGATCTCGGTGTTGAGACACATATGTATGCGTCTCAATGGTTTCTTACGTTGTTTACTGCCAAGTTCCCTCTACAAATGGTCTATTTCATCGTGGATCTTTTCCTTAGTGAGGTAATGGATTCTCTTTGTTGCTTTCAGTTTTTTCTTTCTCTTTTTAAGTTTGTGATGGCATCCGTAAATGAATGAAGTGTACACGATTTTCAAGTAAAATGTAGGAAGAATATGTACAAAGGGGCCATGCGAATCTTGTTCAGTATGCGCTACACTCGTGGTGAAGGGATTTCCTCGTCTTCTAGAAAAGGGAGAATGATCCCGCCATCTAAATTCTTACTGGTTCATTTTATCCCATAACTTATTAACTAACTGCATGACAATACACTGGCGGATAATAAATCCTGGGCTAACATATGAGATGAACCGCATTTCGAAGTCGGTAACGATGGTCGATTGTGTTGAATCTGCTTGCTTGTTTGCCTCTTCCCACACAGAGCGCTGCATGTAGCGATAGAAAGGCTGTGCACTGACGTCATTTGTATTTCCATTGATGTTAGAGAATAAATACACCAGTGGATTGTGGGGATTTTCTGACTGATGTCGTTAAGGACAATCATCGATAGAGAGGTGACTGATCTTTAAAAAAGGGGTTTTCCAAGGAGAGTTGGGAATGTTTTATTTATTGTAATGAGGTAGTTTTTGTGCTTACAATTTTTACTGAATAAAAGAATGTCGATTGAAGTTGAAGTTGTTTTGTCGGTTTACTCAGTGAGGGATTATTCCAACCTTCTAAGCCCCTCCCCCCATTCCCAGGTCCTTCGATCTGGTATTGGATGTACGCATCAGAGTGAAAAATCATTTGTTCTGACGTGAAATCACTTTCTTTTCTTGTCTTATCCTTGTTTCCAGTCTGTCTTCGGCAAAGTTTACGCTCATCTCTCCAATACTTCCCGATTTTTCAATTTCGTCAGTTTTGCTATATAGTGTACTTATTGAAGGGTATGAATACGATATTTCACATATCGTTGGCGTTGTTGAAAGCATCGAAGAAAGAGCTTCTACAACTCGATTTCGAGGGTGCTCTCAAATACTTCCGTGTTGTACTGCCCCGCAAATACCGCACAGAAGCAAACGCCAAGGAGTTGATCCATCAGGCCGTCAAGTTGAAGGTGTTTACCTGCGTGGTGAATTGTGCGAGTGATATTCACTTAGCTACAAATCTGTTAGTGCCTCAGTAACAGCTGCAAAAGTATATGTTCGGATGGGTTTTGAGGCAAATCCAGAGAAATCGTACATAGCGTTGTCAGCTCTTCCAAGAACAACAGGAAACAGTTGATGATCTCCGGCTTTCGCTTAGGTGCTGTCCGGAAAACTGATTTCATGTGCGTATTTATTCTCGCATTGACAAAAGAAAATGGACAGATGAATTTCATTGCTTGCACGTTCATTTGTTGTGCATATATATATGGCATAACTATCTTTGCCTCTTCACTCCAGTCGCCTTCTTCCTTTGACTGATTAAGTAGAATATGAGTTGGAATCATGTACAACACATTTAAATCAAAGATAGACATAGATGCCGCCTATTGCACATGTTTGATATTACATAATCGAATAGCCAAACGTCTGACATCACAGCGTTATTGAAATCATCGAATTTGACCATCACAGAGGCCTGCACTTAGCTGGAATAGTATTTTATCGGCCCTTCGTAGATTATGACTCTCAACAGGTCCATATTTGACGTTGCGTTGGTCACATTTTGCTTCGGTTGGCGAATTTTTTCAATCTTCGTGTCTTTCGTTTTCATTGATTTTGGTGACAGGTCACTCGTGGGATCTCATTTCAAATAAAGAAATGTTTTCGGCTTGACTTTCTTTTTAGTATTTAGTCAGATTTGGAACTTGACACGGAACTGCTTGTTCAGCACGAAGGCAAAAATGGCAACGGATCGACATTCAGGATTTACGTTCTTTTCTCTGTCGCCCAGCCCTCTTCACTCGTCCCCCTCTATCATTGTTCTGATTTTCCTCGTCGTTTTTTGTATATGGATTTTGCAGATCAGTCACAAGAGATTATCAAAGTACGAGAAGGAATACTATTCGCTAAAGGAGCGTGAGCTGGAGTCTTTAGATCCTCAAGAGAGGCTCGAGGTTAGTGCTTCTTCCTAATTCTTACTGATTAAGGCTACTGTTTTGAAAGGCTTCTTTAATGTTTCTTCTTTATGGCGTGCGTTTTATATTTGCAGTTTTTATTAGACTTCCTAATTCTTACCGTTTAAAATTGGCCGTGCGAACAATGCCGATTATCATCGTTCACAAGCATTATGTTGATTTAATTGGTTACTTGTGCTTCTCTCTCCAGCTTATTTGAGTTATGTTGCTTTTAAGCTGGATTATTTGCAATGTTAGTTCATATAATTATAGTATGCTCATAAATCAAACATCTATAATTCTCATACCGCACAGGTTGAAAAAATCCTATCTAGGTTTTAGCATTCACAGAATAGTTACCTGTGGTGTTGAGTAAAACAATTAGTGAGTGGAATTTGATGCTGCCATCTGTATATTTCCGATATAAAACAAAAACAGTGCTGGTGAAATTAGTAGCAGCGGTTTGCGTGTTGAACTTGTTTTAGGTGTAAACTTGTGTTAAACCATTCAGTAACTTCATTTTAGCATAAAACAACTGTTTATGTAAGCACTTGGTTATAAATTTTGCCGTTAAAGTATAAGCTGAGTTGGAAGCATTACAGCCTTTCTGAAGTTGTTTGGGCAGGAAAACAAGCAAGGGAAGCGTTTGTGAGGCCCAATACATGAGATGATTTCCGAGCATAATATCACAAAACATGCGTTTTCATTCAAATCTCACTGAATGATTTAGTGTTTTTGTTTGTATCCGATTTGGATGAGGGAATTGCCGGCAACCAGTTGAGTGCGATATGATTCATTGTAATCTTTTTAGCGAGAGAATCTTCGTCTCAAAGAAACGATACTGCGTTTGGAACGTGAAAACGATGATTTAGCGCATGAATTGGTGACGAGTAAAATTGAGTTGAGGAAGAATCTCGATACGGTACGCGTGTTGCCTTGATCTTTCCTCTCTCCGTCGTTTCCTTCACCTTCGTTATCTACTGGGACTGTCTAATGCGGTCGGTCTCATGTAACTGAGAGTTATCAGTATTTAATTATTTGTGATGACTGTATGCTGTCTCTGGTAGTTGCTGAGTCAGTCGTTTAGTTCATTATGGGGGAACCAAATTAATTGGAGAGGAGAGGCGAGAGAGTCACTCGTCGTCCCATAATTTTCGAGTGACTGAACTGTTGCCTTAATATTTTCAAGAGGGCGCAACGAATAATGCTGAACGATTTCTTTTTGCATTGCTTATGGCACACGCAGTGAAATTCTTCGCAATTTTTTTTTATCTTGGGGCATATGCTTCTCCGCTGTCTTAGTTAACGGCTTCCGTCATCCTTTGAAGCCCATCGTTTAACGAATCAACGAGCCAGTACTCTGCTTTAATGAAAATTTTAATGACGGATGCCTAGCTAAGTGGACCTTGCGGAATTCCACTTTTACGTAATAGTTCCACTTCGGCACGCAGTTATGTATGAATGTCATTTACTTTTTTCCCTCAATCTACAGCATCTCATGTATGCAGCTGAGAGGTGAAGAGCGCCGAGTTTTTAAAATCCATGAAATTTCCATACTCACGTTTTCGCCTATAGGCCTCATTGCTAGAAAATTGCTTCATTTTAATGTTACATGCAATCGATTGACAAACAAAAAACTGGAGTCCGGCATTCAAACCTGACATATTGTTGAGAAAAGCTTCGAGGTGCCTATTCTTCGTTCTTAACGCAGTGCATCACTGTTTATTTTACTGATGGGGCGTTCATCCTTTTGTAGAGGAGGGGTTCCAGGATGGTCCTCTAAGCAGGACGGATGTTACAACTTCTTATTCGTCTCGGTAGGTCAAGTATTAAACTGGGGCAGACTCGCACGCACACGAAAGTACACATGCATAGTCAAGGAATTTATGAACGGCGAGACATTCTGTTTATTGCCAAAAGAATTTTAATTGTTTTAACAATCTTGATGCAGCCAATTTCTCAGCTATAATCTGAAAAAGAATGAAATTTCAGGCGGAGGACAGTGTGGAGAGTCTGCAAGGTCAGCTAGAGAGGTGCGTTCGGGCGGCGAAGGATCTTGAAGATGAGAACCGGAACCTTCAGGGCGAATATGAGCAGGTGAGTTCCAACCAAGAAGGTAATTTTGCTTTCGTGGTGGGCACTTCATTGTGCCACCTTTTACAATAGTTTCTGACTGTGGACAGATTTGCACCAATTGTATGAAGTGGGGACTTACTGTACAAATGCTTTATCTTTATGAATTCTTTTTTCTGGTTTCTCAGTAAAAGAAATTGTAGCAACTTCAGCGGATAACACGGAATTGCCCAGTAGTTGACAGCTGCATGGTTATTGATCCTATCAAGTGATGGTAGCCGGTCGCTGCCTCGCCGAGTGGCGTCGCCAGAAAATGGGGAAGAAACGCTGCAGGTTTTCATTATTATTTGTTGATGGGTAGATGAACAGTCTGAACGCAGACTGTGGGTATTTCATTCATTGCATCTTGGTACAGATTTATGAAAACTGTTATTTGTCCGCCCCTACCATATACGCTGGAGGAACCACTTTGCGTCCAAGAATGCATGGCTGATCTCATCGAGAACTTACGAAACGAACATAAATTATAGGATGTTCGTATCGCTGGTGTTTGCACTACCCGTGTGTATTACTGTTGACAGATTTGTTAATTTGAGGTGAAGGAAATGTGCCGACGAGAGGTGCAACGATTGGAAGGAGAGGCGCGTCGCTCCCAAGGAATCATCTCCAATTACAAGCAGATCTGCTCGGACATCAGCCATCGGATGGATGTCCAACAAGAAGCATTCAAAGAACAAAAGAAACAAATTGCGGCAAGTGTTTAGCAGCATCGGCTCCCCCGATTTTTTTGCTTTCGTCCATAGCAAACAAAAGTATTAGAGAACATCAAATTATGTAAATCGATGGATATTGCCTGGTGCCACACTCGATGCGACTATCATTTGGCATTTTTTCGTTGTGTATTGGACGGAGAGAATGCTTCAAGGAGTGTTTTTCTTGTGAATTTATTCGCGCTTTTTATTCGTACCAGACAGCGTATAAAGTGTGCATTTTTGCAGATGAAAATCTCGCAGTGTGAGAAATGTGTATCGATTCTTTCGGAATTCGACGGTTTCACAGGCAGTCCGGCCAAGAAAGTAATTATTCTCGTTAATATTGACAGAATTCCCTGTTTATTTTAAGCGAAACAAATGTGTATTTAATAAACAAATACGTTTTCATTTTCATCAGCATGTGAATAGCTTTACTAAAGACTAAATAACGAATTTCGATGAATGACTGTTGAATTGCACAGCCTTATATTGCTGGACGCGCTTTTTTGAAGAGTATTGTGCTAGATGAATTCCATAAATGAAATTCATCAGCCGAATGAAACTCTATCACGATGGCTTAGACTGTAGATCGCATCGTCATAAAATGTCAAAACTAGTTAAACATTTTCAGATCCTTTTATAGGATACCCAATAGGTTATATTCATTCTTTTTCATTTTACGCTTAAAAGTGTTTTTTTTTTTTGGCTAGTTCAGTGGAGTTGTCATTTCTAGGCGACGAGGTTCATTCACTGCTGAAAACAAAGCTGAATAAATCGAGCAGGAAAAAATGATGGCTGTTGTTCTAAACAATGCAGCCATCATTAGAATAACATTGTCTGTTTTGACTCGCTCCATCGCATAGTCCAGAAAGCGTTTCGTATAAAGGATTTAGGGCCTCGTGGTGTATTTTAGAAATTCAGTTGAAAGAAACAAATTGATCGTGAAAGTAGCAGCGAAGTTTCGTTCCTCTTCGCGCATTGCCGATGCATGAAGCGGTTTGTTGATTCATCCCAAGCTTCCACTCGGGCTTCTATACTGTAAAAAGTTTTCCTTTAGGGGACGGAGTTAAACATCTATTGGTGCAGTGCAGTAGGATTTAAATTGATGCACAGATGCAATGCAATGCAATGCACTACCTCCCCTCCTCCTTCTCCATATTCTGTGACTGTCTTGGTAGCAAGTTGGAGAAGATAATTTAGATTTCAAGCCTCGTCTCCATTTGAACTCTCTCCACCCTTTTCGTGTCGTCCTTCGCCCTTGCTCTCCATTCCTTCCGTCCCCAAAATTCCTTCAAAAATGTTTGACCTTGCTAGTCATCAATTTTCGAGCTAATTTCTTCTCGAAAGTACTTTTCTTTGGTGCATGAAGTGCTTTAGGACTGTGTAGGGAGGAATTTTCTTCTCTTAGCTCATTGTCTCCTCAAATTACTCAGCCGTCTGTTTTATTTCTTGGTTTTCTTTTTTAACATGAGCTGAGTTTTGACTGAGCATGTGCATCACGTTGACGATGCGACTGAAGACCGAAATATCAACATATCCAGCGTCCTCGTTCTTTGTTCCTTTGTATTTCGCTTCGCTTTTCATCCTTTCGCTGTTGTCTGTGCCTAAAAGATTCATTCATAAAACTCTTTTGTTGCAACTCTTCTTTTTTAATCTCACTCTGAATTTATTTCCACTTAAAAAAGGGAACTGATT
The DNA here is from genome assembly GCA_013433145.1 of Ascaris suum. Classification (NCBI taxonomy): domain Eukaryota; kingdom Metazoa; phylum Nematoda; class Chromadorea; order Rhabditida; family Ascarididae; genus Ascaris; species Ascaris suum. Next base: position 6,847,574 of record CM024169.1, on the reverse strand, counting down.
TTTTATTGGTTACATAACAAATGCTCTACATTTTCAATTTTTCTTTGTTAATTTCTTCTCGCATGCGTGAATTATTTTCTGTCCTGATTATCTTCACATTTATTTCGTTAGTTTTCAGTTATCCCCCGTGAAAGAGAATGGATGTGGGCTGAAGGCAATGGAGCTAATGGATCGGTTGGAAGAACGCGAGCAACACATAAGACAGATCGAGCTTGAGCTTGCGCAAACGAAGCTGGCACTTGTCGAGGCACAGTGCCGCAACCAGGACCTCAGTCACCAGGTTTGCTCTGCTCTTTGCGATTGTTTTCTGTTTTGCTCATGTTTTGTCTGATAATGCGAAAAGAAAAATCGTTCAATGAATCACCATGAAATAGTACCATATCGTACAACTAAATTTGTATAGAATTGAGCTTGACAACAAAAATGTAACTTCCAATTCAATTACAAGTAGTTTCGTGGAGTTTTCTCGCGAAGGGTTCGTCGACTGCCATCTTTGGCAGTATACCGGAAACATTTTTGACGGGGTCCTTGTTTTCTATTTTCTTTTATTTTTTTTGCGAGGTATTTATGAAGTTATGCGAATTGGGTGGTCTGTGAGATTTGCACTCGAATTGCTCTACATTCATTTTCCTTCCACTTCTTCGATGTCGCAGCGGGCCCTGTTCAAGGTGCTCACATCGATTGCTCCATGCTGTCTGATCTCCTTTCTCCTTGTAATAAAGTTCCATTTTTCGTTTGAACCAGTCCGACGTTAAACGTCCCCAGAGACTGCTTGCTAGCACTGAAGAACTGCTTACTAGCACTGAATGTTTGGCTTGCCATGATGGAAAGACATGTCGATGTTTCACTGCTTCTGGTGTATTTTCTTAATAACCGGTGTTTTCTCGGAATCCTCTGCTTTGCTAAGCATGCCTTAAATTATCTCTGAACCGGAAAATCACATAAGCCGTACTCGACACGAACCCTTAGCTTTAGAGCAAGATCGGTGAAAGCTTCAGGCTTCTGTTCGGAGGTGTTCGATTGGTTGTGTTTGATTATTTTTATTTCGTAGTTTCCGGTCAGTTGCTTCATTTATGCAATAATTCAGTTGGTTTCCTCATTGCAGAAGATATGATATAAGCGCAACATTATCACGTTTATTGCATTGTTTCGCATGATCATTTCTTATATTGGGTGCAGGGAAAGGAGAGGGGATGAGAAGCGGAAAGAGGAGGCAGCGATATTGAAATATCTGAAGACGTCGGTGAAAGCATCACAATTCTGAAAGCGATCTGCATAGGGTATCCGATCCGCTACGGCCTTCAAACACATTTCGTAACATACGAACGACTAGTAAACCCAATTTAATTACTGCGAAGTGCGTAAGGAAATTTGTCGAAACAGTTAGTGAAGAATTTTTCTTCAAATGCGCTTTCCCACTTCGTTCTCGAATGAGGTGACTTGGAACGCATTAACAGCACTCATTACTCCATTTAGGCGTTTTGATTTCTCGTTACAGGCTGGGTTAGCAGCATTTTGATTCTTGACCACTGATGTTGTATCTCGGATAATCGACTGCATATAAATATTAGTTGTTGGCAAAGAGTTCGCCATCGCCCATTAACCATCCAGAAGGCAGGGTGCCTAAGGACTTGCTTGTGTATGTAGAGCTTGTGTATGCAACAACCACTTATTGTTGCATATGCAAATTACCGCACAACGGTAATGACTGCTTAAAATTAGCATGTCACTCCGTGATCAGTGTTGGAATCCGCATTTTTTAAACTTTATTGGAGTCTTTTCGGTGAATCTCAATGAGCCTCCGGAGTGCGGCTTCTTTTCGCTGACCAAAAACATAAAATACAAACATCGCTTACAGTTATATTCTAAGAAAGTTATGATATTTTAAGTGGAAACATTCAGATGAGTGCAACGAGCAACAGTGACGTTGACAATAGGCATGCGGCTTGGTTCAAGAAAACGATCTCCTCGATAAAGGAGGTTGGTACATCTTTAAAGCAACAGACACACGAACGCAATTCGAGCATCACATCTGTTGATAAATACTGATGTGGCATTTGATGGCGTCATTTATTTATTCTTATTGTTTATTTACTGCATTATAATATTATTCGTGGGCAGGTCACTAAACATTCCTTTAAAAACATTGGTGCAACAAAGAGGCTCACTGAAATTTTCGGAGCGGTATTTGTCGTTAAAGCAGCAGTTCAGAATGTTTACCAATGGATTCTTCGATGCGTCATTGTCTTGCCGGGAATTTTCCCCTTTGAGTCAGTGGACGGATTTCAGTTGTATTTGTTATAGTAGCTGTGTTAACGAATTCATTAAACTTGCGCTTTGTTAAGGGTATATTATTGTCTAATGTTTCCTCGTTGTTTGCCGTCTTTACCTCACTTAAAAGTTTGGTCGGTTTCTCTTTCTTTAGCGCATCTTTATTTACGTACGTTTTACATCATTTGGCAGCTCACTCCGTCATTACATTTGCAGACTCTTCAGAAATGTCCCAAATTAACTAAACTAAGAGCTTGAAATGCTGGGTCCTTTCGTGAAGTTGGTTAACTAACAACATTTGCAGTTTAGATGCGTGCTGGATTTTGTGATATGAGGTAATTATAACTGAATGGTATCGTCATTTGGGTTTGGACATCTCGTTTCCGTTTATCATTCCTTCAATGTCGAAAATAAGGACGAATGTTTGAAGAAATTTAATTTTCGCTGAGTCGCTTTCATGAAGTTTTTGAGTAGGAATTGACATTTCCAGTGTCACATGAAATCGACCTCACTTGCTTGGAGGATTTATCTCATTCCTTTGCTTTTTTTGGTCGTAATCGCGAATTGTTGTATTTCATATGGAAGGCAATCGTCTTCCATTTTCTCCATACTTTCGAAGTTTTTCCGTTGTTCATTGTCGCATTGCTTGAATTCCTGTTGGTGAGCTTTTACATATGCACTAACACATTGATTTAACGTATGAATGAAATTTGCTGCGCAAAACTCATGCTTATTAATATGAGAGAAATAGTTGAGGGGGTATTTCAAATGGATGGAGGAGGGGATCTGAGGATTTTCGGAATACATGAGCTCTCAGGACGTTTTAGGAGGTTTTATGGACCTTCCTGTTTTCCAAAGTGTTTTCAGTTATGGTTTGTTTATATTTTTTATGCATTATTATCTGAGTTTGTTGTTGCTGGGTTGATACCATTCTTTTTGCTTTGTCACTTTCGTAGGCGTATAGGAAGTTTCGTTTTCAGTGTGAAAGTTCGTCGTTAACTCGACTGGATGAGGTGATCCAGTGGATTGTGCTTGTTAGGTAGGAGTGACTTGCGCTGATATTTTCTTTTTTTTCTGGCATGAACTTGAAGGTTTTGAAGGTGGAATTAGTCTAGCTAAAGTAGTGAAATGCATACTATTTGCCAGCAATAGGGTGTTATCTGTACAGCCTAGCAACAAATGTGGTATTGTGTCTAGATTACAGTACTTTCGTTTCGATACAACCAATCCGACGATTTTCTTTTCATCACATTCCTTTGCGGTTGTGAAAGTGCTAATTTTTGTTCAGTATCGATGTGCATTTTTTCGTCATCGTGTTTCTTGAAATGCATAAGAAACTTGTTGTTGTATGAGGAAGAAAGAGGCGAATGCGGCGTCAGCCTTCTTGTGATTTACATCTTTGTGTGAAATGCATTGTGGCGATGTCGTATCTGTGCGTCTCTCTGTTCGTCTGTTCAAAAGTTTCGACTTTTGAGGAACTGAAGCTAGGGCATGAATTTTATCGGATATAGCATAAACCATACGGCGACTTTCTATACCACTTTTGAAGTTGTTCGTTGCTCCTCGGTAGGGATTGTATGCGATTAGTGCACCAAAAATTGGGCGTACGGTTTCTACCGTTTCCATTTTACTTTGCAAGAGTCGGACTGCTAGAAAGTGGAGACCTGTAGGAGCATTCAGGTCACCTAAAAATATCTTTCCTCGTGTTGTGTTACTTATTGATAATCGATGAAATCGGTTAGTTTGAGGGGCGGAATGCAAATGATACCTTTCTCAAACTGTTCATGTAAATGCTGTTATCTCTTCAATTTTGAAACAGTTTTAGCGGAAAAGAGAAGTGGAATATAGGCGATAATCTTTATGCGAGGTGAATATGCTGCATTTAAGTAATGAGGACGGAAATATCAACTGTTCGCACAAAATTTGCGAGTTGGCACACGTAATTCGCCTTATCGGGTAGCATAAGAATGGCTTGCTTCCGCAGATTGTTTTCACCACTGTGTGATTTTTATCTGTTTAACTTTTTGTACGAGTTGCAAAAATAAGCAAAGGTTGCTGCTCTTTTCGCCTCATAGTTGAGAGAACTGACTGCAGGTGACGTATTAGGCCAATTGAGAAGTATGCAATCACCAGTCGTCTTTATCGTATGGTAACTGAATATTTATGGCAGTTCGCTAAAAGTGTGCGATTGTTTTTAGCATAATTCGCCTCTTCCTCTAAAAGATTTTGTTCTGCATTGCCTCTGATGAATTTTGTAGTATCTATTAATTGAGTTTTTTTTTTGTAATCTCTCATCTCACACGAAATGATTCAGTCAAATTCGTTATTTGCAAACGTTTTCGTTCGAAGTGTTTCGACTGTAATTCGTGGAGTCAGTGATTACAGGTCCAGGTCAGTTTGCATAAATTTTCTGTTCTCTTTCTTCTCTAACTTTTTTTTCGTTCTCAAGTTTATCACTGCGCAAACATGTACATCTGTCAGCTAAACAGTGTTAAGCAGGGATCGTTTGTGATTTGATGCTGTAATGAGTGTTAACTTCCACGAAATTCTTCCACTTATGCCAAAATGGAAATAATTTATGCTATATCTCCCAAGAGCGAAGTGGTTTTCGCTCGAATCTGGTCATGTTGTTCGACCAAATGATACGATGGGGTGGGTTGGGTCTTGAATGTAATGAACAAATGTGAGCGATCAGTGCTGTATAAGTTCAAGATGTCGTATAAATTTGATTGATGATTTTGCCCACAACATCTATAGCGGTTGGTCATTTAATTTGTGTGCTTTCGGTCGGCATGTAAAGAATGACCGTGGCAAGTATGAGTGCGCAGTGGTGTCTGGTTGTGATTTTTTCGCAGTAAATAGCATGTTGCAAGTGGCGCCGCTGTGGTTCTTAAACGCAATGACTGTTTAGTGTGCCAGTGACCTGGAAAGTTGATGCGGATGACTTTTTTGCATGTTGAAGGATGCCACTGTGGCATTCATTTTGAAACTAAATCAAATGAGCGATATGAGTTTCTCTTTGTGTGCAGGGTTTCTCTTTCACATCTTTCACAGTATTATAAGCCTTACTAATTAATTGCGTTTCGGATGCTCAGGGATGGAATGAGTCTGCGCTAAACTCCATCCCATTCGCGAGTATGATTGGAATTGGGCTGAACTGCCCATTTTGTTGCCCATTTAGAACTGATCGGAGAATAGAATACAGCCCATCTTGTAGTCGAATCAGTGTTTAATAACGGGACTGCCCATTTTAAGGACTTCAGAAATCCCGCAAATGAGGTTTCAAAATGTGACGCAATCTTTTGTTCACCCTTTCACTCACCCAGTTGTCTTATTTTTATTCTCTGAAACGACGAGATCAGCTGTTAATATGCTCTAACATTTCCCTATTTTACATTAAGAAATCATCGTTAATCAATGAGCTGTTGTAAATCAGTCGGCATGCACCAAATAACAGTTGCATGATGTGCGAACAGCTGACTAGACGCGGTGCTTCGTCTAATCGCTGTCGACACTCAGAATGCAGTGGTTTAGCTTCACTTGGCACCTTATAGAATTGATCTAGGTAGGTGGGTTTGCGGCACTTCACTGAGATGGCGGTTCCTGATTTTCGCCATATACGACTTAATCATGTCCCGCCCACCACCAATTCCCAGAAAACCTTGGGGCTGATAATTTCTGAGTGTGCGATTTACTTTGTTGGCCAAAATTTATGGTTCGGTAATTTCTACAAACTGTAAGATCTGGCTTTCACATGGTGCAATTAAAAATTTGCTGGCGATAAATTCGCTAGAAATATCCTTATTTGAATGGATCGAAAATAATGAGCGTTGATCTGATTGCAGAAGCACTGAAGATACGTGAGACTTTTCGCCTTCTATTGTGGTATTCCCAACATTTTCTGCCATTTTGTATTCATGGCTTAACGCTTTGTTGCGACTAATTTCCGAAACTTCTTGATGTTTGCGTCTTAACTCCTCATCGTCTTAATTCGGTGGAATTGATGTGAAGTAGTTGTAGCCAATGCTCACAACTCTTTGAAACGGCCGAATGTGTTTGTTTACAACTCTGTGTATCCGTGCGTTCAGAGAAGATTCAAGAGGCGGTTTTCTTAAAGAAAAATACTTCAAAAGTCTGCGAAAGACACGTTGCATCTGTGATTGGTTTATATTTCTCCACTGCTCCCAAATTAAAATGAAGAATAAACTGAATTATCCGATTCATCCGTTAGACGTGTGTAGATGGGAAAAGCCATGTCACTTCGGCACGGCTGACACAGTTCCCTATCCATCATGGAAGCATTTTGCTAAAGCGTTTTTGGTCGCTATTGTGCACCGCGCAAAAAATGAATCTACTTATGTCATTATGAAATTTTGTTCATTTTCTTTATTGAAGAGTCTTCTATACTCTACTTGAAGCACTCTGTGATGTGCACTCAGTGCCGCTATGAACGAACACATCGATAAGTTCATGTGATTTCGAACGACGCAACAGTCATATTGATCAATGATTTGAAGTGCTAGTAGTAGTCAATATTGATCACTTCTTTCCGAACCGAAGCGCCAGATCAGTGGGAATCACGAAAGTCCTCTTCTCATCGAATCCTTCCAGCATACCTCCAAACGATCGCTTACCAAACCTAAACTACACAAAATTCATCAACGAAATATGTCTTGCATAGACGACAATACCGAAACGTCCTTATCCTTCTCCATTCGTTCCTACAAAAATCTGTTAGGAAGAAACTGAGGTGACGATGTGGGTGCCAGCGGGAGCGAAAGGTGAGGGGAGCGAGGGGAGGGAGCGATACGTTCATGCAACAAGTACAGTGAGATCTGTAGTTATCGCATATCGCAATAATTTGTGGCATTGCTTTTGGTCTGAAAAATCTTCGATAATTTTGAAGCGTTGTCGACAAGTTTTAATAATGTGAAATTGATGGAATTTATTTTCTAGGCGAATATGATGAGCGCAGGATTGAACTGAGGGTTGCCACTAACAAAAAATGATTACGTTTAGCAGTAGCGAAGCGATGACGAATGTAAACGCCCAAAAGCAACGAAAACGGGCATATGTATGCACGTAGTGAATTCGCTGTGAATGCAAACAGGTCCCTTAGCCGAATAAATGAGATTTCAGAGCGTAAAAATCATTGTGGCCACAAGGTAAGTGACCACTCACTCCGTCGCTGTATTACGAAATCTGGAATTGGCAAGAGCGAGAACGACATTTTTTTTGCTTTATAGAGGAAATTTACTGAATGGATCGTTTTTTTTTCAGGTAACCACCATTACGTTCTTTACTCGTCTATTTTCCTCACATAGGCTTCACTTTTCGGATGGGTGTTCTTGTTGTAACTATGACAAGCACAGATAGAGCTCTGAGGTTTGAGGGGAGTTTTGCAGTGCCAAAGGTTCGAACGTGAAGAGAAGATAATAAAACAACCACTTCGGAAAATGTATCGTTTCGAGACCAACCAATTGCATAAAATTTCAGTCAAAAATCTGCCTCTTGCTGCGTCTGACTAAATGGAGGAAAAATTTATGCTGGAAATTTCATAGACGTTTTTGTGATTTTAACCGCTCGGACACTGCATCGTAAATTATTAATATTATGTGCTTCTCAAGTATGAAGCATCGCATAAATAGCTACGCTTTTTTAAGTAAAAGATCACGAGAACTGAAATAAAAGAAATAAAAAGACCGCATTCCTTGCGGGAAATTTTTTTGAAATTTGCCAACACAAAAGTTAATTGCCGCAGTCACCTTTTACATTCGCACACTGGTCCAGAGGCAGAAGAGGAAGGGATCTTGCTGCCTTGCTTTGATACTCGAGTTCCCACTCCGTGTTGACTTCCTAACCTTATTCTACCCTATCTCCCCTTACACTTCCATCAATCTCCTTTGAAAACGCATTAGCTAGGTGTACCGAAGGAAATCGTAGCCCCTTTCAAGTTTGGCATATCTTCCAACGTGAGAGCGATTTTAAGTTCATTCAATGAAAATAATGACCTCAAGTTTAAGTTGGAAGGGTCGAATGAGTAGGAGCTACGTTTGCCGAATCTCAAAGCAAGATCGTTGATGTCAATTCTTCGCTTTTCGTTGATACCAATTCTTCGCTTTGAGCTGCCATTCATTTCCCAAGATCTTAAAGCATTTAATTGGAACTGAATCAGCAAATCTTTTCCACATTCTGTTTTTTATCAGTCGTCCCTCTTTGTTCAGTAGCGAGTGTCGTCAAATGCCTGGCTTATAGTGGGATAGGATTAACTTATAGCTTGCATTTATTCAAAAGGAAATGGACATATTATGCAAAACATGAAGGGAAGAAATAGTAAACTTTTCATGCAGTTATTAAAAATCATATATATATATATATATATATATATATATATATATATATATATATATATATATATATATATATATATATATATATATATATATATATATATATATATAAAACTCTGAGAAAAACTAATTGCTTAAGCGGTGCAAAGGCTTCGATGTATTTTTCACCAGTGGAATTTCACTTAGATCGACCGAAAACTTAATGGCTAATCGTTCTCATAAAATTTTACCGGTAGTCAGTTCATTGAGATATGATTATATTATTCTACAATTTTTTGCGGCATCTCATGAAATTGACTGATTAAATAGGGGAATGCAAATTCGTATATGATGCTAGCTTTTGTGACTCTTCTTCTCCTTGTTTTGAGTTTGACACATTCAGAGAGATGTGCACTCGGTCATTGACTGAGGGTTTCTCTAAAATACGGTAAAAATCTGACACATTCATAAGAGTGTAACAAGGTAAATGGTATTTAGTTTCGCAGTCTTACCAAGACCATTGATCCACAAAAAGCTACTGGCTAGATTTGGATAGGTTTTGTGGTTGATTCGAAGCCCACGAAGCAAGATTGGCGAGGTTTTGCGGCGAAGTTTGTTTAGGGAAATGTCCTTTTATAGAGGACATACAAACGGAGCAGTTCGATTTTGAATTCGGAACGATTGATTCTTCGAGCTGTGCAGTCGCATATCTATTTATTTATTAAATATTCATCCAGCAATTGCTAACTTAATCGTCCGGCCAGCAAACGAGTTTACTTCTCTAGTAAGATGTCAATCGAGCGACTTTTAACTCATTTGCCCACGACTTTTCACGTGTTCGCAGTAGTAAAATAATAGCAGCACCTTAATATTATTTAAAAATTATCATTTACTAACTAATATGTTAATCCCTATCCTGTCACATCTTCAGGAAAGACAGCACAACGCAAAATCATCCGCTGTGAACGTGATGCCTGTTTATCCTCCATTTGCAAAAAAGCTGAAACTTTTTCTTCCTGATTCTTTAATATAGAGGAAAAAGTACTTAATGGCACAATTCAAGCCTCCTCCCTCGAGTTTCACGTGAGCTTTTCCACTGATCCTATCCGACAATTTAAAATTAGTGCAAGCAATTTATGAGTTTCGGTCCATTTAATGCGTTAGACTTAACCCATCCTGCTTGACTCACGTTGTTCAAAAGAATACCAATAGACCAAAAAAAAAACTGCAAGCATGATATCTGACCGCTTTCCAAATCGAAGAGCCAGATCTGAGGCCAAATAGTTGTTCGGAAATGAGCGTACGAACCTTTCAGGCAGCACGCCATCCTCTTCCTCCTTAATTAATTCATTTACTCAAATGATTACGATGTAATGAGCAATCGGACGTTCACATTCGCTCATTTATATTCATGTTTACATCTTCGTTACTATGTTTGCCTTCACCCATTTATGTGTGACTTATCTAACTACGCGTCTACTCGCTTATTTACTATTCTGTTTCAAAGACTTTCATATCTTCGTCCGTTTTTCTATTAGAGAAACTTTGAGAATAAGAATGTGCATATACATTTATTTCTCTTTTTATAAAACATCAAAGATCAAACAACTCAACGTACATTTTCATTTCTTTTTCTATTAGAGGAGCTATAAGAATAAGAATCTATGCACACCTTTGTTCTTCTTTTTTATAGAACGTTAAAAAATGAAAGGCTGAATAATGATACCACTTCTTGAGTGGACACTATTGAGACTTTTATTCATACGAAATGCATCACTCATTCCTACCTTTAACGATAAAAACGTCAAAAACAAGTGGTGAAGAGAGAGTATCGGATAAGTTGGCACATACGTGCTGTCAGGCAACACGACCTGCAGAACTTTCATAAATAATAGCAGTGAACCCGCTAAGGCGCTTGCATAATGAGCCCTGCAGTATTAACTGCACAGTGTCAGCACACTGCCGCCTGCACAATCGCTTGATTTAAGCAGTCGTTTCCGATCGCATCGACCGATTGCACAGTGAGATTTATTTGCAAATTCCATTTCGTTTTTTGTTGTAAATGACTCAGAGTGGTGGCAAGAGGAAGTGATTGTAGATTTGACTGTCGTGCTTTTGAAGGCTCAATATATAGACAGGGCAAATAAATATGAGCGTTGAACAAGCTCAAGGATAAGTTTAAACGCAAGTCAAGGAGATACAACTACAAACTGCTTGCGTTCATAACGACTCTTTTTTCCGTCACTAAAAAACGAACGAAGCTCTCATTCAACCTGTGATATTTCCTTCGATAGCTTGAAATGCTGTTCAATTTCAGACTTCACTCTGCAATGTTTGGCAAAGCAGAATGCATAGGTAAATAAAATTTTCACGCATGAAAAAACGCTGAATTCAGAGTGAACTTTTTCTCGTCAACAAACTTCGAGCAATTTGCGTGCAAACGTACTGAGGAATGCACATATATTTGCGTCGAAAAACAAAAAGAAACATCGTTAAGTGAGAAGTCCTGTTAGTTTTGTCAAGTAATAGAGAATAATGGCTCTTCCACACGTAAAAGTTCTAACATTTTTCATGGACGGCTGACTTTAATTTGCATACAAAACCTTCGAGATGTCCAAGCAAAGCTTCGGACACGATGGAAAAAGCTGCGAGAACACAAACGAGACAGTATTAGGTGACCAAATGATATCGACAGAAGACATCGACAGTGTGAAATGAAATATGCATGGATGATTATTTTTGTGCCACCCTCGCAAGCTAATTTCCTTCTGCATGTGAGGTTGCTTCGGCGACAGAACTCGACTTCGCCAAAACGCTTGGTCCGTCTGCATTGCCAAAGGTAAGCAGTAGGAGCGTTATATCCCGTCACTTTTCCATCTCAGTGAGCATAGCTTAGAAGATAATATTTAAAGGGGCTTTTATCATACTTTCTTAATTACATATTTACTGTTAAAATTCCTCCTTTATTAGCAGCATTTCTTCGTTTTTTTGTAAAACTTTACTGAATTGATTTATCTGACGGGTGTTTGGGATGCCTCGTGCGCAGGACAGCGGAGACAAGTTCGTCGTCCGCACAACGTATTGACAGTATTTATTTCATTTCTGCTAAGGTCGGCAAATAATGCCAGGCATATACAGCACACATATAGCATTTGTCTATGCTATATCCCGTTCCGAACCACTCGCCCATTCTCATGATAGTACTCGGCAATCCCTCATTTGCAGGACTACCTACGATGGAGGAGGAAGAAATAAGGAAGACGGGGATCCTTCAGAAACTCTGCACAGACGCACACAGCTACATCGTTGAATCTATAACCAGGCTGTACTTTCAAAATGAATTTCAAATTAACCACATGCAAATTTAGCGGCTGTGATTAAGTTGCAGCTCTTTCTTGAACAGGCCATATCCTCCACACCGTCATGCAATTTCATTTAGAAGTGGAATAAAGCGTATAAAGTTTTATAAAAATACAAAGAGGCTTTCCCAAACATAAGCGTATTGCGTTCCTGCATCACCTAATATAAATCTTATTTTTCCACCTCGATTCGTTTGCGTATGACGTTTGCGTTTTATTCACGTTTGCTTCGGCCGCCGTTCATTTAACGAGAAAAATTAGCGAGAAGAACGATTGCGTTTATCACTATGCTGTGATATTAATGTGAAATTGCAAACAGAGACTATACCTAGCTGATATGATATGATGCAGCCCTCTCCTCTTGTGAAGGATAATTCAAATGATAACTGACAAACGTTTTTATATGTCACTGACTTGAAAAATGAAGAAAGCAAGTTTTTTCTTCGTCTTCCATTGATAAAAACTGAAAGAACTTATTGTCAACTTACTTCCTGTGCGCACACATGAACAGCAATTATAAGCACCAACACTGCGACAAAACTGGACGTGATCATCATGCGAAGGTGGATCTGAAAGCATACGACCAGTAGCTCCTGCCAAAAGATAAATACCAGCTGCAACAAACGTATCTTTACATTGCCAATATTCGAATAATCAAGAAACATCAAAGACATGAAAATAGCTGGGCTACGTTCGATAGAAAGCATCGGTTTTTTAACATTCGCGGGTTTGAGAGAGGACACGGTGCTTGAGGTGATAAACCTAATCAAGGAAGGTTTTCTCCTTCTCTTAACTCATGGAAGGAAGACTTGTTTTCGCGACCACAAAAAGAGAAATAGAGTGTAGGAGGAGGGGGGAGGGGGAGGAGGGGAGGGCGAGACAATGTTTCACGCTAGATTTCGCAACCAATTTTGCAATTAATAATACTTTTGCGTTACTCGTTTCAGATTGGCACTGAAAATGAGAACGGTGTCGGCAATGTTACTCTGCCCAGTCAGAGGATCCTGTATTATGTAAATGGCAGAAACTGTGAAGGGAGACGTAGCAAATGGAATCGGATTCAGATGCATATTGTTTTCCGATTCTAATCTGTTGCCATAAATAGCCTAGAGAATTGCAAAGTTACCACAAAAAAGCTACAGCTGATTTTGTTTTTAACAAACACTGTCAGCGTTTCTTCCTTTTTATGCAATAGATCACCTAAATGCATTAAGAATTATGTCTGCTTGAGAATGGATCATCTGGGAGAGACGCTGGAAAGGTTCGAGAGAACGGCACCCTCAAACAATAGGACCTTGTGGGCTTTGATCACCTATTATAATATCTCATGAGTTTCATTCCGATGTTCTTGCATTTATGATTATCGCGATACTGTTATCAGAAAGTAGACTTCCATTGAAGTAAAACCTAGATTTAACGCAGACGCGTTTTTAAGTGCACTAAACTTTCAAGCAGAAGAGGTTTCAACGGGTGCATATAGGGATGACTAGTAAGCAAATACGGTGAAGCGGGAAATCATATATACTGTGAGATGTATTGCAATATTGCTCACTAATGAAACCTTTGCGACTTTCCAAATGCAAAGAGGACCCCAAAATTAAAGGTTCTATAAACCCACCGTGAGATACAGGTAGCGAAGCGGAATTTGAATCTACGAAGCCTTTAAGAATCAAGGATGACACCTAGCGAATTTTACTCCATCGGAGAACTTGAAAGCATGCAGCAAAATACTAGAGGTAGACAAGCAAGTTTTGCATTATAGTATTAAAAATAGCTGCAAATCAGTGAGAATATTTCAAAATGGCGATTATAAACAGAACAGATTGCGTGTATTACTTAGTGGCATTTATACCTTCATCAATAAAAGTGAACGACTCAGCGGGTGGATTCTAATGACAGCCGCAAATAAATTTAAAAATATGCTCATTTGGGCAAAGAGCAAGTGCATATTGACGCAACGGTGATAAGCTTACTTGTATATTTATACATTTAGAGGAATAAATATGTGGTCGTACGGAAAAGATTACTGACGCACATTCCCAAAAAAAGGCAATAATATGGCATGAATTAATGCTTAAACGAAATTTCACTGAAGATGAGAAAGGAACTTTTTCAAGTGGATCTATTTGGATGTGCGAGAAAGGCTCTTTTCAGTACTTGTGAACTGAAGAGTTTAACGAATCATCAAGGATTCTTTCACTTGAACACAATTCTTTAATACAGCAAGTGCTTAGAAATGAAAATTCCAGGGTTGTGCCTTTCTCGCTCATGCAGAATCATGAAGTACTGTGCCCATGATGACTTTCAAAATACTTGATCTCTACTCTAAGCACTAAGTGTCCTTTCGTGGCGAGTAAGGATTTATTCATGTCACATCTCCCCTCCTCGGCACCCAGCTCTCCCCTTCATACGGTTTAATATCATTTTGCGCTAGATCTTGAGTGAACAAATTGATTTAATTGATTTTACATAACATATAGCAAAGTCATAAATTAAAGGATCGAATTAGTTTCATGTTCAAACAACAGCTATTTACCATCACTTACCGTCACGGTACAGACAGCTGCTAGGAATGTCACGTAAGGAAGTTAAATAAAAGCTCGCGTGTTTGTTGGCTGTGGCGACACTAAATAACGCCCCCAGCGCTGTTCCACAAGGAGCCCTCGAAAATGTGAGAAGCACTCTTTTACCACTACATTCAATTCAAGATGCGAGCGACTTAGCCGAAGCTTTCTGTGTTCTTGAGTTCGATTGCCCTATTACAAGTTTTCTTGCGTCAAAGCTTGGGTTGTAATTTGCGTGATAATCATGAGCAGAACGCTGAGAGCGCTTTCGAGACAACAAGTTTTTTCCACAACTGTGACATATCGCGTGGTATCTAATGGAGATTTGTTAGGCCGAACATCTGCTTAAATTCTGACACGTGTGACACAGGATTTATTTCAGGATGGAGGGGGATGGGGGGACGAAGTCTTGAGGTGGCGATATTTTGTAAATCAGGCACCGTAAACACGAGAGCAATAAAAGCTGGCGGCTAGGTGTTTCAGTAGAAGCTGGATCGAATCTTCATAGTTGCATCTGAAAACCTGCAAAACATATTTTGTGCTCCATGCGAGAGCGATCTGATTGGGTCAAATAGAATGTCTTTGCATTCTGATAGTGTATTTAAATTCGTGTAATGAAAGCAAAATCGTAATTTCCTTCTTTTCACTATAGAAGAGAGTTCTTTCGTCCCTTTTTCTGCGTATGACCCTGAATCAGGAAGGCATTCGTAAAATAGTGGAGTTGGATTTGAGAACAGTAACCAAGATCCATGATGTTCAACATAGGCTCTGACTGTCCGCTTACCCCCACTATGCTCCACGGAACCAGACTGGCATGCGGCAGTCTTTATTCGAAACAAATAAACGGAATTTAAGGAAACTATTGAGCCATGAAGCAATTCATATGGTCATGTGTGCAAAGTAAACTGAACGATGTGAGCTCCTTTCATCAACATTTTTTTCTGCTGCGATCTGCTGTGCCGTGATTAACTCGACGATGTTTGTCATAAACTGAGCGATTGATTACAGAGTTTACAGAACAATCTGAGTTCTCATCGTCAGTAAAGCTAGCTCATGCTAGCAGAGATATCAGATGCGAATTATTTGTTGTATATATAGAAAGCTAATAGTACTAATGTTTGCTGAAGTGAACTCCGGAAGCGCGTATAGAAAAATATTTTATTCGACGCTTCGGCGTCTTACGCCATTATCAGGAGTAAATTGAGCGCACTGTAGGAGCTTCAAGCGTTATATACAGGCGACATTGTTGCTGAAGAGTAAATTTACGAAGTAAATCAAGAAGTGAACTGAGGGAAGAATGACAACAAGGAGGGCACGTTCCTAATAATAAGCTCACTTTCAGAGTAGTAACAATAAACGTATGTGACGAAATCACATAGATAATCCTCCAAACCCCCCTGTTGTATGTCTAATTCCTCTCGGTTCCCTCTCAATCGCCCGTCGTTATACTATTCAGCACCAACGCCGCTTGTATATCACGCTTGCTGCTGTCATATTCCACTGAACTACTCCTGATGATGGCGGACGACGCCGAAATGTTGAGTAAAATATTTTTCTATGCGTGCTTCTGGTGTTTGCCTTCAACAAATATTAGTATCCTTATCTATCACATGCGCCTTATACAAGAGCGATCACTGCAGCACTGTTGGGGATTCGTTGTGTGAACACGACATGGAAATTTTGAGTTGCAATCCAGAAAACGACATAAATTATTGATGTACTATACTGTGCTGATGAGAGTCGCTATGCGGTACTCATCTTGAAAATATTCGTGTTAACTCCGTGATCACCAATGAACAGCTCCAATGTTACATGTTTGCAGACTACTTACGAACTGTTTTTGTGTAAGATAACTATGGGCCGTCAGTTCTTCCGGTATGCTGCAATAAGCGTTAGGATTTTGTTGACGTTGATGCGAGTGCCGACTCAGTTTGGAAGCTACTCTTGAACTCACCAACAAGTTTCGCTCGCACGGGACGGAGTCCCATCACTTCTCCCAAAACGCATGACAAAAGTGATTTCATGTGCACCTAGCATCGCTTCATATTTTCACTTGCTTGTTCATATATTCCCTTTTCTTGAAAATGAGCGTTCCTTCCACCTCTGCTGAAGAAACCACCCGTCACTCCAGTAGAAAGCTATCTTTTAACTAATCTGACCTCCCTCATTTGTAATGTTTTCGAAATATCCGTCAAAGATACATGAACGCGAAACTGCCTATGAACCCTGCGGTGCCTCGTCAGTCCACCTCAGGCTAGAAGGTGGGGCTCTTTCCACTATAGATGACGTCCGCGACCGTAGTATTATAAGGACATCGTACTCCGTAGGAGGTTGCATTGTTCCACTGTTGATGAAAAGTCGTCGAACACTGCCAATTGCATTCTTCGCACGTGGCAACATATATGTGTTGAGCGTTACCTGCATCACCTGCTGCCGACGTTTTTTGAAATACAGTACTCCTGTATGGTCTCCTTATTTGGCTGTTAGAGGAAGCCCAGAAATGCCTCATCTGCATTGCTTTTCGCAAAATTTGCCTTGGTCCATACTACCGTTAGTAGTTCTCTGCAATCTCTCCCCGCATCCGCGGGAATCCCCATCGTTGTAATCCCTCTGCGCAAAATCTCTCGCTCTCACGGGGACTTTCTGAAACGACGCTTCCCTACGGGGTTCTTCATTTCTACGTGGGATGTTAAAAAGCGAGTCTTCCTTCGCGAACTGAGGAAATTCTCCATACAATTGCAAGAACATGGAGAAACTACGTCAGACAGTGGTTTCAAAAAGGACACGCTGAAGGGGAACGTGGCGCATAGGTGTCAGTAGAGAAACAACAGTTTATTGCAGAAGAGGATACTTGAATATAATATTCCTCTCCGAAAGCATAACGGAAAACAGGACAGGCTCGAGCTAGAGGAGCTCAACGTCGATATTTTATAAAGAAATTCCCCCATGTGTTCAAATAATTTAGCAGGGTTGGATGGAATTACGAATGAAATGCTGAAGTAAAGACAAATCAGGCCATGCCAGAACTGTGCCTCCTTTGCATATCGAAATTCTTTAATTTCATGTTCGCGAACAACTTCATATCGCAATGGAGGCAAAAATGCTGCATTTTCACCTGCTTTTCGCAGAACCTCTAACGCTTATTCAATCGAAATCAAAGGCAAAATAAATTTTGCAGAAGAAAAATCATGCAACCTGATATTAAGAACGGAAAGCACGTTTCATAACAGCGAAAACATCTCCGACTTATTAAAGAGGTAACCTAATGAGGCACAAAATGAAAATATGTTTAAGTCACACATTAACGCCATATCCTCCCTCCATGGGTATGTTTTCCATCTTTTTCTACCTCGAAAAAATGTCGTTTGCTGGGAAACTCGTGGTCTACGTAGACGATGTGCAACTTATTTTAAAATCTAGGAATTGAAAGCAACAAGAGAAACAATGTTAGATCATTATTAGAAGAACAGCAATTACTAGAAAACTCGGCAATCACTGTTGCCGATTCACTATAAGTTTTTAAAGTACTATAGTCGACGCTGCTCAGCCTGAAACGTCGAAAATTAAATTGCGCTGTTTCACCGTCTCCGAGTTTGCTTACGCTGCAGTACACTAACGATCCGACAATTTATGCAGCAATCTAGTTATCTAATCCAAATTTTCGTGATTTCTATGCTTATTATATTTAAAATTCATGAGAAAGCAAAACATTGTGATCGTTTATGTCATGAGATCAACAAAAGAGAGAAAAGACAATAATAAAGAATGAAAAACAGTGCAACTCTTCTTTTAAAGTCTCAGGAAGAACAACCACTGCAAACAGCCAAAATCACAGTGAATGCAAATTAACGATATCACAGTGAACAACCACTTGTTGATTAGTAAGTCGCAAATTTTATCCAAAATGATGAGTTGCAGACGTAAGTCAAAACAGCTGCAAGACTTTTTAAGAAGGATAATTAAGAAGCGAAGGGGGAAATATAAATGTGCAATCAAAATTTGCCGATGCAGTTGTGAAACTATCGTAGAGTCATATTCATATGCGTTCCTTAATATGACGTCAACGATTTAATTTTTTCTCTTCTTTAAAAAATATAGATGCAGCAATTTAAGCTAAGAAACGATGTACTAATAATATAAAACAAAACGAAAAGATCAACAACATTAATGCTGTAAGCTTGTTCCTCATATAGACGAGTATAAGAATAAGAAAAACGAGCGAAGCACGAGGAAAATTTAGACGAGAAGTGAAATCAGTGATGAATATATCGCTGTTTGCTTAATTTCGATTAGAATTTAATTTCTTTAAGTTGCGTTTAAAATGTAACGGAGAACATCCAAGATTTCACATTTACTCCACGAATATCTCTTTAGTGTTCAACAAATTTCGAAATATCGGAAACGGCGTTTTCATGCGGTCTATCCAACAGCAGAGGGCGGGAAAAAAGCTTTCATCGACGCGAAATTCGCCCTCGTCCGTAACCTTTTATAAAACCTCCGAAGAAATAAAATTTGATCTTCTCTACTAGTTCAGTAAGAAATAAATCAGTTATTATTACTGAATTAGTAGAGAAGAAGGCAGCGGTAAGAGGGGTGAAAAGAAAGAGGAGGCGGGGAGACAGTCCTTTGAAAGAAATGCAGTTCTGAAGGTTCGAACGTGATCTTTGACTAATTCGCAGACGAAATACATTTTTCGTTCATTCTTGGCCCCTTTCTTAATTACACAGTTCATAGACCACTTTTAGACTACATTTCTTTGCAGCTGTTGAGGCGATTCGGCGTAAATTTTGAAGGGAATTCTCCTACAACCTCGAACTAGGCCATATGTCCATGAACAAAAAGTACAAGATGAGCTTAAAAAATGACCTATAAAATTGGAGGCAGCTTTTGTAGTGGTACTGAAGCGCTTTCTGGAAGAGTTTTTGTTGCCACATAATTATGGCTTAAATGGATGAAGATATGAGTGAAAATATAAGTTATAATAAGCCCAAAAAATAGAAAACCATATACACCAGTTTCATACTGCATTATAACTAGTTCATATTATAGTAATACTGTCGAAAGAAGTTAATGCTGACGTCGGTCATCGAAAAATAGTCAGTGAAGTGAGTTTGAGTAGGATAAACAGGCAATATAGACTGCCAAGTCGTTTTTAGCAATTCTTAGGTGAGCACATGAGCACACAGAAATGAATAACTGCAACTGTTTATCGTTGAATGCTTCGCAAATGAGGACGGAAGCGTTTGCAGTCACTCGTCACGTATTCCCTAAGATGTTGTTCCCCTAGTTTCGCCCTAAAATTAACTCATGACGATGGCTGGGTGATTTTGAAGAGTGCAGTGTGGAGTTGCGCTATTATTGAATGTGGGAAATGATTAAAATGAACAGTAATTATGTAATATGTAGTAAACGCGTGTGCAAAATTGATTCGGAAATTACCGACAAAACTTGAATTTGCTGTAGGCTACAAACTTTTCTGAGACCATTTCTTCGAAATTCACAACAGATCATGGACCACATGTCCGTCAAGTTCGTAAGTTATTTTCATTAATGATGGATTTGGTTCTAGTAGGCAAACCCAAGAGCAGAAACACAGGGCTGCACGTATGGAGAACTGACTTCATCGAAACACAACTATAAACTAACAGAATAAAAGCTGGACTTAAGAGCAACATGTGTTTTATAAGCTGGTTCTTTCTTATTTATCCATGGCAGCGATGACCGTGGAAGTGATTGTCAAAGACGGCAAAGGCATCCTATCGTAAAGGAATCTTCGATGGTCGCATATATTCTCGACACCAGTGTTGTTATAGGAAAGGACGACGGATGTCTGTTGCACGATTGATTTCTTTCTCGTAGTGAGTTGCTGGCATCGAAGGTGTCGAGCCTCAGAGAGCAGATGTTCATTAATCTTTGTAAATATAATTATTTATGGCTGCTTACCGAGTGACCACTTTATTCTAGAAACAGATGCGACAACAGTTTTGATTGAAATATTAGCTGTGAAATGAGGCTAAGAAATACCGATCTTAGCATATTAAGTGGACTCTAAATAACACTATGTGAAATGCTGTGCTTATGAAGCTCCTGGATGAAATTTCACAGGAACTTCCAAGTTTGCCAATGTTTGCAAATTCCATCGCTTAAATGCCTTTTCTGAAATACTGAAAGGAAAGGCCGAAAAACCCGAATTGAGCATGACACAGTTAGTGCAAATAATTCACAAATTAGAGGTGCAACATTAATTTGCACCTACGAATACAAGAAAACAAATGAGCTGCATTTGAAAACAAGGCAACTATGAATCCAGTCAATTCGAAATTCTGCATCTAATCAGTCTGAACGCTTGGGTCCAACAAATATGAAATTTCAGGTCTAGCCAATCTGAAATGTTGGACTCATAAACCTGGAATTTTGGGTCAGTCAACCTGAAATCTTGCCTGCAGCCAATCTGAGATGAAATTTTTATTTCGTCGAAAGGTCAGTGGTCTGTAATGGTAAAGCATAAAGCACGAAATAAATGCAAGCATTCAAAAATGTACTAACCTTTTCAAATCAACTTCCTCGTAATTCGCGGCTCTAGGCTAAAGCAGCTGTCGATTGCTGGCAGTTGAAAATTTCGCTCAGTACTGCTAACTAGCAATCGATAGCCACTGATTTTCGTTGTATGTTTATTATGTAGCGGTCGTTGTTCTGGAGTTCAGACGGCGTCTATCAAAGGTGCCTCAGTACCTTCCAAAAAACGGAAGCTTTGATGGGCGACCACTGACAGTAAGCTGATGGATCCGGAAAAATGCGTCCACCGAGTGACCGTAACTCATTCAGTGGTCCTCGTGAACAAATGGCGATCTGCGTTTTTAATCACTGTTTTTAAGCTTTCGTAGATTTGGATTTGCACAACGCATTATGGCGATGTTGCATTTGCACCTATGCATGTTCATGCATACCCTTTGTTTAGTTGTTTCAACACAAGAATTACCGAAGCTTGAGTTGCGAAAACGTACAAGTGTAACTTTACAATTAAGTTACCTTTATATCAATTTTTAGCGACGAGACGCTCTCGAAAGCAGGTGTAGACACCTAGAAGCGTTGAAAATTCAGTTTGTACCGAGAGTGCCGGAAAAAAATGGAACTTCCCAGATGATCTAACACGATCTGCACTTTCGCATTTTTTATCATAAGGCCAACCAGTAGTGCAAGTGCGTGCAATTGCAGCAAGGTTGTGCAAGATCGATTATATGCCTCTTGTGCAAAATGCACATTCTGCGTCCTGCGGATTTGTTCTGCGAGAATGAAACTTGAAACCACAGCGATTTTTTTTTCATTCAGATGGAAGATCTTCTCTTGTAACGTCATGAATATACTACATACGGAATTTAATTATTCTGAATGTGTTATTTCATAGGTATATTATGTTACGACTATACAGGTTTGTTTCATAGTGGATATGCCTAAAATGTTTCAAAACTCGAGTTGAACCTTTATCTATGCAATAGCTGGGTGAGAGCAAGTGCAGAATACTGCTAGAAGGGCTGACATGATTTGTGATATTGCAGTGCGCTTACTCGAGCGGCGTTTCCATAGCTTAATAATAAACGAATTATAGTTTTCGGTGTCAGCCGGTCTCGGCAAACATCTAGATAATTGCAATAAAAAGTGTTGATATGGGCAACTCCCACCAGCCTCAAAAAATCGTCAGTAGGAGGACAGGAACGAAGAGAAGTATACTCCTCATGCCTGCTAGACAGAAAGAGAGATTTTTAGGTGTTCTGTGGGAATGCATTCTAAGCGCACCATCGTCTGCAAAGCAAATGATCGGTTTCCATTCTCCGCCTTTAGCCAGATAGCAAACGATGGGGTCTGATTCCAGAGCCCTCACCAGCATAGCAAGGAATCGGGTTCACGTTCCTGCTGCTCTCTGCACCCATCACTCCCACCACTTTTCGTCTGGTGATGTTCCAGGCAATGGTCCTTATTTTGTGACCTGAGCGGCATAAGATGCACGCTAAGCTTTTTCCACTTAAAACATTAATATCATCATTCTTGAGAATTAAAACAAACTACTAAACAAGCAGAAAGACAAGCGCACATGTATGCTCACAAGCGCCACTCTGAGATGTGGCGATCCTAGTATGTTTGAATAGCGGAGGCGAAATATTGATGTCTAGGCTTGCAGTATGTTTCGGCCGGGATACGCCTGGGCCAGCGTTCACATGCCACGACCAAAACACCGCCGCAAGCATCCTGTATATTCCGCTGTAATGAGTGTTCGACGTTCGAAAACGTATAGCCAGCTACTTAATTCGAAGGTTTTCATCGCAGATCTAAAACGAAAGGCAACGTGTCATTATTGTGTTGAGCCGTTAATAGTGTTAAGAAAAAAGTGGCGAAGCACATCAGACAGATTGGCACAAAACGCGCTTTTGCAACTCACATATTTGACCAAAACTAATCCCATAAAATGGGGAATAATCTTTTCACATCCTACCACATCTAAGCGTGTGTGTGGATGTGCGTGGAGCATCTGCACATCTGCAAGTACAATGTGTGTGTGCATTCGGGTAAATGTGCAAGCAGGTGTATATATGCGTATCATCCAGAGTGTCAAGTTGCGAATTATTCTGAAGCATGTGTTAGTAAACAGTGGCACTTATAGTCCACAACATATGGCAATCAAATATACCTATATTGTAGTCGATCCGTCAATTTCAAAAGAGGTTAAAGGCGCATAAATATGGTGAAATGTTGAAGGCGGAAGCGCATTTCATAATCGATTTGCAGGCATTTTCAGCCTTCTGGGCCACAAAAGTGGATCATCTCTTAAAATTGCCATACGTGGGCAGTAGCTGAGCTAAAACGTGAACGCACTATTGCGCATCTTCACTCAGCTGATAAATTTGCTCATTAAATGAAAAAAAAAATGCGTTTTTAAAGAACATTCACGCGTGAAGTCATAAACATTTAATTGGAGATGATGCTCGTCTCCGTTCATCCAGCGTTTGATTTAAGTCTGCAAATAAACACAATGGAATTATAGATATTGTCAAAGAGATGGGCATTGCGATAGTATTGGCGACAAATGCTTCATCGTTCAATGCACCTAGAAGCTGTTATAGCACTGAATGAAAAAGAATCCTCGTCCATTAAGATGCGCTGAAGAGAAGAGAAGATACTGAAGAAGATTAAAGGAGATGAAGGCAGCCACCAAAAGTTGTATATGAGGAAAATGTACTGAAACTGCCAGAGAAAACAAATATTGCCTCTACTCTTATTACTCCACTTAAGCGTCTACCAAATACAAGCATATTAGGTCATAAACAAGTGCCTGCCGCAGTGTGGATAAAGATAAATCACGATGGGCACCGCTGACCACTGAGAGCCTAAAAAAAGCGGGAAATTTCATCGATTTTTGCGCTGATTTATTCTTACATGCTTAGAAGTGATGGATCACGGTTCCATGCATACGTTACCTCGAAAGCTTAGTAAAATCAGCTCATTTAATTCAATTCAGTTTTCGGAGCGAGCTTTTTGAACTGGACCTGAGATTTTATCTTAGCGGCATTCACAAACAAAAGTTGCCCTCTTCCGTTTATGGTACGATATCCATTCCTCGGAGACTAGCAAAAGAGGTGATGCTACACCCAGATGGTCGTGTTTGTTGATTTTTTCAAGATCGAGTCAATTTACTCTCCACATTCAAAACTATAATGAGCAAATTGCATTAAAAATTCACGCCTACACCTGGGAAAGCCAGTTTGAATACCGCATGCATGCAAGACAAACACGCGCGCATACATAGACAGTTGCAAACACAAATGCGCATGCAAACAAGCATACATGAATGCATGCTCGCAAGTAAGCGCATCACATAAACGGACACATGCAAACATTGCGGCAAGTGCACGCAGACACACAAACGCCATTTCACACCGATACGCAGAAGCACACATGCAGACACACAGGATCATATCCAAAGACACTTATACACAAATACGCAAAGAGCCACTGTACAATTACTCTTACGTACATACGCAAACAACGTATGCACTCTTGTGAAAAATCGTTCGCTTTATCAACTCATTTTTTACCCTAGGAAGACTACTACAACAGAAAAAATTTTTTGTTCTTTTTTGCAGGAGTGTCAAAGTGCCGGAATGTTGGGTAACCGGAGTGCCTAGTGACCTTTGGGACATTCTGAAAAGTATGCATCATTGGAACGGAGATAAGCTTTCTCTCGACGAACTTCACCAGAAGAAATGTGAGTAGCGCATGTGGCGCAAGGGCATGCGAAAATTGAGGAATCTATCGGATGAAGAACTTGCCATACCCGTTCTGTTGACACGTCACAAGCGTAATTCACCTCAACAATGGTATTCCCTTGCATGCGATCACAACATGAGCAGATGCTTCATAGTCGGGTACACGTTGTCACACTATCTTGTTTGGCACAATATCTTATACTCGATTTGTGTCGCAACACATCTGCGCAATTTGGCGATGGAATCAACGAGCAATTACTAAGGGAGTTTGTCTTTCTACTCAGCAGAGCATGAGCTTCTCAACGTTAGCACTTTTTGTAAAATTGGCACTACATGAAAGAAAGCACTACGTGAAAAAATAAATTAGGTCCCTTTCCAATAACCGGAGAATATCGTTTCCGTGAAGATTTTTATTTTCCCTCCAACAAATTTCACTACCTGCTACATTCTTTCGAAACTTACATAGCAGACTGCTGTCGGCCCTCCCAATCAATAAGTTATTGATTGATTCAAAGATAGGACCGTTGCTTTGAGAGCACCTCTGCAGACTCCTTCACCAGATTAGTAGTATAAATATAATAATTGGAGATCAGAAAGGGTCTTTCTTCAAGGAAGCTCTAAGGGATCGAGTAAAAATTTAAATTAGAACTATTCATGAACTCGGAAACTGCTACCGACTACAAAAAAATTTCACCATGACGAATATATCAATTGCAAAATGTGATGTTGTCATTTTGTTAAATATTCGAAAGCCAACCAAAGTATCACCTAAACGATGTGCCCCGTCGCTCTGAAGAAACTGACGCCCTTTGAGGGAGTTTTGCATAAGATGAGAAGAGAGAAAATAGGAAATGACATCAGTGCTTATTACTTTATCGAACTTCTATTGCATTCTGGTGTACTTCTGTGAATTCTGAAATCCTTTTTTCCGATGTAATCCTTAACTTATGAGAATTATTCCAATATAATCTGCAGAACTCGTTTAAGAAGCGCATACAAGTTGTGAAGTTTTATATGATTACACTGCATAGTAGAGCTTTGTGCTCAAAGATCTGAGTCGGAAAGTACTCCAAAGAACTGCTCTCTCATTTCAGGCGATAAATTTGCAATACTCAAAACAATTCCGGTTTTTGTTTCCCCATCGCAGAAATTTTTATATTTTTTAAAAATCGTGATCCCACCTTAACAACATTTGCAAATGTGCTTACTGGCAACGTCATTTCTTTGCAACTGTTCGTATCGATCTCCTCGTTAGTTTGTCCTTTTGTACTCAGCAGTGAAAAATGATAAGTATAATCAAAATTTGTGATGCCAAACGAGACCGAGCTTCAGTTGGAATTCGAATTTTCGATCGGTTTTTACCTCGTTTCTGGCTTTACTTATTTTTTTGCCTGCGGCAAAACTCGATTTTGATTGGATGCTTTCGGTCGGCAACCAAAAGACATTTTTGAAACGCATTCGGTCTTGGCAAATTTATTTTGCAGCCAATTGTTTTCATTCAGTTCCGATTACCATATTTCCTTCGTCATAGGATTTCGTAGTGAAGAGCCAAAATCTGAAGCATTGCATGTGGGCTGGATTCCTTCCCCACAGCAGTTTGAACCGGACAACTCGTACCCAACTTCTGACCCCGCGGCTTTTGCTCCGCACCCACACTGGATTGATGTCTAGTCCCCTTCGCGCGCGCATTGCGCAGAACGGCTCATGGCAAAGCAATCACCTACGATGGGCGAGCGTTTGCTTTTTAAAAGGAAAGCTTTTAATTAAATCTGCATATTGTTCACTGCCTTTATGCATGTATGTATCCATTTTCTCTGTGAAGGCAACAAAATTTGCATGTTAAGTTTCATTTTGCCTTACTTTACTAGGTTCGTGGTCCTTTTAACTGTATGGCCAAGTAAGTGTGGCAATAATTATGTATCTATCATAGCGGTAAATTGATATATGCGAATTCCTGCATATTTTGGCATATAACGCAATTCATTCCGATCTTTAATATTACTTTGGATTAATTATCTTTATAAATCTCCATTCACTGCAAGTAAGAGTACCTACCATGCACTCTTTTGAAATAAACATTTTTTTATTTATTCGTTTCTCAATTACTTCTTCCAGTTTCCTAAACATATTGTCCATCTACAATATTTCTTTCCCCCATCCTTGTTCAATTAAAAAATGAAATCAGTTTCTTAACTCAAAACATACATCTAGAAATCGAAGGTGGTTATTATTTCATACTACATTGCATTCAATTCGTAGACTCATCGGGAGTGAATATCTGTTGAACATATTTGCGAACAAAAAGTCTGCCCTTGAATATCCGAGTACCAATTATCTTAAGTCCTTACTTCTTGAAAAATCACACTATGCTGCAATATCTAAAACTTGGAAGAACAATATAAAAGTTGTTGTTACATCGGAAAGTTAGAACAGTTTGTTGAAGAGAAGAAAAAGTGTTGTATGGGTCAAATTCTCTTAGAAGAGTGAGCGGCTAGGATGAGGGAAATGAGAGATGACGGGAAATGCGTATAACATCGCACTTCAAAGCAGCTGACGCCATGCGAAAGGTTCGGTGGTTTATTTCAGATCATGATGACAGCTTGGAAATCATTTCAGAATAAACTGGTAACGTAATGGGACCACAAATGATTCAGTTTCAGACAACAGTTGCGGTTGATCCTGTTGTTCCCACTGGTTCACACTAAATAATGCTTTTATTATTTCAGTATGGATAGAGTCGGTGGTTTTTTGGTGTATGTAAAATATGTTCATATATATATATATATATATATATATATATATATATATATATATATATATATATATATATATATATATATATATATATATATATATATATATATATATATATATATATATATATATATATATATATATATATATATATATATATATATATAGTTTTATATTTATATATATATATATATATATATATATATATATATATATATATATATATATATATATATATATATATATATATATATATAAGAACGTGTTCAAATATTCTTCGAAAACTATGCTCTTTAATAGGCACTTCAAGCTATGCAAGAAACTTTGTTTCTTGCACAGCAATGTAAATGAAGCGAACGTATATTTAATGAAGATATCATAAAATCTACTTGTAACACTGTCCGCAACTTCTTCAGATGGCAAAAAGGAGGAATTTTGTACCATAAGAAATAATGAAACGGACTAAAAAGAAATGGTGCCTTGAAAGAAGTAATCATCAGCCCTCAAAACACCAAGAAGAACACTAAAAAACCTTGAAAGTTCCTCACGAGTAGATTAAGAGAGCACGAAAAGGGATGGATAAATATGCCATTCAAACACTACGAGGAGGATGCAAAATTTGGGACCTAATGAGGAGGCAGTGGACCGGAATTAAGAGCGCACAATGCACAAAATTTCGGTAGGAAAGTTGAACAGTGATGCTGAAGAATAGCGTCCGTTGTGCTCGCCATGTCGACCTGCTCCGAATCCTGAATGAAATCGTTCTCGAAGAAGAAGAGGGCATCGGAAATTGAACAGGCATGATATATAGATGGACTCTTTTGTCCGGATTAAAAGAGATGCACGAAGGGAGGAGCAAAGTGTGGGAATATTCGGAAGTTTGTGAAGCGTGTGGATGCTCGTAAGAATAGGAAAAAAGGTCGTGCGTTGCAGCAAGAAAGTACGTGGAAAGGATCGCTGCTTACGAGTTCATGCAAATAACCAGCCTGCGACATGAAAGACCACATTTAAACAGCTTAAGCGGAAGCCATAAATTTCAGCGAGCATGGCGAAATGAAAACGGCGAGGAGGCGTTCAGGCATGAATGTTGTTTTTTGTGTTCTGTCCTTGCGTGCTACTCATAGTATCTAAGTCGAAGTAAAATCTGTATCTTCTTTTTATGCAGATGAGCACGATCTTCGAGTTCAGCTGGGATATTACATGACTTTGGCTCTTCTCCGCCCTAAGTTCGTTTCGTGCAGTCTTCTTATGTGTAAGCACGAGAAGTCGATTGTAGTGGGATGACGTTAATAACGCGTTGAGGAATCGCCTTGGTTTAACTGAAACTATGGATTCCCCGATTTTCGCAAATCCTCGCGATATCAGTTACAGTCATGAATAATTCTGAAGAAAGATTATGATTATTTTCATAGCGAATAGTCGTTTTGTGCAGAAATGTTCTTGTTTTAGAAATGACGTTGCTTCTAATCAGCATTTTTCCTTTTCACGTTTTGACGAGATATCTTGTAGTATGGTACGGACTTAACAAGAACCATCGTTAGAAAGTGAGAAACTGTTAGCGGAACGTCAAATATTTCTCCATTATGAAACTAAGTTTTGAGTGGTTTTCACTATTTTGCCTCAACCACATGTTTTTCCTCTGTAACTGAACACATTTTGGAGCTATTCTATCGCACTTGTCGCACTGCAAGGTTGTGTATCATTTGGTTGACGTCTGCTTTTCTGGCTATGTTCGGTCCATTTGCTCAAGCCCACGTGATGATCAGTAGGTAGATTGTTGGGCTTAACAACCTATGGCTTCCTCGTCGCCTTATGTTGACCTTTGCTTCCATGCTTGTCCTTTAGTCTGATTTTGTAAGGATGGCCCTTATCCGCACTTTAGCCAAAGTTCTCTCAGTGCTCAGTTCGGCCATGGCCACGACGAAGTTGCTTATTTTATTTTGATTGCATTAACGCTAACTGTTATGAATTGGCTATCCGTTCGCTATTGATATTAAAATGAAGTCGTATGAAGTGTGGTTGTACTGGTTAAACAATACTGCATAATACTGTTATGAAACCATGTTTTAGCAGATATTCAAATTGTAACTGAAATTTTGCTCGCTGCTACTCGGATAGAAAAATGTCAGTCGCTCGGTTTTTTGGTTTGCAACCAGATTCCCGTTAGAGGTTATTAAATGTCGTCGTTGGCAGTAATTTACATTTTCGAAATGCAGTCGGTTTTAACTCGCTTTCTGCTGCAAACCAGTGAGTTTGCTCAGCAACAACTGAAACAATTTCAGTCGGATAGGGAAACTGGGAAGGAGAGAAAACTGAAAGAAGGTAAACGTTGTCGCTATTTTTTGGCTATTGCAATATGTTATAGAAGAAACCTATGAAAGCTTTCAGTAAAACAAACGTTCACTACTCTATGATATCGATGAGATGAGGTGATACGCAAAATAACGCTCGGTTGCAGCTGAAGAAAATGAAAACATGCAGAATTCCACAATTGGGCACCGCTTTCTCAACTTCCCCGCGATTTTGAATGAATCAATCGGTCTCTGATGTAACCAGACTTCTGAAAACCTTGTTTCCAGGCAAAAAAGCCGCTCCAGAATCATAGAAATGCAAGAAAAAGCTGAATTTTTCGCATTCGGTCGATCTGAACGCGTTTGCAGGCTTTGCATTGCTGCACTAGGTTTTTGGCTTTCTAAACACTCGCTTTATTACGCATTGAGAGGAAATTTTCTGGCAAAAGTTCCAAATTATGGCATACGAAAAATGGGTTATGTGCGGGCGAATTCAGAATTCCCATATTTCACAACATTAGTTTGAAGAACCTCGATATTTTCGTTGGGTTTCATGTGTTTCGATGCTCATATACTGAAGCTTAGACAACACTTGCAGCCAAGTTTTTATTGAGTGAATGAAAATCATTTTCCAAAATGCGCTTTTGGTTTGGCAATAAAAACTTTATGTGAGTGTTACATTTTCGCTAAAAAATACATGTCTAACGTGTAATTTTCCGTTTATATGCATGAGTAGTTTCAGCTGATGAGTAAGGAAAGATATGGTAGATGCAGCTAATAAAAAACTAACTCAAACTTTTCCAAATTAAAAGTGAAAGTAAAATTTCATATTAGGCACCTAACAAGACAAGCGCCAAATAAAAGGGGCATGAAGGAAGGATCTGTCGGCTGTCTTAGAAGTTGCAGGAAATGCAGTAATATCTAATGGGTTGTGTACTAGTAGCGCTCCTTTAGAGGTGACGGACATAGGAGGCGCTTATGAACTGACCGAGTGAATTCCCTGTAAAGAAACAACTGAATTTGTATGCGAAATCATTTGCATTGGTTGGTCTCGTACATGCAAATAGCACACATAACGAATGGCGTGGGTGGTGCATTTGATCGGCACAATAACGACACAAGCGACGAAGCGAATGATTTTTATTTATGCGAAAAAATAGAGTCGAGCAATTATCCAAATGGGCGCAATGCTACGCGCGTTTCCAGTAAAATATCGACGTGGATTCGTAGATGAATTCATCTACACTATAGATAGAGAGCAATCACAACGATTAATAATAATATGTAAATTTTGAAATCTGAAGCGTTTTATATGCAATATTTAGTATGCAATAACAGCTGAAAAGATGAGAAGTGCTTACTTGCGAAGCGATCGATAAATAGTGCATCTAATGAAACTGAATAAACGGATTTAGGTAAAATGATTCCTATTAATTATTTATTCAAAAAGAAGAAAAACACTGGCCAAAATTGGGGCAATTCTGTCTTTGACGAGATGCGCAGCAGTGGCCAATGCCTTCATTAAATGCTCGATAATGAACCAGGCACGTTAAGCTGAAATAGACATAACTGTCGCGAAAAGTCGACAATTATCCACAATCACTTACTTTTTCGTTATCTTGCCACCGAACTCATCATTATGTAAGGCGAATTTAAACAGTTTTTGCTCCAAAACGGTCATATTTCTTTGATAGGCGAGTTTCACCAGAAATAATGTGCTTATCAGTATTCGTATAACAATTTCGCTACTGATCTGCTCATTTTTTAACAGTAATTGTCGTTTCATTAAAATGAGCCACTGAAATGACACTTCCCATAGTGAAGGTCTATTTTGTTCTCGATTCGTCCTAGTGCTTGTCAAAGACAACCTCACTCGGAGGGATTCTTCAAAATTTTATGAATGCATGGACTTCAGTTGATAATGAAAATTTTCATTTCACTAATGTCTCCATAGCCGGCAACTTTTTATCATGCCGGCCACGTGGAAAATGGGTAATTCAAAATTTTGTTATGCTTTATCGCCTGCTGCTTTGAGTCGATAGTTGGTAGGACTCGAACTGCATTCTTCCAAACACAGGCGTTCTTCCAACCAGAGGCCTCTATGATGAAGCTGTTTGGGAGATATCGAGAGCAATTCAATTTGCACATTTATTGTGGAATTTATTTTGCGTAGTGGAAGAAGTTGCAAATTTAAGAACAAGGTAATCTTCTTCCGCAAAACTCTCACGTGGCAGCTTCGAAAAAGTTTCGCGCATCAAATATTTCAAGTTTCCTCTGCTCGAGTCATGAGCATATGGCACTTTTTATTTCACATGAGGCAGGAAACGGAAACACGGAATATTTAAGGCAATCTAACCAGCCCGGGCAATTTTTGGCTTTGGATTAATATGAAGTAATGCAAGTGCTATAGCTAACGGCGTTACTCAAGCTTACCATTTGCCATTTTTCTGGTAATCTCTAAGGTCGGTAAGCAGACAGCTTACACGCATCAACCAGGCGTCTGCCGAAAATTGAACCGAAAGTGCCCAAGCGGAGCGAAGAAAAGCTTTATGAGGATAAATGATATTGCAGCTGACTGTTTCCCATAACAATTTAAATAACTTTTCGATGTGGCTTACTATTACCCTTGTAATGCAAAATCCATAACTATAGCTGCTGGTGTCCATCGCAGGGATAACTCTTGGTATAGACTGATGTTATCATCAGCTAGGATATTTGATGTTGTAGCGGAGTAATGCAAACAAAGCCGGATAAATATTCACTTCATGAAAAAATTAAGGCATGTGATATTATGCTATGGAACACTCAAGAAATTTGATATTGTAATACAGACACACAAGAAATATCCAAACAAAATTGGTTAAATATCATCTCCATACTTCAGCCAGGACACTCAATATCATAAAAGAGAAATGCGAGAAGATTCCAAAAAAAACGAGTAAATATCGATTCCTTACTTCAATGAAGATATTTTATATTCCAGGATAGAAATGTGAGGGGCTAACGAAGGGCGTTCGATTAGCAAATGCTGGTATCTGCATCCATCAAATGCAGTATGTATTTAACATGTTTAAAGTTAATGAATATGATGAAGAGCTAAAAAATGACGAAAATAAGCCCTTAAAGCCTGAAGCTTCACAGAAATATGATCGATATTCGTTGGCACTGTGGCATATGCAAACTTCTTCAGATTTCCCTACAGAAGAAACTCCTCCGAGAAGATCGTGAGGGATGAAATTAGTAATGGGGAATCATCGCCATCGAAAAGAACGTCTCCACCATCATTCAAGTTGATCAGATACTTAGAGCCCTCCTCAGCAAAAAAGGGATGGATGAGAATCGTTGAAAAAAAGTATTTGACACGCAATCAAATGTTTAACGCAAGATCATGCTCAATATTGTGCACTACTCTATTGTTACCTAGTAATATGACCGACCCGGTATCACAACTCTATCAGTTGAAATAAGCATAAATATTGACTTCATAATTAAAATCAACATTACCTATCATATATCTGCCTATTAATGGTGCATTAAAATATATGGGCTATTTAAATTTCTTATTCGCATCTGTCTAGCTCTTAAAGAGTTTAATGGGGCTTACAGATTATGCCAGAGGCCATAATGAGCTTTCGACAGGAAAAATAAATTGCAAACTTGTGGGATCGGCGATGCAAATGACGAAGGTAGATCAAGGTCGGCTATAATAGGCCGAAGTTACTACAGGGGTATGGAATGTGATGCAGCTTTATTTTCTATAAACTGCGTTAAGGAACAAATATTAAGTAAGTTTTACCATAAAACGTAGGTATGCCGAGCTCTGATCTGAAATGTGTACCACGGTTAAACAACGCTCGCAATAATCGTACATTACTTGCGAGTGCTCAAATCCAAATGAGCCGAATGCTCAAATTCTGCGCATTGCCATCTTTGCATAACGTAAAAACACATCAAGAAACGCATCATTACGCTGATAGCATACCAAAGACGGATAATGCAGCAATCGAAACTAGGAGTTCTAACCGCAGGAAATCCATCGAAGCAGACTAACGAAAGTTTCAAGCGGTGAAAGGGATGAATTTCTTTGTATGTACCAGTTTCGGTTAGTGATATTCTCTCATGTATGCCAATATGGATTGCACTGAACGGTTCTTAAACTCACCTATTATATAAAATGGAATGCATATTATATAGCTGATGAAACATTTATTATGGGCGATGAAAATCGTACATGGAGAGCATGTGCTTCATTATGCACTATTAAATAGAATTTCGTTCGTTTACCATTGGCAGTGTTGCCTACTTTTGCTACTCCACTAATAGAATCTCCCTTCGAACGAAGGGACACTAAAAAGTTGATGCAAGTACTTCCAGGCTGTGAAGGCGTTCAATTAATTCTAGTGAGATTGGTTTTATGCCCTTCACTGCTCCCTTCATAGCACATTATTGAGATATTTTTGAACTATTCCGCAGATTAAAAAAAGTTATGAACGAAGCAGTATGTAATGAGTATTTGTGTTGAATGGAGGTGATTACGATGAATGTTTAATTCGATGCATCGAATTCAGTAGGAATATGCATTTTGCTAGCAATACATTTGCACAAATTCGCTTATAATCATCGGAAGAGCAAAACGCGACTCTGTGAAAACGGCCAATGCATTCAATATGAGTTACATTTGTTTGTTTAAATTCAAACAATGCGATAATCAAACGGAAATAAAATAAATAAAAAACGCACGCACCGTTGAATGAACGTGATGAATGATTGCATAATAGACCGTATGGGATAATGGTTCGATGAAACAATTTGAACTAATTTTTCACGCATTTTGTCGGCTGCTTTTAAGCAGTGCCGTTGTTCGCACTGTGAATGAGAAAAAAAAATGCATCAATCAGATGGCAGTTAATTATCGCATTTTTGATGTTCTATTCACTATATGATAATTCCGTATATGTGCCTATGAAGCTCATCTCGACTTGTCTCAAATGGACAGCATAGTTAGCATTAGCAAAAACTTATCTTCGTTCACTTCGCAAATTGGAATTATAGTTAGTCACCTGAGAGCTCTTGAAAATTAATCACCGCAGCAAAATTATTCAAGTAGCATATCATTAAGTAGTAATAAAGGAATCCAAAAATATAATAAAGAACTGCTTATAATTTTTTGTTTTTCAATTACAATTTGAAATGCTATTGCCATGATAGAATGTTTTCTGCTTTTCTGGTGACCTTTTTTAATATCACCGAAATTCAGAATTTCAGGTGCTCATGTAAAACCTTAATTTTCAGCGGCAGAGATATTCGGATTGAAGTGCACTAGAAATTATATGGACAACAAACACTGAGATTGAAGATTTGACAGATTTTAGCAATCGGCTCTTATGAGGTGCTCAAAGCGCTACAAATGTTGGAACCTAGTTGATTTTGATTAAATTGAACTTAAATGAACTGAACGGAACGCTTATTTCACAGGCCAAATATGGATGATAAATCAGATTAAACGTTATACTTTTCATATCATCAAATCGCATATCGATGCACAGTGTTTTCCAGTTTCTCTTGAAAATTTCCGCCATTTTGTGTTTGTGCTAATTTTGATGTTTTCTTTGACCAATGACGCCTATGAAAAAAGTTGAGAGATAATTTTAAAGAAGAGAAATCAGGAAGACATTCAAGTTGCATGAAAAGGGAATGCGGGAAAGAGAACAGTGGGAATGCGTCACCTGTCGATGATTCCATTGCTTTATACTTAAAAGAATTCGAGAACCGAAAGGAGTTAATTGTTCTTAAAATTAATTGCATCGTTCTTATTCGCTTAAGAAAACCCAAAAAGGAGAAATGCGCCTATTTAAAATCGCATAATTAATGAAAATAGCAAATATCATAGCAGATGGCTTTTTTATTTTAAGCATCTCATTTGTGCAGAAATTGAAACAGTTCTTTTTTTAGTTTTTTCGTGATCGCATTTTCTGCAAAATGAAACATTTCACTTTCTTCGAAAAGTGGGATGCACTCCAATGAATGAAGCCACACTCAAAAAAGAACAAACCTGAAGTAAAGTCTGATATTTTTGCAGTGTAATTCCTTTCCTTACTGCATCGATTGTCTAGGAGAGTCGTTAGCAAACGCTTTCAAAGAGATTGTAAAAAAGGTCAACAATGTGGCAAAAACTCGTCAATGAGCAGGTTCTTAGAACTTTTTGAGAATAAAAATCCAACTAAATATATTTCTAAAGGTGTGCCAACCTCAAAAGAAATTTCGACCAATATAAAAGTACGAGAGAGAAATATTTGAGGCTCACGCAAAGAAATATCTTAAATGCATTTCAACACACTATAGGTCACATTTATTGAAATAGTGGCGATGTATTTGAAACTGCCATCGCTCACGCTCTCATAAATTGTTTTCATCGGTCGACGAAGTGAAACAACGCGTGTAATATTTGTAAACAGATGAGAACTACGCTAGCAAAGAATCTCATTGCTTCTATCTCGTCCAAACGAGTGATCCTTTGTGTCCGTCTAAGTAGAACAAATTTCATTTAAAGTTTATTTTGGCTACCTGTCTTAAATCCACAATACGTATCACGACTGTGGAACTATCGAAAATCGTGTGCAATCTAAAAATCTAAATCAACCTACTTATAATACATGAGATATGAAGTTCTTTGTGCTCTGCTAAATGTTTTAAAGAAAATGATAAAAATTATTATTTGTGTAAAATATGTGGATGAAATATGAATGCAGTTACTCTAATCGCTTCTGTACGGTGCTTGAAAACGTACTGCCGATCGCATTTCTTCGAAACTGCAAAGAAATATTAGTAGATGAATGCTGAGAAGTGGTCATGTTTTCAAAGGACACTAACCCTGCAACGGTGCAGGACACTACAGCTGTGTTCACAGATCGAAGTTTCTATAACATCTTCTTCCATCCTTGGCAAAGGTATTTTTTAGTAAAATCCCTCTTCAACTTTGTTGCCATTTTTCAACTCTTCAACTTTGTCCAATCAGGCAAAAGAACTAGTGCTTTCGAAGGTATCTTGGCTTACCCCACATGCTCCGGATACTTCCGGAAATTGCCATTGATTTAGTCACAAAAGCCGCTCGCAATCCTCAAATTATTCCATTATTTTACTCAGTGATTTTTCTGAGAGCAGCGTCAGGACCTGCATCCTTAAACTTTTGCTACCGATTTTTTCTCATCGTCTTTTGGTTTATAGCATTCTGTGCAATGAGTTGTTTTGGCAAAGTGAGATTATCGAAGACGAATGTCTTCTCATTATAAGTTTTGAGTGAAAATGACTGAGTCATTTTCTTTTGCCATTTGAAGAAAGCTTTAAAAAATCGGCATTCACAGTCGCTATCATCCACATCGCATATTTCAAATACTAGCAAAAAAAAGCGCTAATCAATGCAAAAGAAATTTGGTTTGTAAGGTTACTTTATTTTGTAGAGTACGTTCACTACTTTTTTTGCTTATAAGTTAACGTTACCGGGAAGACAGACACACATGCCTGAAGATGTGTGACATAAGATCACCACACTATGCTTTTGCAAAAGCATCGAAAGCATAAGGCGTTATAGCAGTCGCAAGAGGAGAAAAAATTTAATGATTATTGAATTAAGTTATGTTGGAATGTTGGAGCACTTATTGTTGCAGTGGAAACAACGAGCGCTAGTACCGATTGTATTTGAGATGTCTTCTTTATTTTACGTAACTGCAAGCACTTTCTATAAAGCAACGAGGAGAGCTGCCAAAAGTCTCCGGTAAGGTGAATGATGCTATCATCCAGGTTGGCGCATGCAGCACAACGAGCAAATAAAACAATAAGACAATAAACCAAACAATCGCTTAGGTTCGCATACGCCCTATGGTGTATGCGTTTTGCAATACTGGTGCCTCATACGTGTTTTGCGGCCTATCTTTACATTATCTAATTTTTTATTCTCACTCTGTCACCCATTAATGTTATACTAACAGCTTAATCGAACTCAAATGCTCTGCATCCTACTTTCAGGGCCATTAAGCGCCGGGTTCTACAACTCATTGTCACCGTCCAGACTGCGCGCTTTGTCAGGTAAAGAGTTACGACTGAAGTGGGAATGCCCATAAGCGAAATTTGTTTGGCTTAACAGTGGTGCAATGGTTCTTTATGCACTATTGGTGGAATGGTTCATACAAAAAGGCGTGATAAGAGCGGAAGCAGTTCAAACGGTGAAGACAACCGAGCTGAAGCAGCACGTTTCGTTAGTCTGTCATATATAACGCTAAAACGACTTGCTCGATATCTAATCGAAAGCACAGTTTTGTGCGCGTTAACGTTGCACTTTCAAATTAGAGAATCAATTTGTCACCTTTCTTTTGTTTCTCTCATAAAACAAATAAACAACTAAACTCTCATCGCACTTCTTATAAAGTGGATCTGAAAAAGCAGAGCGAAACTCAATCAAATGTACTGCTAAACGGGAACGAGAAACTCTTACAAATGAACTGACTAAAATATGGCAACTCAAAGTAATCGTTAGTTCATTATGACTAAAAAATACGTCAAACTGAATGCAGATGTATGTTCATCGACATTTTTTCTTCGAAAATATTCTACAGCGCTTTGAAAAAAATTAAGTTGGCAATAAAAAGGCGCTGATTTTAATAAATCCATTGATATTTTTTGCTTATAAGCTGGTAAAATGGCTTTTAATAGTCTTTTTCCCAGAACAGTTCTGCTATGCTCGTGTTTTTTTCATTCACAGCCACATTTTTGTTAATGATTTTCGACCAATCTGAAGCAAAAAGGTTTCTTATTTATTTTTGAAAATTTTGCAAAGCCAGGTTGCTCATACAAACGTTCAATAGAAATATATCTAGTTATGTCGATACGTTTGCTCTGTTGCTGCAATCCAGGAAACACGAAAGGCAACTACACTGTTAATCAGTACAATCGGCAAATAAAATAGCGAAATCTTAAACGCATACCGATAGTTAAATTGGTTCATCAGTCGTTACCAAATAATTCGATGAAAAAATAGGCAGAAATGAGGAAGGGCATGAAACAATGGCACAATTGTTAATAAAGCCGTAATTTTTTCTCACATGTCATATAATAGAATTTTTGCAATTCATTTCGGCTACCTGTGGAGTGCTTATGATTTCTGTTTATGCAAATCCCATATCACATATGACAGTGGAGCCATTTCAAGGACCACATCTAGAAGCTGTTCATATACAAATAAAATCTAATAAAACTGTCAGTTTTTATCTTTCGCTTCTTTTTAAGAGTAATGTTCAACTCTCATAACGGGCGGAAAGACAACTTCCCAAATGTCAAAGCAGTAGCAAATACTGTGCGCACACAGCACCGCAATGCTGTGTAAAATTTGTGTCCATCTATATTTAACAAAGGAACTACAATAGTTATACGGCACTGAGTTGGTGAGAGGCTACATCCTCCCAAGGGTTCGTCGGCACTAAGAGTTTTTATGCCCCGGTAATCTATATCTTAGAAGATGGTTCCACTTTCTGTACACTGGGCGGGGAATAGCACCACTGAACTGATCTTCCGATATCCAGCACAAGTGGGGGATGCGGGAGGGGTTGGGAAGCGGGGGGATTTGGAGTTGTGTGCTGCAAAGCAATTTAATAAGGCACAAAAGTATTAACATTATATTTCTTCGGAAAAGGCAGGTATGCATTGCGAGTGCACAAACATATAAGCAAAACTTCAGGGTTTCTTCTCAAATTCCTCGCTTTCATTCGTCGTCAAAATCGGAAAGGCCTTGTACTGCTTTATTTTATTCAGAGCATCATCAACCGATTATATAGGCCTTGTACTGCTACTGGCAACGGTTCTGTGCAATGTTTACTTAGAGTGATTGACGTTTGGCGCAGAGACAGCATAACGGGCTGAGCAAAAAACAATTGCATTACGCGCCTAAATCTGGCGCCAATCTAAACGGTTGCAGGAAAGAAGGAAGGCACAAACATGCGAGATAATGGGCAACTGCTGGATAGAGTAAATGGATGCGAGTGAGTAGCACGAGCCAACCGGATGTCGTCAATTTAAGAGCTGGTCGATCGGAGCGAAATCGAAATTAAGGGCATTCTTAATTGAGGCTAGACAGTATCTCAACTTTGTTGCCACAGCTTTGGCCGTCATAAATTGTTGCCACAATATGGACAGAGGGACGCTGCATATATGCGATGATAAATGAGCTCCAACTGTTGCCTATCGATGTTTCGCCCACTCTTAGCCCTTTTCCTCACCTACTGTAAGCCTCAATACATGTGGTAATTACGGAACAGCTGCTACCGTTGGTTCGCCGACTATAGACCCGTCAGATTGTTCCATGTCGATAATGCCTATCTATTAAGATCATCATTTCGTTGCTCGGCCAACTGAATACGATAAATGCATTGTGAGTGTCTGCAAAGACGAAAATATGAACTGGAACTTCTATGCAAATTTATTTGCCTACTTAACGACAACTTATCACTACTGCTCACTGATTACATTGCTCGCTCAAATAGTTAACACGAAACAGTGGTGGCATATTCAGCCAGGTATTTTTGATGGATTCAGAAAGTGAGGAGAAAAATTCAGCATTTTAACAAGAGCATTGCATTCTCTTGACGTGATATATCGTATTTTCTCCTTTATAGGCCATCCGTGCTTGTAGAGTTCACAGTCCCCTATGCAGTCATATATTTGAGGACAGGAGGTTTATGCCGTTCGCTAATTTCAAGAGAGAGGTATATTCGAGACGCGCAAGGGAGAGAAAGTGTTCGGAGGTAGTTAGGACGTGGTTCCGTGAACTCACATTGCCCCAGTTTCGTGTGCTTTTGCACAATTAATTTGCTGGCACCCCTTCACAACAGCGTACCAAAACGTTTATAATTGTAAATGACTCAGTATCTGCCTATTAGAGGTGCAAGCCATCATTCCGAGAACCTTGAAATATTCTGAAGAAATGCATAGGCAAGAATAGATAGCGTCTTTCTTCTTATCGATGAGGGGAATGAAAACTGCTCTCCGCAAGCTTTCACCCAAAATAAAGTGAGAAACGTAGTGCCGCAAAACGGGCTCACTGAGTGCGTACATTTTGTGCATATGCGTCAAAATTAATTCCACGGATATGCACTCAACTTCCAGTAATTTGAGCGCGCCGAGCGATCAGAGATGTGCTCCGTGAGATGCCTTTCAATTCCAAGTTCTAGTTCTTTGCCCATGTTTCCAAACTTGAGTCGAATTACTGGGAATGAAAAGAACAGCAATGAAAAAAGCAACAGATGTGGTGATGGACAAATGATCGATTTGATAAAGGAAAAAATAGTCCTGCTAGTGGAGCTGAGGGGAGTCAGGTAAAGCAGGGATGCCAGGTAACAGCTTTAATTACAGCAGGTCGTTATGATGAGTACTTAGATGCGCTTCAAACAGTTCGCAGCAATCATAACAATAAACTTTTGAATTTAAGGACGAACGGGATACGGCAATAATCCAACGAAAATTAAATAACGGCCGCACATGTGAAGTTAAGTAATGCTGAATTTAGTAAGCAATCGGAAATGCGATATGCGTGATGATTTACTCCCATTAGCAAGCTTTCCTCAAGAGTTTTAAACACACCACCGTCTTTTTAATATCAAGGAGCAAAACGAAAGCCACCTCGCAGCACAAGTTACTAGGACACGAAACCAACCG
Organism: Ascaris suum; assembly: GCA_013433145.1. NCBI lineage: Eukaryota > Metazoa > Nematoda > Chromadorea > Rhabditida > Ascarididae > Ascaris > Ascaris suum. The sequence goes on along the minus strand of CM024169.1, from coordinate 6,806,047 downwards.
CGCAGTGAGTCAAACCAATGCCTAGTGCCTGCGCTGCCTCGCACACCGTTAGCCGAGAATCGGCATGCACAATGTGTACACGTTGCCGACAACCCACGAATTAGACATTCCTTCATACCAGATTAAGATCTTACTAAGGCTTATACCTCCCAATCTCTTCCCCCTTCAAGTGCCAGGTAGTTCTCTTTCGCTGCAACTCCGAGGTGATTCCCTCTAGGTTTGGAAATTCCGATGTCTGAAAGTGCTTTTAGCAACCGTATCGTACACTTCCAAACAACCACCTTACAGAATAGGCGAACGTTTATAGCAGTACATTGAACTCGAAGACTTGCGACAGAAGTTTATACGAAATCATTAGAAAAGAACCTAAAAAGCGTTCCGAAAACAAAAAGCCGCTGAAGGATGTGCCCGGAGTAAGGAAAATATCCATGCGTGACTGCCATCCCTCACGAACCAATTATGACGTGCCGATGTTTGCAATATGAGTATGAATGATTGGCTCCGTCAAGTTTCACGTAAAGAACAATGTTTTCAGCAAATCAAACAGATACACTTATCAACGACGATGGTTAACATAACGGTTATACCCGTAAGGTTACGCTCCTAACAAACACAGTCGAATAAGTGCAGATTAACAGAGGTTAATTGTTGCTAATCAAATTGGGCAATTTATCTCGCTTCTTCTTTGAGACCACACCGAATGCCTTCACACGCTCCCTCACCCCTTCAAGTGGCAGTTTCGGCTTTTTCCGGATCGAATGAATTTCAAAACTGGATTCGCAAGTTACATCCTCATCACAACCTGCAAACGAATGATTAGTAGTAGGCCGCAGAATGAAATAGCGTGAAATCTGGATGTTCAGCCATTCTCAAGAATGCACATCGATCAGAGAGGCTTCATCATTCGCGATTTGAAAATGAAATGGATGAGATGGACAAGGATTACGAACTGCAGCTGCAACTCGAAATATCGACTTAAAAATCTTCGACTTAAACTTCCGCAGCTAAGTTCCCAGTAGAATGCATCGCTGTTGTGACGCACCCTCAACAACGTTTTCTTATTGAAAACTTGCCTGTCATAATTTCGACTCGCAGCAGCACATTCTTCGTAATTTTTAGAGGACTAGTATCAGAAAAACAGCCTACTGGTAGTTTACGTGGTCAGCATGCCAATAAGCACAAATATCGCTCCATCAATTTACAGTTTTCATTAGCACCCACTAATGTTCCAGTGCCCTTCGCTAAAATTGGAATTTCCAGATTTCATCAAATGCACATTGAAAAAATCACTCAGCTGAAAATGAGGCTTTATTTTTGCAAGATAAGAAAAAAGCGAATAAAGCAGAGGATGCGACTATAAGACCAGTCGTCAAACAATTAATTATCTATAAGAAATTAACTACACATTTATAAAAAACCACTTGTAGCGTTTTCTTAATACTGTACTTTGGGTGCCGTGTTCAAAAATTTCAACCAATGGGGAAAGAATTACGCAAGGAATTTAGACACTAAACGAAATGAGTAGAGGTCTTCGACCTCAGTGTGATCGCAGGCTCAATTTGGACGCATAAAAAATTTGGCTTGCATACGACTGCTGCAGAGTGCGATAGCTTCGCCCATGTCAGAAACATGACTCAAACCATTCTCGACATATTGTGGAAATAACTGCCACTAAGAGTCGAAGACAATGCCACTGATGACCCTCGAGAAAACAAAAATGCGGTGAGCATTAACTGATGTCGCTCTACGGCGTAAATAATTGATGCACCACACTAAATACGGTTCCACCTCACTCAGAATTCGACATTCGTTACGGCAAAGTGCTAAATACGCAAATGTTTTTCTCACTATTCATATAAATAAGCTACGTAATTTAAACGACTAAACAGAATGAATCTTTTCAGACAAAACAAAATCATTATGCAGAGGAAGTGTGTAATTCACTTACCGTTCTGAACATTAGCAGTGGAAGCGTTTGCTTCCGTCGCCGCTTCTATTGCTTCATTTTGGGTTATGAACACAGTTCCGCACAGCTCATTCACTGAAATTGGCAGCCTACTTATGCACACAACTGAACCAACGATTAAACTGTGCGCAAACAAACCCGCAATTCTCAACCTTCAAACTGTGCAGGGTGCGCTATTCTAGTAGTGAGCAAACAGAAAGTGATATATGCCGGTGGGACTCTGCAACAGCTGGTTACGGACGAGGTTCAGAAGCGAGACAGAGAACGACATCACCGGTCCTAGTATAGTCTCCTTAAATACGCTGAGGCCACATAATGTCTCATCTGTCCATCACGCTTGAACCCCTTGTTGAAATGGTCGCCTCAAAATTCCATCAATAAAGAAAACAATATGAAGTAAACCAGTGCACAAATAAGTGCTGAACAACTTGTGAAGCAACAGAAAATTATGCACAATAAAACGTGTTACTTGCTCACCCTCTCTCTGTATGGAAGATCAGAAAAGTGATAGAAGGCGTGCAAACACTTTAAAAATAAAATATTTGCTTAGAAATAATCATGTACTAAGCCACCAACGCCTCTTAGCCATCATTTTCCTAGTTAAATGCATAAATAGGTATAACACATTCAATTCAGTATTACACATTAAATGACCATATCACATTCAAGTCATGCAAATGTGGACAAAGCCAAACTTTAAAAAACAAGCTTTGATTCTTTTATCGGCTTGCGCTTCTCAATCACGGAAGTTAAAATGTCCTAGTCAATGCTACATCGTACCTCAGTCAGCTAAATCAGAAGGACGCAGTAATGTCCCATTTTTTTGATAGCTGAATGCGTATTTTAAAAAAAACCGATAATAATTACCTAGCTGTGACGAAAAAACGCAGCTCTTACTGTTATTATTCAACCTATTCGATGAATGTATTCGAATTTGGCTCGTTGCAAAAGTGAATGAACTTTTCAACGTTTTTGCCTTAACTTATAAAACCTGATGGGTGTGCTGAGAATGTGCAGAGCGCGACAGGTAAACTGTAAATTTCAGCTCTTTTGCTATTTCACTTTGGAGATGTACAGATTGAGCAGTTCTACATATCGAAGGAGGTTGCGACGTAAATACACTGCTCATTTCCGGTGGAAAAGAGGATTAAAGGTTTCTCAGTAGTATTAATTTCTGTTTCTGCGTTCGATGGCCCAATGAAGCTTGACGTCGACTTGAGCAACACGAAAGGATTAACAAGTAGACCTTATGAACTAAACTTAAAACTGAGAATCTTCAAAAAACTGAGTTCGATATATTCGCACCAAAAAACCTCAGTGAATTCCGATGAAGAACAAGGCATGATTGGAATCCAAGTCATTGCTCCATGATCACCTTGTTTAGTAATAGTGAGTCAACGTTGACGAAATGAAAGCCGCAGTCGAAGTTTATAGACACTTGGTGCACAAAGGCATGCAGCCTGAGCTCAGAGATGAGAAATAAGACGAAATGTTCTTAAAATGTTTGAACGCTTCTCATCTAAATAGGGGAAGTGGCAGCAAAAACTTTGCAGCTCAAAAACCTGAAAGAGTGATAGTCCCATTTATAAAACCACATCCGTGTTTGGTGCTTTTCGAAGATGTTAAAACGACGATGACTTTTCTGGGTTCCCCCGACTGCGAATAAAAAACTCCACAAATGATCGCGTTGCTAGCACACTATTCTTACTGTTCTCCCTAATACAGAGATCGATGCACATCATCATACAGCAAGAAATATATCGCAGTTTGGAGGCGTACAACCGTGGAAATGGATAATACCTGCTTTCAGCCTTATAGCATCCTTCTGGCTCCTAATGTTGTTCATTGGAATGTGCAGTATTTGTGTTCGTGCTGGCTCGAAATGACAATGTAGTGTCGTATGAGGAGAATTAGGTGATGTCAGTGTTGCAGAATGCCGCATCGCACCTGGCGGAAACTTCAACTGCGCTATGTCATCGAGGGATATCTGAAAAACACAATAGCAACAGCTTGTCATTCCAATGAGGATTAAGCTGATGAGTCCTTCCAATGCGCATCTGATAAACCAAAACGCAACTCCTCATAGCGCTTACTAAGGAATCTGCGTTTGAATCAAAAAGCAAATGTGGCAACCGGGTGTTATGAAGCTCAAGGAACAACGGGGTGACGAAGCTGATGTCACAAACCCTCGTGAGTTATCTGACTGGTCCTTAAATCAGTCACGCTGAAACTATGGGACAACTGTTCCATAGTTCCTCCCCATCAGCTTCGCTGTGGGACAGATGTCTCAGTCACCGCAAAAATTGAGTCCAAAACAGAGAGCAGGCACAAACTTTCTTTCCCTGCAATTCATTTATCGAGGAATGGGAAAAACAGGGAAGAAATTTAGTGAATTTGGTTCAAAATACATCAATTTAATAAAAGACTGCAAATACGCATATGCATAAAACATGCCGCTGAAATATTGTGCTGCGGTATTCAATACCGACTCCTTAAGAAACTGATGAGAGGCACCGAATATTACAACATAAATAAAACATGCGTTTCGTTACATTTACGAATTTCTTCTGATAATTAAAATGCACTTCTTTTAATCTGCTTTCTTTGAATTAATCTACCAATCAATTAACCGCCCCAAAATCGAATTTCATGCACAAATTTGCCAGTACCTAGCAGATCCTGGAAATGCTGAATAGGAATTTTGAATCATTGCTGCTTTAGAACAGCAATCGAGTTATCCAGCTTTCTAAAAAGCGCTAAGCTGTTACATCCTCCCTACAGACAAGCAAGTTTGTTAGCGGTGTCGAAATTTGGCGGCGTCAACCATAAGCAAGAAATTATGCCCACAAACCCATACGACTCTAGCTTCCCTAAGTGCGAAGAAAGGGGCTGGACCACATACGCGGATATATATACGCATAGATACGGTCTATAAAGGATGTTCACAAGAACATAAACATATTTCGAACCCTTCTTAAATGCGGTTGATGTGAATTGATTTGATGCTAGAAGATGGGTGGAACAACTGTAAAACACGACTCGATTAATATCATTCGCCTAAAGGTGGTAGGTTACAAACAATAAGGTAGCTCGATGAATACCTTCGTGGGTTTTCGTATTAACCAAAACATGTAATCATCGGCCGAAGCAGAAAAACTAGCGGGATTACTTTCGACTCTTCCCACATCGCTTCGAATGTGATCCTCGGATGCACCTGAATCAGGCTCCTCTCTTGTACGCTTCCTCTCCTTTGCCATTCAACACTGCAAATCAAAGGCAATATACATGCCTGGGCACAAATGTAGAGAAACTGAGGACACCGGTTGCGAAAAGCGAACCGAGCCGAGTTCGTCCCCATACAAGAACCGCAGAACTTCAGCAACCTGCGTGCTGGGCGCTGCCAATCGCGCAATAGTGCACCACCAAAACCTCTAAACTGGCAATAGAAACGTTCCAAATTTTTTGCATCATGCGTCTGAGAACGTCAGATTATTTTAGTATACAAAGATTCTGCTCACTGAAGCACTGGAAGTACTCGTTCTTGAATTGTCCAGCTTCTCGGAACATGAAAAATACTTCCATACTTCCAACCAATCATTGCACCATCTCATGACCGGAGTTATCGGAGTTATCAAAGCACCAATTCTTCCTCATGAACGGTCACCCACCGTTACGCGAGACCGCGTTTTTTGGGAAGATTCCACTTTTGATCGCCGACAACGATTCGCTCCCAGAAAGCTGATCTAAAGAACTCCCGAGCAGCTATCTAGGCACATCGATTTGCTCCGAGCTTTTGCTTTGTCAAATCATGCAGCTCCACTCGATGCACCTTGCATAAAATCTGCTACGAGCGAGTGATAAAGGGCAGTGAGACGAGTTATTTCAAGCGGTTGCATTCACAAAACAGTGCAGACGGCAGTGCTCTATCACCTACGGCCGACGGTAATCCCGAGTAAGGCCTATCCCCTTGCTTGATGTATCTTCCAAAAAACGTTTCAACCAAGTCACAGTGGTCTTCTTGCGACAAACTATTTCGCCTTCAGTTATACAAATTTCTTCAGATATTTTCTCGGTATCACGGCCTTCCTTTCAATGACAATACAAACGCGTTCCTACAGCAACTTTTTGTTCATCCACTTCGAGTGCACAATTATTCAGAAACCACGCCAATACATGTTTCAGAGATATCAAACAGATACGGCAACTTGGTTTCTTGGTTTTTTCTTCAAATAAGTGTAAAAGAAAATGGCTATTTCTACTCGAGAACCTTCGTACCAATTAAGCGAACCCCCTTTAGTTTAGGGCTGCCGCTTCTAGAAATTACAGAGGCATCTGTGGCATAATTTTTGCCGTGAAGTAGTTAACCTTTTTCCGTCAAACAGGTAACAAAGGCGAATAGATTTGTCGCAGTTACCACTAAGCTGCCAACTGCAGAAAGCTCTAATTAGTTGTCGTCATGAATTCGTGCGAAGAAAATGACATAAAAAGGATGGGTGGATTAGCACGGCAGGCAGCTGGCGTCTCATTATTCCGTTCAGCTCAACAGTGAGTATCATAAATTACCTACAAAAAAATACACTGTCGGGGCAGTACTTCCGTATTTTAATTAGAACAAACCGCTCACACAATTCTTTCGCAGAAGTGTAATCTGCTGCCTTCACACGTATCCAGCTCTCTCCGAAGCCGACAGATCAGTGTGAACCGGTTGCAAACGAAAATTTGCAGGGGGTGCGGGCGGAGCAATGTTGCTTAATTTGAAAGAAAGGTCGTGCTTGTTGAGGACGAGGGAAAGTTCGTCCGAAAAGCTATGGCTTATATAAGGGATGCACAGCGAGGCTAGGGTATCCCTCTCGTGTTTCATATGATGTATTCGATGAAGATGGGAGGGGTTAACGAGCTGCTGTCGTTTGGAGCTGGAAAAAAGCTAAATAATAGCCGTTGCCGGCAAAAATAAGCTGATCTCATTGAACGGAGATCTCCTTGCTGTTGTGGCATAAATTGAGGCAGATAGCATGGATGGCTTTTATAAAAGATATAACGTAACGTTTGATGTTGGGGAGAACAGAATGTGCATTAACGCGAACATTTCATGAGGGAATGCACCAAATGAAGCAGAATTTACCCGCAGAAGGAAAGGAGGCAGCATTATTGAGGGCATCGAAAGTGTGTTGCAGACGATCAGAAGACCGAGCAGTGACAAGTGTGTCATCGATATAACGAACGCACAATGTGGGATTAATAAATACTGAGCGGCATTCGAGGCAGCCATAAGCAGGAATCGATCATTCAAGACAGGCCATGAGCAAGAACCGTCATATACTGCTACGAGGCTTTGGGTAACTTCCCAGTGCGATTGTGTAGAAAATGTTGAGCAACTGAAAAGATGAAATGGGCAACGTACTTCAAATGAATTTAGATGAAAGCGGTGAAAGAGATCTTCATGGCGTTCTGTCTGATATCTTAGAGGACCGGGAGACGGCTTCTTTCGAAACCAACAAACAACCATCACTTGACTTCATCCAGTGATAACGGCGTGCAAACAAAACAAAACATATCCTCACAATATCCAAGCATGAAAAGCGCAAAACAAGCCGCTGAGCTGTTTCACTTCCGGTCGACGCACTTAGCCACAAGTGCGCGCGCACGAGAGAGACGGAGAGAGACCGCGCGCGTCCCCGGAGAGCGGCACGATAGTGGTCACTCGGCACTCGGCAGTAAATATGAAAATATACAGTAAGGGAACAAAATTCGAAAGACGAGTTTCAACACATTTTGAAGAGCATTGAATGCTCTATCAGAATCATTAATAAGCTGGGACAAAAACAAGAACTTTTCTATAAGATCAATTTCTTATGTGACGCGCAATCGACAAAAATTCCACGGTCACCGATATATCAGGGCCTATAAGCGTATAAAGGAACAAGATTTGGAAAGAACGACTAGGCACATTTTAAAGAGCATTGAATGCTCTATGAGAATCATTAACAACATGAACTCTGCTTCCTTCGATTAAGTTGTGATTACTCCATTTATGCTTCTACGGCGGGAATGGGACTGCATATGACGAATATAAGAGCTTCCGCCGCACCTAGCATATCAGCGCTCTTTTGTTCGATTTAGGCGGGTTTCTCGTGGTTGCAACCGCGATCAGACCACGCGGGTTAAGGGTGAGAATTTGCTTGTGCGTCAACTGTTTGCGGTGTCGGTTCCCTTCATCGGAGCCAGGATGGGTAAAGTTTCTTGAAGATTCGGAGTGCTCTTAAGACAGCGCGAGCTGAAAGGAGGACTTGTTTTCTTGAGGCCAAAGATAGTGGCAAAGCCGGCGATGGCCATGTTGCATGACGTTGATCTGGGCACTGCTACGGAAATCGCCGTGGCTGACGCCGCAACTGTGACCGACAGTCGAACGATGGATGCAAGCACCACGACCGAGAATCGGATGACAGATGCGAGCACAATGACTGACGAGTGCGAGCATTCTGAGAAGTTCCCTTCGATCTGGCCAAACTGTTCGTCTCAATTGAATGAGGAAGCGGTGAGTGTGCTACTGAATTCATTAAAAATGCTTCGCAATCCTTTGGTTACTTACTTCGTATTCCTGTATAGCTTTAGAGGCTCAGTACGGCTAATGCCTTTACCGCTTGTCGGTAACACTTGTGAGGTAATGGAGACGAGTTGTGAGCAGAACAACTGCAGGAGCGATGTTGGGCAACAGAGACGTTAGTAACACAATCGTTAGCATTATTAGGAAGAAAACACAGGTTTACAAAACCTTGTTGGTCGAAGTAACAGAACCTGTTTTCTGTGGCCTTCTAGCGCACATTCTCGTTTCTTAGAAGAAAACATTTCAGAGTGTGTGTGTCCTAAGTGCGTCTCGAGATCTAAGCGATACGTTTTCCACTCGTGGAAATCGGCGCTCCTTGATGATGAGGGTTGGTGAGAACGCCGTTCATGTCTATCGTTTAACAAAGGCTTATGTTACGAAGCGGTACTACCGATGTTCCACTTGTGAAACAATCAACAAAACAACCCCGGAGAAGGAAAGGCCGAAGCTGATAACGACATGTGGTTCAACAGCCAGCTCACACGATCCCGAACATCACCTTCGACTTGAACATCTACGTGTAGATAGCGACGGGGGAGTCTGGCAGGGATGCTTCGAAGAAATAGCTATATATGGCTCGGCAGGCTATATTCCTTGCATTGTTTTCTCCGCCTTTTCATCAGAAATAGACGGCGCACCTCTGATTTCTCCCACAATAAGTTATCAATTGAAGAAGCACCAAAGTTACCAAGATTTAAGAACGAGGAAAAATTTTTTATTTAATGCACTTAATTCAAGCTATGCAAAACTTGCACTACTTATGTTGTATCTCTTTGCTGTGATCGTCGCTATATTTGAGATTTCAGATATTGGCTTCACCTCTCTGACAGAGACCAACGATCTTGCTGAGGAACGGCAGCGGCTGCCACCTCGAACCAGTACTCGGGTTTCGATAATTCAACGAGCGACTTCTTTCCTCTATCGCGCGCACATGTCAACAGCTTCAATTTTTTGTCAATTGCGCGTCACATAAGAAATTGATCTTATAGAAAAGTTCTTGTTTTTGTCTCAGCTTATTAATGATTCTGATAGAGCATTCAGTGCTCTTCAAAATGTGTTGAAACTCGTCCTTCGAATTTTGTTTCCTTACTGTATATTTTCATATTTACTGCCGAGTGCCGAGTGACCACTATCGTGCCGCTCTCCGGAGACGCGCGCGGTCTCTCTCCGTCTCTGCTGTGCGCGTGCGTTGTGGCTAAGTATACCCACACCTTTCATGAGCAGTGCCATTTTCCACAGTATTCTCACACTAGTTGCAGGACCTCTTAGAAAATCTTACAGCCAAATATAGTTAGCAACACGCCTCGCCTCAAACCGAAGCGTTTCGCTCAAAATACGAGTCCTTTGTAGTAATTTTCGATGTCACATTCACAGAACCACAGGTTTGCTGTCGATGGTGTAGCACCGGCCCCAGTCGGAGTTCTGCAACCATTACCCGAATCCCTCAGCCGTCGACGACTGCGTCCTCCCATCGGATCACTTAAATCGCTTTGTACCTAATTGCAGCTGGCTATGCGGCTGAGAGTTGATGAAGCATTGATGAATCAGCTGGGTGTCTCTTAAGCTGCTTGAGATAAGTGACGAGTAAAAAAAACTACGAATGAAATAATTTGCTCTCACCGATGGCATAAATCGTCTATTAAGGATCTTCCTTTTTGGAAAAATTGAAGAGGTAGACGGATCTATGAGCGTATGGACTCACATAAACACGCATAGAAATATAGAACCGCAGATAATTTCACAATAATTTCTATCAGAAAGGCACTTAGCGCGTAATCTTGATTATGTAGATTTCTTTATTATGACATGGATATCATGTACTATCGATTAGTTCGCGGTATTTCCTGCTGTTCACATTTAATCCGAATAAAGCAGTCCTGCACCAACACAGTTTCTCGTTGAATACAATTTTTTAATAAGTATGACGGACTCGGCTTACACTGGTTTATAATAAAGTGAATACCAATAAAGCTCAATTAATCGGAACAGTTTTAAGTTTTGTCTAACTGAAGTGTAAACCGAGCATTTGAGCAGTTTCAGCACCAAACTCAGCTAGTTTTGCTTACCCACACGAGAATTTCAATGACGACGAGACTATCCTCTGAGCTGTGAGGCATTTGTTACTCTCCGTCAGTAGTTTCGTTTCAAAAAATTTTTTGAGGGCTGCAGTTACAATGTTCTTCGATGAGAGGAACGAAGAGAATAGGAATGCCTTTAACTGAAAGTATTCAACGAGCGGTTATAACTTAATTTTGCAATAGTTCTGATGTTTCTGTACGTACGATTTCAGTTTTTCAAAACCGCCGTTCCGCATATTTGCATATGTTTTCCTTTTTGTTGTATGAGAAAAGAAGGCAAAAGTGAACTTCAGTGGAGACAGCGCATGGTCATCACTCTTAGTTTCAGAAGAGAGTGTGGGGAGGCGGGAGGGAAAGGGCATGGGGAAGGGAGGGGGGCGTATTGCAGTCAACTGATCCGAGCCTCACCAGCTCCAGTAGAAGCCTTGAGGCCATGTGAACCGACTGACATCAGCGACATAATGGATGGGACGATAACGGCTCGATGCCGTACAACTCGACGCTAGTACGCTATTTTCCTTATTTCACCGAATGAATACTTTGTGGCATCTGCAGTGGGTGATGAAGATAGGATATTTATTTAATTTCATACACGTTTTGTTCCATGCACAAGCACACATCATAAAAAAGTGACGAATAGATGCGTAAGTGAAAACCATCAGAAACGTCGCTTTTTTTCAAAGGAATAAACGTAAGAATGAACAAGAGCGAGAACAAATAGGAACCCGAACGAGAGGAGAACTCATGTTGTGCCGGTTTGTCTTATCAAAGATTATTGTTTCCGCATCAATCACTGCAAAATTTCTGGAACCATTTCTTATTGCATTTCATAGTGATATTCTCAGAAATCATCATAACTTATGTGGAAGTTTTTTCTTTGCTGCTAAATTCTGAAATCTAATTTCAGAATTGGTAGGCTTGGGACCAATTTAGATGCTTTTTGTGATCGCTTGAAATGTAAATTAAGAGATATATGATTGCTCGAACATTTCTAAGATATTGGCAATGTTGAAAAGACATACATATATTCACTTACACCGTTAGTAATTACACAAATAGTTTTGAATGTATTCCTGTTAAAAAACTCAATTGAAGACCTTTATGCTAAGCAATGAATAAGGAACCGGAAGGCTGTGCGACGAAAGCTTTCCGTCGCAGACTGCTTCCAAGGAATCTAGAACTCTTTCTGCATGAATACTCGAAATGCTGTCTTGGCACCGGTGTAAAAACACAGCATGTAATGCATTGTCCCTAATCGAATATACTGGGATAGAAAAAGTTCATCTCGCACTGTCACTGGCACTGATAGCGAGAAGCACGCAACAAAAACAATATACTACACATCCAACTTTCGATAAGGAAAATGATTTCCTCAGTGCAACAATTTTTCGAATGTATTTATAAACTTTCAACAAGCGCTTATCGAAATTTCTTAAAACCGAAGCCGCAGCCATGTCTTAGTTTCTTTTCTGTGAGTCCATTCTCCTTAACCGCTCCCCTCAAAGTGCGTTGGCTTTGAAAGGTTGCATACGACTATCGTCCCTTACGCTTTTTTCCCAGGTATTCGCTAAATTTAAATGATTGAAAACAGCGTAAGTTCTGAGACTTATGAAGGGTCAATAATTCCGATAAGTGATAGCTGGTCGGCAAATATGGAAATTTCCCTGAAAGCACTCGAAGAGCAGAAATGATATACTCGAGATGCTCGAAAGTGGTTCGAAGTGCATATGTTCTTTTGATATAAAACGGGTTTGATTGTTTTTAGATGACGTTTGCTGGTTACTGAACTCTCATACGTTTTCAAGAGAGAACAAGTTCTGTCAGCTAAAACTTCAGGTTGCAGTTTGCACTAAATTTGGAAAGCTGCCTAGAAAACAAACGAAGAAAATTATTATTTCCTCTACTTTTGGTTGTAACTAGTCTTTGTGATAATACTTCTCTGACAATGCTTGGTCGTGACTATGAGATTGCTAGCCATTCCTCAAGGTTTCTGGGTAGGGATGCTTACGCTAATCTCACCAATGTTTAAGGTTACCCTACTGCAAATTTCTAAAAACGCAATAAACTGTAAAATCTCACTTATAAAGCCGGGACGTAGTAGGCTTGCTATAATGGGTGACCGCCGTGAGGGGTGAAGGATAGGAGCTTGCAATTTCAGAACTATAGCTTATCGGGGTTTCCGAAGGAGGTACAAGGTCTTGTTATGTTGCCGTATAAAAATTCCCGATTTTTTTGCATACCTAAATCGTAAACCGTTATTGCCACTTACCCTAAACCTAAACATTTCATCGGCTGCTTATTTTTCACGACGTCCAATCTAGTTCGATTTCTTTTTTCGTTCGAAAACGACCTATAATCGAATAAGAACTGTTAGTCATCCTCAGTTTTTCAAAGAACAGGCTAGTCATTCTCAATTTCTCAGAGAGGTAGACAATCGAGGAGATAATGATGAGGAGTGGATTAATATGGGAATAGAGATTTCATACAAGGATTTTATTTTATTTTTAAAAAATGTGCTCAAAACTAAAAGAGCGATGGAATAGAGACTCCATAGAGATGAAAAGTGAAGGAAGTGATATTCTCCTTCCTTACGAGATTTTGCAATGTTGCCAGATTTTACAGAGTGTCGATTTTTACGGATTTACGGCCTTTAAAGAGCAGCTCTTTTAAAAAATGCTCGAAAAATTGTGGCTGTTCTCAAAAAATATCCAAAAGTTCCCTTTAATTTCAATGATCTCTTTCATAAAGTTGTTTTTTCTTAAATTTCTGTCATTTCGAAACCGGCTTTAATTTTCTTCGAAGACACAAATCGGCGTTGAAAATGTTTCCTTTTTATGAAAAAAACGTCTCCATTCAACGTACGACTCCCATTAGAGATTCTGAAACAAGTTTTGGTATATACAATCATCGTACAATTGAAGAACCGGCTATCCTATCGGCAAAATGTGCCTGTCGATAAGTAAATTGCCTGTCACCTCGCCCTTAGTCTCCTATTAATTCTTCAGCTGATTGCGATTCCATAAATGCAAACCGTTGCATATTAGCAAAACAATTTGAAGTGTCATAACAGCACTACGAACCGCACCGCTCATAAGAGGCATAAGAGGCAAATCAGCACGCCATTCGTTGAAGTTATAGACAAATACGCGAGAAAACATCTCTGGGATATATGTTGTGAAAATTTCTGACATCTAAACACTAGCGTGATATTTGAACATCATTCAAGACTCATGCATTTGATATGATTGCGTGAATGGTGCATATTAGTGACAAACAAAAATTCACCTTCAAAATACATTCAATTATTACATTTATTAACGTTGAAATGCGCACTAGTTTTTCATTGTTGACTAGTGCATTGTACCCTATTTAGAACCTCTCATCATGAACTGAGATGATCGAGCCGCTTGGTGTGCGGGATGGGATAGCATCCAATTCGATTTGCTCCTTTTGATTGCGACGATGCTTGAATCCACAACAGTGTTCATCGATACTGCAAGACATAAACGTCTGCAGAGTGTAAATCGATTTTGCTTGAAGGAACCACAGAAGACATCCAAATAAAACGCTGATTAACCCTGAAAAAAGCTGTGTTTGGTAACAGATGATAAATAACTGCAGCAATCAGTGCAGACAACCGATTTCTGTTGAGCCTCTATTGGCCTAAAAAGCATATAATAGTTGTGAGTTGTGCACTATTAACTACACATGTGAATTGTGCAAAAGTCTTAAATCAATGTATAACTTTTCGCGTGTGAACATATAAAGGAATACACCAATTTTTATTACAGCTTCAGGTCACGGTAATAGATAGAAATCTAAGAGCATTGCTGATATACTCACTAATTCTCTGTGCGATGTCATAACTGTCTAATATGACAGGAATTTACTTCGATGCGCGCGTGCTACTGGACTCACAGGTCTCCAAAATGGAAGGCGGCGGAGGGATGGGAAGCAAGGAAGAAAAGCTGGTATATACTAGCCCTCCTTACACGGTCCGGAAAAGAGCGGAACTCGTCGCATTCTATTCAGCAAAGTTCTTTCACTTGCGCATGCAATGCCTCTCTAAACCCCACTAAGCCTCCCATCCAAGATCTCCTCGAATCGAGAACTGAAAATAGTTCTGGTACATGAAGACTGCTATCGCATGCCAGGATTTTCCAAACAACCACTGCGCACCACTTGTTCAGGAATCCTCAAACAACCATTTCAGGGTTTTTTACTATTCGTGGAGCTTTCGCATGCGAGATTCACGACCATAAGTGGTGATGTTGTGAAGGCAAGTGAGTCTGCTTCGAAATGGATTAGAAGAGCTCATAAAGTGTACTTCACAAAAATGTTTGCTTTGCGATAGGTTGTTTTCGACACAAAATCTTTTAAACATGCAAGAAACTTGATTGCTAGCGGATCCCTCGCATGGCCTGGAAAGGTATGCTGCACCTCTTCCTCCCTTCTCCCCTAAAAGTTGGACAAACCGATGTGGGAAAATCAAGTGAAATTCTTAACCTAGATGACCTTTGCAAACAATGCTGGTGCCAAAAAAATGATGAATAGGATAGTGTCAAAGCTTCCAGGGCTCATGGGCTAGGGCATTTGCCAGGAGGAAGCATGAGAGAGCTTCATAAAATGTTATATCCCTAGCCGCGAAATCGCCGAGAGGAGACCGAGGGAGGAGCAAGAGGTGCCGGCCTGCGAACAGTCGAGGGATAAGACTGACTTCGACGGGCTGAGGCCCGCCTTATATAGGCTTCGGCCGACCCAAAGTACAAGTTGAAACAATGACATGACGCGAACACGAACAATGACATGGCGCGCAAACACAACGCTATAAAAGCAAAAGGTCACTGTTTCATCACACAGAGATATCTTGGGTTGGCTCTTTAACGCCACACCCAACATAAAAGATTAAGCAATGGTTTTTAATCAGGTAAATTGTGAAAAGAAGTTGCATTGTACTGACGGTTCATTTATCATTTGCATGCTACCAGAATTAAGAACAATTGTGACATATGAAAAACGTTGGAATCATACTGTCGGAAAATTATAAAAATATTTTTGCACAGTCTGAAGGTACAGTGATAAGAAACGCAAAGAATGAAATGGTTTTTGGACGGACGCAACGAGAAATGCTCACCTGCCACTAAAGTAGCATAGAAACACGCTGAAAGATGGAACTCCAGCACCGACATAACACCGTCAGCAGTAGGAAAACGAATTCGAAGGTGTCTCGGCAAGAAAATGAAGTATATGAGATCAGAGAGGACGATCGCCGTGCCAACAGTAAGAACCATCTTGCAGAAGTAATGTGGGACTAGGCACAGCACCAGCATCTCGATCAACCACAGTCCGAACGCTGTCCTGTGTTTTCAAAAGTTGCACTTCAGTTATCTCTCTAATAATGGGACGATGATTGGTGAAAACCTTTTAAAATCTGCTACAAATTCATCGAATTCATTCGAATATTTTCAGGCTTCTTCAACGCTGCAAGCAGTTTTTTACTGCCTTCCTTGCCCTCCGTGCATACACAAGTCAACGGTACAGAGGAAAGCATTCTACATATCCTACTGATGTAGTTTACAGCACTATACGTGTTTATATATATCAATCTTCAAGTTCTAACAGTATCGGTGAAAGGAAACAAAAACTTCGTCGCCACAAGAAATTTTGTGGAACGTAAAATGTTGGTAGAATTTAAGATTGCATATAAATCTCTCTAATCTTTTTATATCTAACAACTGTGATCGAATGATGAAAGAAGTAGCTGAGGATGTATAGAAGTTACTATCAGCGGTATTAATGTTGCTACATGATAAAGTCATATCTATATTAAAAAAAGTTTTACCACAACATGCAGAGTGTATAATATCCAGAAAGACGATACTGCCTGCCCCAAACAAATCCGGCCCTGTCAACACTGAGATACTCGATAACCTTGAGAATTGGATACGGCAGTCCTTTTCTCAGACTATTTTCGAGCTCTCTTTCCATTGAGAACACTACAAAACAGCAATTAAAATAACACGTTCATTCTAATATCCCATAAAATGATTTTACTATGTTAAAATATGCTCATTTAGCAATCATTTATTAAAAAACTTGCGATGAAATGTGTTTTAAAAAAACACTCAGGAGATAGTGCATAATTTCTGTTATACAATCTTAGTGCAGCTGTCAATTATGGAACTGCAACTACGGCAACAGCAAATGTGCAGAGTTAGTTAAACTGGTTGGATTTTGATCATGGTGACTAAAAAGTGATCTCCATGATCGAACGTTGACTGATTTCATGCACCACAGTTCAGATATAATATGCACGCGACAGCGTTGAAACTGACTTGGAACAGGTGATGTGGGGATCAGAAGTTCAAACTTTTGATTAGGGTAAAGTAAGAAGACGAGATGACTTAGCCTGGTCAGGTGTCCAAAAGTAGGCTCCAGGACTAAATATTAAGAGCTGTCCAAAATTAAGACATTTTGCTAATTTGAAACTGCTCAGTTTTGTCGACTACACTCAACTTTATTTTCTATCGCGAAGATGCTTTACTTTATAGGTTAGGAATGAATAAGCAGTGTGGTGGTTAATGCTGGCGAGAAAGCTGTACACGGTGTTAGTGCGATGCAATGCACACGCCACATGATGATACGACGTTTTATGACTGTGTTAGCTGCATTCACATTTATGTACTGAATGAAACACCTACAGTAAGGAAATAACATCGCATAAAAGTTTTGCTGCAAATTCGCCGTCTTTTTATTTTTGTAACAATTTTTTTTGAACCGTCTGTTTGCTGCACAGCTGAATTCCATCTTTTAAAAGCATCGTAGAACTCGGTAAATTCTAGAACACATCGAATTTAGCAAATGATTGGAAACAGTTTCTTTTTGCGGCACAAACAGTTTTCTGATGATGTGGATCAATTTTCAATCAAAATGAGCAAATTTGCACTGCCCCCGCAATAGGAAAAAAGGGGAATATATTGAAGAATTATGAAACACAAATTTCCTCAGCAAATTATCAAAAAAAAAGTGAAGTTTGTTTGCATAAAACGAGAGAACAAATGCAATGCAATGACCGTTCAAGAATTCGAATCGTTCGTTGTACTCGAGACCAGCAAGCGGGCTCGATCCATATCTATCATTCGTTGCAGAAACAGCTGCAATCAGCGGATGTAAATATTACATTTATCATTCGCATTGTAAATCGAAGGTATACTTTTGTTTTATATTTCGCTCTGTTACTATTACACATTTTGCTATATTGTAATACAAATTGCTTGAATGTCTTTTATATTTTGAGTAAAGCTGATCAAAATGTAAAACATTATACGTAAATGTTTTTTTTTACTGAGAATAGTAAAGAATACATATAGATGAATTATCGCATAAGAAGCATTATCTGCGTAAATAGATGTTGTAAAAGAGCGAACACTGATTGTTATTTTCCTGTTTTGTTCTTTTGCATTTATGTTTTTTAGGCAGTGTATGCGTCCAAGAAAACACTTTGCGTTGCAAAAGGACGGCTCGAGTACTACATAATGCACCTCAACTTCGCCCAAGTGAAATGTGGCAGTGATTTGTGCCGTTTCAAATGCATTGGCCGCGTATTCACGAATCGGAAATTCCCGACCAACCTGCCGTGATTGTTTAATGAGTTCACGATCGAATTCGCCTAATTGGAAATTCCGACAGATTTGCCATCCCATTTATCAGAAAGATTGCAGCTATCAATTTTCGTATTATCTGCCCATCAATGATATCTGTTCGTATTATCTACCCATCAAGTGTATAAGGCAATTTTCAAGTTCTAAAGTGGTTAAAACTACACCAAGCAATCAGCAATGAGCAACTTTTGAGGGGGTCATCGACGGCGTAGTTGCTTATTAAGATGATGCAAATCAACAGAACGGTCTTACCAGTTAAAGTAACGTTGACGTGGTTAAGGCCCATCCTTACACCTAAAATCGCATCCATCCTTTCGTTCGTAAACGCCTTATACACTGATGAAATTCGGAGACTACCTTCATGCCAACACGGATGATGCAATGCGACTGCAAAATAATTTCCATCCCAAAATGTCCACTCGATTTCTCCGATCCATTTTTAATTGATGTACACTTTTTGTGAAAGACAACGAATATAAGTGGAGAAGGGGAACATGGAAATATATTTCATTTCTCCACTAAAAGCAATCATGACACACAACTCTGGAAAAAGACTTTTTTCAACTTTGACTTTCTATCCTTGCCTTTTTATCCTTTATCCTTCCCTCCCTCCTTATTTTTGAAATTTCCAAGAAAACTCATATGGGTATTATGTGCCTAGAGTTACAAATGGGTGTATGCGAGACAAATTATTATTACTTGTTTGATGTTACTTCTCTATGCCAAATGACCGCAAATACTAATGTGAGGGTAGTATGAGAGTGCGCTGGAAAAGAAGCACTCGAAAACTGTTGGTTTCTTCCCGTACGTGAAAGGCATTAGAAAGGCTGCCAGAAATACTACTTTTTAAAATTTCTATATCAGTAACATTCTGCAAGAACTACGAGGAGAGTAGAGAGGAAGAGGGCTTGGCGGAGAAAGGGGGGGGGGGGGGGAGGGAAGGAAGGAAAAAGAGAATGTAATTTGTTTCTTGAAACGTCTTTCGTGTACTCATGTGCACCTGGGCATGCCCTATAAATATGTGAAAAACTGCCCCAAAATTTTTGAAATTGGAATGGTGGAGTTCTCCTCGAAAATAAAAAAAAAAACTGCAGGAAAAAAGTTTTTCGACGAACTATGATATTTGCGGACATTTTCTTCATTCTTATACTATGCGGCAGCAGCAGGCTCAGCAAATTCAAAAACATCCAACTGGTGACTGTTCAGTTGAACATTTAGAGGATTTCCTAAGACCACAAACTGGAAGCAATGTACCTCCTCTAAGATATTTCATCCCTTAAAGCGTAACATAATTATGAATGCAAAGGGCATGTTGCACAGAGGCAATAGAAAATACCAGCGACTTTATAGTCAAAAATTTGAGACGGTAAAGCTTTCAAGTAATATTACAGTCTTATAAAACGAATTACGAATCACCATGCATCACAACTCGCAGGTTAATGAGAGGTTCCGAAGGGCATTCAAGCTCACCGCGCTTATAGCAGATTTCAAAATGGAGTGGAAAACCTTATTTCATTATAAAGTAGAGAAGAGACTTTTTACTGCGCTTTTTGGTAATCTTAAAGAACGGTATCTGAACATATTCAACTCATGGAAAACAAAAAATAGACTGGGGAAAACTTTTCAGCCTATTTTCAGCAAAAAATCACTTTGTAAGTTTCTTCTAAACTAGTGTCACAGCACCTAAACGTTCATGAATTTCTCGCAAAAGCTTTTGTAAAGGAAGTTATTACAATTACCTGACATAGCTGTATTGCAGGTGCATAGCCAGTTTGGTAGTGAAGCTTAGCTAAGTGCGAGTCTCATTAGCTTCTTGATAGGACAGCCGCGCTAAAGGCGAAAAATGGAGAAAAGTATCGAGGAAGCTGAGAGAATTTGGATTTTTCTGCGCCGGTCAACCAAATCGTCAATCGCTCGCTCAAATATTCGGAAACAGTGGGTTTGACAGTACGTTTTCTTATGAAACCAATCAAGTCGTACAAGCTCTCAGGAAAGAAAACTTGCCCTGTGCTCGCACAACAAAACAACCATTAGGAAGCACTGAACCATTTCAAGTGCCGAGAGGTTATCTGGAAGAATATCATATGGGATGAAATAAAGTAGGCAGGTCATCCACTGAATGTCACAATGATAGATCTTGTGATTCAAGAGACACGAAGTCACTATAATGCATGGTTACATAGGGATGTCTTACAAATAAAACGGTTGTGCAAAATGCGTTGAATAGTACCGCATTATAATGCGAAAATACAGCGATATGATTCAAATGATTCAGCAGCATCAGTGCAAAAAATACGCAAATAAAAGAGAAAGAAAGTGCGGCAGAAGGAGATGAAAAATCGACTGAGCCAAATTGTTGTTCACATTGTCATTCCGTGATGTTAGCAAAGTATGGATAAAGAATGAATGAATAGATGTTGGGGAATGGGATTTCGAAGCGCTTTATTTTAGGTTCACGAATGTGACAGCCGAATCGTCATTTGCGATTAGATTCGGGCGTTTATTGTTCGGAAACCTGTCGAGGCGAAGCCGCAGCAATGAGACTACCGTCACCAATTCACAATGAGACATTCACATCGCCACCACAACAAAAACATATTAATTGCATACACTCACAGAAAACTGTACTTAATGAGAGAATAAAGGAAACATCCTCTCCCAACTCTAAAAGGTAATTATTGACGTACATATGGAATGGCAAAATCGCGTGCAAGGGGAATATACGATCGTTATTCCTAACTGCGACTTCTTACACGGGAATGCAGCCAGACAACAATTCGCCTTCAAGCGGTCCTTCCCATTTGTCCTTCCCGCATAAGGAATGAATTGGGAAATGGAATCTCGAAATGCTTTATTTTAGGTTCACTTTTTAAGGTTTTCCTCACTCTTCCGTCAGAATTCATCTTTTCCCGCTAGCCCATATTGCTTCATGAATATGTCTCCTTCATAGGAACCAACTTTCTCCCATTTTCTCGATAATCCTTTATTTTTCTGTAAAGGACTTTCACCTCTCCCGCAATCCGAAATTTTCTCGAGGTCCTCCTGGCGTGTGCAAGCGTGTCCACGAAAACTTCTTTCTTCATCCTGAACTGCACATCTAATAATTAGAAAGAGAAATAGTTTGCTGCCGAGCCGCCTCACTTTGCTTTGATCCTGACACCAAGGCAAAAAAAATGTATAAGTAATATGCATTAGAAATTTGTCATAAAATACAGAGAAGCAGTCACATGACGCAAAAAGTGCACTACAAGCATTGAAACAAACCGAGGATAATTGCTCCAACGACCATACTGAAAATGAAGGTAATCGTGGAGGCGAGTCGATGCTGTCTCACACCGGGCAGAATAAGGAGGAAGGCAATAAGAGGAGTGACAAATATGGACGTAAGCCCAAAGATTTGCAGGTCGAACACGACCGGTGTACGGTTGTCACCAAACCAGGTAGGATCGCCATTCTCGCGGAACGCATCGAACCAACCGATCGTATGCATCTGCAATGCGTTCGCATCAAAACAAAACAAAAACACCTCCCATCATCAAAAGTGCGCACAAACGTTCTGACTCATTCTTCACATTCGGGCTGGTGCAGCTTGAGGTTCTCACATGTTGAATGGATAGGTCCCTCTGCAACATTTTCTTCCTATTTCCCAGCAAAATTTTTCCAACCCTTCCTAAGAAAAAATGAAACCATTTCCGCATATCAGTTGATTTCCCTTGACTGTTTCGTCGTTGCTGGCGGTTTATTTTCATTTATTACGTCTTTTTCAGAGGAAGTGAACGTTCTCCTCGTTTCCTTATTTGCTGGTCGGATGTCCATCAATTCCAAATTTCTATCAAATCGCGCTCATTCCATTTGTGCGCTGTTCAATTTTCTTATTTTATCTCAAACTTTTTTGTTTTATGTCAAGCATTAAATACTTGTGTCGCAGTTTCTCCTCACAAATGACACATTAAGAACTACGTGCGTCCTTTCCGCATATTATCCTTGTGCAGCCATTCCAGTTCACGTCCACTTGTCACCGCTCCCGGCAAATAAACTTCCGTACAACTTGCCTGTCATTTTGTGATCATTAGCAATGTCAGTGATTTGCCCTCCATATCTGTAACCTTGAAGACATCGGAGCATTGTGAGAACTTTGATTTGAAGAGAGTACGCGCTTCCGATTTGTATACACAAATTATTTGTTGCAAACATCGAAGCCTCTACTCAGGAATCGGGACCACACCTATATTTCTTCGAATTGCGATATTACGGGATCCTGCCCTCCCTCTTCATCTTGATTCCTGGTGCAATCTACCTAGCCCATGAGATAGTCAGTCCCCCCCCCCCCACCCCTACAACCCCTTCTCCCAAAACGCACAGCATTAGTAGAGTCCACACGAGGTAAGTCTGTGTATTATAGGCGATTCACGTATCATTTCTCCGCAAACAGCAGTTGCATTCACCAAACAAATTTGCAGCATGAGCTGCGCAATAAGTGCCCTCATCAACGTCGACGTATTGTTGTTAAACTTGTCGCAACAATAACGAGGCGCCGTGTAAGACTATTTATTGAATGCAAAATGGCCCTCCAGTACTCGAATTATGGAATCTCGAAACAAGCGACGCCAATTTTTAATCGATATTCCGATTAAATTGCATTATTTCTTTGACTATAGGCGAACTGAGTTCAAATCATTCCGTTAAATGAAAGCTTTCGAATAGATCCCTCATTGAATATAAATTCACGAACACTGAATTGAATGTCTCTGTCACTGCTGACGTATTCTTTCAGCGGCGTATAGGTGCATACAAACCTAAACATTAGAAGATGAGAAAAAAATTTACAAACGAAAAAAATGAAAATGAAAAATGACGTCATATCTTGATGCATAAGCCTCCCACGCTGCGCAATGTTTTTCCTGGACAAAAAAAAATTCGCCTTAAGCAAAAGCTTTCTGAAGCGTATGAAACATGAAGACATTACAGCTGGTAGTGTAGATTCTGAAGGACAATTAGGACACTTCTAGATTGTAGTTAATGTCCTTGCTGAAGGCCGCAGCAGCAGAATGTTCATTTTATACGCTGCAGCTTCGCTCCATATGTGTTTCTGAAGAGCACAACCTTGCGATGTCCTGCGTCCGTCTATGTGTATGTGTGTGAATCTGTTTGGCACTTTAAACCAGCGAAAATTAAGCGAGTGGACATTTACGGTTATGAGTTACATTTCATGAAGCGATACTGTCTCGTCTAACTAACAACTTCGAACTTATGGAAGTTTAAAGAAGCAAACAAAATTTTTAAGCCCATTTTGCATTAAGAACGTTAGGTGCAGCCTGAAAACGCCTTTTTCTCCACAGTTTGGAACAGCAGTTGGCCGCATGTGAAAACGCTTATTAGACATAGTTTCACAATTCTCTTCATTAGCGTTTTGCAGGCTTTGCATGTATATCTTTGCAAAACGCCCTAAAGCAACATCGTGTCCGTGTATATTGCTTGCGTTTACCTGGTTGTCCTGTGGTTTCAACTATAATAAAACTAAACTTGGCGTTATCAAAATGGGTCTCGGTATAAGTCTGCACCATATGATGTCCTGCACACTGCTCAAATAGGTCTGTCATTCTCGAAATAGGCTGCATAAAAGTTAAGTGTGCGTCACTTGTGTACTCCTTGACAACAGAAAAAAAAAACAAGTTTGTATGAACGGTTGAATTAGGTGAAGGCTGAGTGCATTATTGGGTATTTTTGTTTAAGTGAATAAAGGCTGAGTGCATTGGGTATTATGTGAATAAACAGGCTGGCTTGATTTGAATGCACAGTGCCAGCTTGCCCTGCATGGTCTTCCGTTTATTTATATGTTTGCAGGTGCAAAAAAGCGAAAACCGCAGCATCCGCCTCATTTTTTGATCTCATAACGGAGGTGTGTATAGCCTTTACTGCATTGTCAACTGGATGGAACATCGCGCTCGCTGCACCTGGACCGCTCTCTCCTCTGCGTCTGGATGGAACAGTAAAAGTGGTTTGAAAGCGTGCCGGATGAGCTGATGTGACCTGCTTTGTGCAATCCTGCTGATCAGATCAACAGCTATGATAAATTTATAGTGAGTGACCTGGATGTGTAATAATGCCGTATGAAGGGTTCTTCTTTCTATATCTTTACGATCCCACCGAATAAAATGTGATTCAATCGATCAGAAAATAGCGCAAATTTCCAGACATATTATAAAATTCGAACTTTGAAATTTGGTATAAAAGGTCGCTGAAAGAAATTGCAAGAGCGTGTAACGAAGAAAGTGATAAGAGAAATAAACTACTGAAGCACTGAGGCGAGATAAGAAAAAAGTAGAAGCAACAGCGTAAGTTAGAGGAAGTGAAGACAAGAAGGATGACCCTGTCTAAAATTCTCACTTACTGGACGCTGTCCACTAATTTTAACCAAAATGTTCTGTCGTTCATTGGTCTTTGCGTCGTTGCCTCGAAATTTCCTTGATTATGAAGAATTTGCGGGATATCCTTGTAAAGTTTTCGACTTGCCTACATCGATGTGAATCACTGATCACTGCATACCTAAAAGAGAAGGGAAATGCTTTTGAGACTGTTTTTTTCTTGGGAAAAAACTCTTTCAACAAGTAAGGTTGAGTTGATTGTTGGGAGATTTTTTCTTAAAATAAGAAATTCCTTTTCAGCCATGTTTGTTGAGGGAAGCAATTCCTTTTAAAATAGTCTTCTTTTCCTCTGGTGGGTTTTGACCACTGCTAACCCATGCGGCTGCAGTGTCAAACACAAGACGTTGTGGGTTCACAGAAGAGATTGACAGATCAAGGCAAGAAAATGACCACTGACTTGCATCACAATGCCCTCTAATAATAAAAGTTTATGCGAGAAGAGAAAAATTCTATTGTCAGAGAAAGTTCCGTCATGAAGTTCCATCAAAGCGCCTTCTACTGGAAAAATCTTATTTTCTTTGATGCAAAAAGTAGTTATCAGAAACATCGACGCTTTTTCGAGCACCAAAACAAGTCAATTTCAAAAATCGACAATGTAAGGCGAAACGAAAGCCTTTGCTGGCTAAAAAACTTAATCACAGATAGAAATCCGTAAGTGAGGGATACTTAGTTAAGACCTATAGCGAACAGTGGGCGGCGCCTCTGTGCAGAAAGAGCGAAATTCTGAGGGAAGTTGTGAGGGAAGGGAGATAAGAGCAGCCTGTTGCAAAATCGAAACAATGACCCTGTGGTGAAAATGATAATGCGCAATTAAAGGCACTGCTCGAGGTCGCAGCTACGCCTTTGTGTTGCATAATTTCCGGATTTCTAATTCATGAGTTTTGCACTGGTCCATGATGTCATAAAATTGGTCGGGTGAAAAACCGCAGAACAAAACAATAACACCTGAGACACTTAACGCAAACATAACAAGAGCGGAGCATGGTGGTCGCCTCAACTTCATACGATATTTCCGTTGCTTGCACCCCTCCTTGCCACAATTTGCCACTTCAATTTCATGTGAGCAATTTTTTGTAACGAATCAGTATTTTTTACGACACAAAATAATAAGCAAATCTTCCAGTGCTTCGTTATACGTTGTTAAAAAATAACTGTATTTGCAAAGCGCCTGTTGACATACAAAAATGTAAATTTTCGCGCATTTTATACCGATTAGAGATCATCATTACATGAGTCGCAAAAGATTCAGTCTTTTGCACAATATTTATGTGGACGCAGGATCATCAGAAAATATTGCAGTTATATGCAATTTGATTATTTTTTGACAAGTTTATGCATTGATTATTTTGCGATGAGTGAAACTGCCAAAATAGCGTCGCTTATCGTCTCTGCTGTTCCAGCACGTGATTTCATTTGTTCCTCCGAAGAGACAGATGCACAAATCAATCCGAAAGAGACTGTTTTTCATGCGGTTGTTCCAATCGTTGAGGCTACATGAATTCCGGTTCCCATTCGCCTGTGGGCACATACCCACATTCAAGGAACTATCAGGGTAATAGTTGTTCTTCAAAAATCCCAACAAAAAATATTGCAACGCTGTTTTCTGTCATTTTGGCGGAAGTCGATACGAAGCCGAGAATTGATGCATATATTCACAGTTGAAACGGCTGCATTCGCCAAGCATAAAAAGAGTAACACGCCACTGCAATTATTGAGAGAATACATTTGCTCTCCAGGTGAACATCAACATTATTATATAATAAAAAGCTTTTCTTTACATATGCTTAATACTTCACGTCGCAAACATCACTACTTCCGCATCATACACTGCCGATCAATGTGAAGCAGTTTAAGTCCTTCCCTTTTAATTGCTAGTTCAGAATATCATTGACAAGGATGTGCCCACTTCTTTTTTATGAATTATAAATGATTTATTCAGGTAGCGCCTAATTCGTTTTATCCATGACTTCCCTATCACCTGCTCTCTCTTAATTTGTTGCTGAAACATTCCTACAGCCTAATTCTTTTCGACATTTAAGTTGGCTGAACAGAGGCTTAGATTTACAAAGTTTGACCTTAAAAAATATTTGTTGTAGCACTTCCAAGCTTGAATGCACTGAAATATTTGAATGAAAATGGCTAGCAAAAATCCTCTAGCAGCAAATATAAAGCAAAACTTCAATGAGCATGCCACCCTAGAATACGTAAAAACGCATCGGATGAGAGCTGTCGGGTTCATCAATATTTCAGTAAGCGAATAATTTCGCTTAGAAGCCCTTTGTGATTTTACTATTGCAGTCGTTTGCGAGAAAATATTTGACATAAGCCAAAAACTATGAAAGATAATCGATATAAGAATAATGAATTCAGATTTGAAAACAATGAAAGAACGTACACAACGGTTTCGATGAGACTCCCGTATGGGCTGACACCAGCTCTCAATGCAATTCATTCGCAAAATGAACGCAACTACAGCATCGCATATAGGCGCAGTCGCCTTTACATGTAGTCGCCTATTTACAGTCAATATGGCTATATGTTCTGATTGATAATAAGACTTAATATTTGGCATATTCCTTTGATACGTACCCAAGCTGTCAGTGCAGCAGTTCTTCTTCGAATAGCGCTCAGTCATTCATGGAAACAAAAGAAACGCCAACGATTCTGTTTCTAACGGAAGCAGTGTCGAATGACTCAGCAAAGAATTATATCAAATGGCTATAAGCGCCTCAGCCAACTGTTCTGATGAGCAAATACTTGTCAAAGAAACCGTCGCCTCTCATACGTCATTTTTGAACGAACGTGATTCACTGCACTTTCTCCTTCCTGCCGTGAGAGTATTGGCATAGAAAGCATAATGTTCAGCAGCATGAAAGTGACTTAAGGTAAGGCTTTCAGGGGGCAATGAATGCACTCTTCGCTGCTGTGGTGATTGTTGACGAGGTGTTGTGCGAATCCTCAACAATAATAGAACAATGCTCTCTCCATTCTTGGACAGTATAAACAAGTAGGAGTGTATGCTGCATACATCAACAGGTAAGAAAACAACAAGTAATCAATTAGAGATAAGTCCTAATATCGTCAGCTGTCTCCACGTGGCCCATGTTTGCTCATCTGTGCAAATGTAGACAGATAGCTGTGACTAATTTAGGCGTGTTTTTAAGCGTGGAAAAGCCACAGCCATAAAAATTGCAAAAAATGGGATGAATTAGACAAAGGACACGCTGCCTGCTTCTTTCTTGCTGAATCGGTTTATCCATGCTATTAACTTCGGTGCCGTTGGTACTACAGTGTAACCAGTTCATCGTAGTTGGTGTACCGATGCGTACATGCAATTCAATAGTGCACAAGAAAAGAGATGTGAAAGCAGTTAAACACAACACTCCCCCCCCCCCCCCCCTTCTTTTTCCTCCTTCCCCCACCCCCCTTCGCTTTCACGGTTTTTCTAATCAGCTCAATCAAAGGTTCCAAGCAATTTTATTGTCACTGCACATAAAGTATTGCTCCTAATAACTTTATTATCCAGTTTTCTAATTCAGCATGAAAAAATACTCTTTAGAACCTTATCAGTTGTTGTGTCACGATTTTAATCAAAATAATAGCGGAAAAATTTTTCGGAAATGTGAGACGAATGAAAGACGGATATGTGTGGCATAAATTATTTCAGACAATATCTTTAATTCCCATATATACAAAAGGCTGGATATTAAAGATCGCTAAATCAACGAAACAATAGCTAAGCACAGCTTAATTAGATTTCTTGTGTAATTAATACTAATTAATATTACTTCATCCGATCACTCGCTGAGTGGGACATCAATTGTGATCGACAGCTAAAGACATATGAATCTTTGAAGTATGGCATTTCTAACGCTAATGCTCAAACACCTCTTAATCTTCAGTGAACCAAATTTGAACAACATTTCTCGTGCCCATCAGATTTTTCTTAACTTTGTATAATTCAGAGAATCGATATGCAGCTCCGAAACGAGATTCTACAAATTCATTCGCTTGGCTGATTCGATCTTTTCAGGTCGCAGAATGCAGTTCGACATTTTATGAGCACTCCGCGACAACCGGTTTAATTTATATTAACTATGCAATGGAATTTTTAAACAAGTCTTACTTTGCAGTCATTCGTCATTGACTGCTTCAAAGAGGTTATATCCCGATTGCATAAAATGAGCCGAGTATTACGACAAATAATCGAATCATCTCGTATTTATCCAAGAACACAAGTACGGCCATCAAAAGCGACACTTCATACTAATAGGACCTCACATCACTCCAACGTATTGATGAACATAGGGACAGTTCGTGTACTCATCTATGAATGTGAGATAAAATTTAATGAAGAATGAACATTTTGGAAATAAATCAACAAAATGATGCACGTGCGTATAGTGTGATTTCCTGTAAAGAATAGTTGAATTATCAATAAACAAACGAACGGTGTGTGCACTCGATTAGCGCACGCTAGATTCTGGTTCAGAAGATCATTTATAGACATAGGGACGCAACATAAGCGAAAACCGGCTCCAGACAATGCTGCTTCAGTTTGGCGGAACGCAACTGGCGCTGAATTGCCACCCCACTTGCCATAAGTGAATCACAAACGTTGCATTCCGAGACTTGAGACACGACAACAATGCAAATGCATTCATTTAACATATCTCGAAAGGTAAAGGAAGCAGAATTTTGCAAATTTACTGGTTATGTTATATGTGTGAGAGTGACGGAAAGGAACGTGTCTTATACGTTTATCTCTACGCAACGAACTGAAGGTTTAGAAAGCGACAGTGGTTTTCGTTCGTAGTTTTCTCTATGCAGCGAAAACTGAAAAATTGTTTGTTTCGAGATGGCGACAATCGGCCACAATGACAGCAAGATGACCATATGTTTACTAAATTCCTCGTTAACCTGATAAATCCAAGTTTAAGCAGGACAGAAGGGCTGTAATGAATGTTGGGCGTCACAAGAAATGTTATTGTAACACATTTGTTATTTACCGCATTCCACATGTGTCTTTAACGCATTAAAAAAACATTTTTATGGCAACAGCTTTTTGCTTAGAATACAGCGAGAAAACATAGCAATGAGTAGGTCAAAGGTGTATGCTCATTCATTGTCGAGAAATAATCAGCTCAACAATAACATTACTATAATATGATTAGGGGTTACTAATCGCACATTAAAATTTCGACGTGTGGAAATTTACCAATCGAAAAGGAACACTATAAATTTGGATTTACTTCATATGCGACAGGGTGACAATGGATGATTCAGCAAATCATTTCATCCAACTGTGCGTTTGAAAATCCTCCACGCTTCTGCAAAATGAACTCATTTTTTCATTTCTTCCGCGCTAATTTCCTATTATAAATTACAGATTACCGTTAATGAAAATCAATAATAAGAAGAAATCCTTTCGACACGTCAACGACTACTTGTAAAACTCTAAAAGCATCATATAATGCAACACTGAAGCACTCAGCCACTCATCTGCACCGTCGAATTACTCTATTAAGTCAGTTCTGTTATTAACGAATTGCACCACAGTATCTTTTTGATTCAAATACAACTGGCTCAAACTTAACGCTTGTTTGGACACTTAGTGGAAATTTTAATATACGTGAAACAACTAATTATAGTACACATTGTCTAAAAATCATTCGATTTATCAACATAGCTAACGGAAAGAAAACTTGAGTTGCAGAAAAATTAAACATGCGTAGTGTAACACAAAAGATAGCTGAACGACACAAACAACGCTTTTTTTTCAGCAATAGATAAGAGGTACAGGAATGCCTAAGCCAGATGGCAATATGTTCGGCACAATAACATAAGAAGATGAAATCTTGTTTCCGCTATTTGAGCAAAATCAATAGGAAAAAGGGAGAGAAAGGAAGGGAAATTCTCAAAATACGTTTGAAGCTTTTCACCGTTTCCACCCCAAACATACAACACTACTCTAGAATCATTTCCATTTCATGCCGACTAAGCATATAAAGAGCCAAGCGAATTCTTTACTCTATCATCTTTCTCAATACTTATCATTTTAGGTGACTCGTTTCAAATGTGCAAATTTTCATTGTCAGTGATATAATATTGCAATGAATTACAAATTAATTTGTCGCTTCTAAGGACTTTCGAATTGCAAAGATCACCATAACCTATGGAAGAAAAATTTCGTAGCCTGATAACTACAAATGCATCTGAATTTCTCGTAATCAAAAAAATTCGGGCGGATGATTATGCTGTAATCAAGATAAGCACTAAACCATGTAGTAATGAGAGGACTTGTGAATAAATATTTTATTGATGCTCTATGAGATTGTGTGCCCCCGCAGCACAAAAAGTAGAAGTGAGCAAGCAGTCACAAGCTTAGTTCTAATAAATGCTCGCAAATATGATGCATATTAAAAATAATGACTCTTAATTGCAATGCGACAGAAAAAGGGTTTATACTGGTTAGTTCGTTTATGAATTCCTTCAGTACGTTTGCATAAAAACCTTTGCATTGGGAAATGCGAACCCGGAAAGAATCTACGCCCACTGTTTGCAGCAAAGAAGAAAAGTGATGCGAACGCCGTAGGTCGGGAATGTGGCGTAGTTTACGTTGATGCAGCCTGTGTGCAGATGTCTCTTTGCACTTTCCCATCGAGCCAGCCTCTTCACATTATATATGTATGATTTCAACGTATATATATATATATATATATATATATATATATATATATATATATATATATATATATATATATATATATATATATATATATATATATATATATATATATATATATATATATATATATATATATATATATATATATATATATATATATATATATATATATATATATATATATATATATATATATTTGCAGGTCAGCATTTCTGTCCCGTTCGATGCATATGAAACTCTCCTCCGTCAAGATAGTGTTATTAGTTTATAACTCGCTCACATATTGCAATGAATTACTCTCTAAGCAGTGCCTTAACGGTGATATCAGCGACTAAAGAACAACGCGTCGCAAACGCAGACAAAAATCAGTTGCACATTGCTCTTTCAATAGTGGATGTCGGAGAGGGCACGTGACCTCGACGCAAAAAGTCATATAAACACAAAAACGTACGGACGAACACACGCACAAACTTTTTCATAGATACACGCATGCACGCACACAAGCACGCATACACATACGCACGTGCATACACACATACGCAGACACATATCGTGTACGCGTGTACACATACACACGTTTGCAAGTGCATATGCACACACACACACGCATACAAGCACAAGTACACACATACATATACACACACCTACACCAATAAACACGCGCATTAAACATACACATATACAGGTGCACGTCACTACCATCATCTTGGATCTTAAACCCAGGAATGAGTGCGTCTTGGTCGAACTTTTCCACTCATTAAAGCATGCCTCAACACAAATTAACCGGCTTTATAGCACCAGCTTCATACCGCATTGCACTCAAAATAGAAGTCATGCATAAAGGTCGCACTTTCACATGGTAAAAGCAGAGACGTCAGCGTTCTCAAACGAAACCCTTAGGGCATCCCTGCGAAGCGAGAGAAAACCTGAATACATCTCATAAACCCGTTAAGACAACTCCTACAGTTTCGGGAAATGTAAATAGACATTGCATTCCACGAACATCAAATTTTACGATGCTAGCCTCTGTGGCTTTTGCGTTGACGGAAATAAACATGCAGACACAAACAAACTTTATATTTTGCTCTAAAATAGAAAGCGACATCGGTTTAATCATAGTCGTAGGCAATTGGTACATGCACTGAAAATGGGGCCAGAACGAGCCAAAGCGTTGGAGAAACAAACGAATGCAATAGAACCAGCTGTAACTAATCTCAATCTCAGGCATATAAAAAGCAACTCAATTCTCAGAGAGTAGGAGAAGTGGCAACAATACACGATCAGTCAGCAGTGATACACCTTAAGTGAAGTAAGTAGCCCAGTTGCTTTCAAAGACACTCAAGATGTTCCCTTCAAAATATTTTCAGCTATTCGGAGGATGTTGCAGGAACGAGAGCGGAATCAAGTCCTCTAAATGCAGATTATGCAGACGCCACCATGCTGAATATGTTGGCATTTTCCGGAATTGTTACCATCGATCTTCCAAATTGCAGAATTTCAGAATTATATTAGCTGTTAAAAGACTGCAGGTTTCTCAAGGGTAATTCAATAGTTCAATCCATCTATTCGGCAAATAAAATTCACCGATGGAATCACGTAGGTTTAATACCGAGCGTTGAAGAAATTGGCTCGAATTTTCTTACTTTCTGCTGCAACCTATAAAGTCTAATGGACCGATCCTAAATTTAGAGGCTGCGATCGAATTTAGCCTAAATTTAGTCCGGTTTTCTTATGTACAAAATTCAAACGCTGTCGGACATGCACGACTCGTCGCACAGTGAAGATTGTGCCATCATTAATAAGTGATAGTCTCTTGACTCACAAACGAAGTGAACAAAAGACAAATTCGAGAAACTAAATTTGATTATCTGTTAGAAGTTGACAAAAGATAAATATTAAAGTTGACATATCGGAACGGCTAATGAGTTTTCTTCTATTATCATCGCAACTAAGCAATTATTTTCTTTTCCAGTGACGTAAAAACTTTTTGTAATAGTTTATATCGTTTACTGTTATAGCAAAAATATATATGTAATGTAAAGGTGCTGAAACAAATAAATCAAGCAAAATATCGACTAATAATACTGCTGCAGAAACTGAAGATGAGTGAGGTAACAGAGTCGAATTTATAAAATAATTGCTTATCAATAATCGCGTAAAGTTCTTTCAAACAAATTCATAAATATTGAATTAATCAATCAAAGACTATCTTCGTCCGGATGATATGCTTTAGATTTCTCTACACTAATAATCGATCAAACTTCCGGTAGAAGAACTGTGTCGCTATCTTTAAATCAATGGTGCATTTTCAAAGAAACCATTCTAGCGCGACCAACCATAACTGATCATTGCATCAGCGACGAGCATGGAAGTACAGCTAAAACGATGACGGTACACAAGATAGTGAGAAGTACCAATTAGTGGAGAGTGTTGCAGCTGTATTTTTAGAACTCCAGGAAAATTATGAGTGCTGAATATTAAAAGTGGCATTTAGTTGCAGTACAGTGTGATTTAGCTCTCAATTTTATAGCAGCAAACAAAGTCCCTAATTGGCAAATTCCCTCTGGATTCCTGTAATGGAATAAACGTTGGAAATGCTTCAATATGGGCGAAAATGAACTCAGAAATCAGTGGAGAAAGTGGATCAGCCACAAAACGCGCTCATCTACTTTCACAAATGGAAGCCGACACTTGATGAAAGCGCACGATAAGCACCTATCTGTCTGTTGACGGCAGTGCATGCCGAACACTTAGATAACCTGTTTCACCTCTGCTTCCATCCCATAGATTCCGCTCAGTTCAATGATAATTCATTGAGTGAGTTTTTGCACCGATGATTTTGAGTTGATGCACAGGTATGTGAGCATAACGAGTGGAGATGAGAACTCAAAGTGACGCTCGTGAAGGTGCTCATATTCTATTTGCTAAAGGACGCTTAGAGTGGAGATTCCTCTTTCTTTTATAGTGAGGAAGAATAGAAAACTAATGTCGACTGATGTTCTAAGACTTGAATCTTTCATGATTGACCGACCATGTTTTTTTTTCTCTCCTCCAAAAAAACGTCCGGTGAGGAGGTGCGAAACTTGTGTAAACACAATGGAGAAGTTTCGTTTTATTACTAAAGTAAAAGTGATTGCGCTGATCATTGATGCAATAGCAAACTCGCATACTTTTGGCAAAAAGATTCGTCGCTGAAAATGTTCTTTTAACTTTCGTCACTTTCAAGCATCTAAGCCAAACGGGAATTTTCCTCTTTGTTTTCCATCATAATTCATTCTGCAGTTCGCCAAAAGAACTTATTATTACCTCAAAACAGTTTCCATAGAGGTGGAGTACCACCTAAAACAGGTTATGATGAAGGGTTTTATCCTTGAGAATGGGCAGCACAGAGCGCAATAAATCATCTTTCTAATATAAATGAATGCATCTGTTTGTAGCGATTGTAAATAACGCCAGGCGGGGGGCCAAACATGTGTGCATTTTCAACGTTGGGCACACAAAACATCAACCAACCACTCTATAACAGTGAGTAAAGAGCCAACCCCTTTGCATGCAAACTGCTTCGGCGTTGTGGCTAGTGAAAAAAAAAAGAGATTCAAAAACATTTTTGCAGGGATGACATCAACATCGGTGATTGTTTTTTGAGCTTCCGATAGATCATGCGATCGTAGCAAAATACAGCTGTTTCAGGCATTTAATATTTTCGGAAGGCGGAGTGAAATTTCTGGTTAAATCTCAGTCATGTTTCCCAACGGTATTAAGTTTCAGAGACCGCTGAGCAGCCAATGATCCCATTCACAGTTCTCGATAAAAATTTGTATTCCACAGATGCGCAAGATTTTTCTCAACTGTTTTGTTATAGAAGTTCTCATCTTCCATTCTCAACCAAAACCTGCAGTTTACTTCCATAGAGTGCTTCACATCATGCTGCTTATGCAAACATTACTGCAGGCACACGTAATGCCATGCCTGCAGCCGTTGAACGATGCAATAAATGGTTCGGTCAGGAATTCCGCGCACCTTAAATTGATCGCGCTAAAAATCTGCTCGGTCTTCACAATCTGTTATGCACCAAATTTCCGTAAATCACTTCTTTTAATAACAGAGACTATACTCCGACAAAGTAAATTTTGCAATTTTCCAATTAATTTAAAACTGTGAAATATTAATCTTTCGCATTTGTAAGAAAGAGCTGATGCAACTTTTTCGGTTCTCCGCACTATATCGTTGATGCAAATCGCTGATCTCTGATTACTTTCTTTCCCAATTGTTGGTGAAAATAACACGATTGGGCATAATTGCTCACAACGCGATGACTGCAAGCTGCTGAAGCAAATTCAGCACTAATAGGCAATTTTATTTAGGCAGCGACGACTTCTCTTTGAACTTCAAAAAAAGCTGCGGGGATATTGACCGAAGAACAACTTCCGAGCACGTGAAGCGGCTTTTTAATGGCAAGAGGACGCATATCGAGAATTGCTCTACGATTTCAATACATAGTGTTGTGCAAATAAAAATGGTTGCAAAGTGATGCTAAACTGAGGTCTTTTTATGGAGTGGCAAAAAACTATTGCATAGAGAGTGAAAATTATGAAGTTTTTTCTCAGAACCATTAGAAGAGTGCAACTTTCGCCAGAGAACAACCTTTATCAGCGCATCACTTCACACGTACTGCTGCGCTCTGCAATTTTACGTTTTTTCCTTCTCTTTCTGAGGAAAGATCGTTTCAGTAAGCGTTTTAGATTGATTGTAAAATATGCATGAATGTTCTTATTTCGACGTCTCAAAGTTTATGGCACACCTCTCATATTATACAACGATGTGGAAAATCTCCACCCCCAGGCGTTATCTCAATCGCGTATACAGCTTTAAACATAATTAACTCTTTGATAGAAGTCAAGTGAACCTTTAAATTAAAAAAAAAAACCACCGCCCTGAAATGACTGGTGATGGGTGGAAACTGATGCGCTCTAAGCTGATAACAATACCATATTACACAGCAGCAAAGTAGAAATATCCACAAATTTTATACGCACAATGAAGCATGAATACTCTCTCAGTAATCTCATTGCATCTAGTTCATTTGATCACATACTGCAGGTCCAAGATATTCCCTCGTTGCAATTGCAATTTGCAGCAGTGCACTTATATATCAATTTGTTTATATGGAGAGCTGATTACTTTAGAAGTAAATAAATGTTTTATGGATTCGGCGTATTGTTTTACTGTAACAGTTATAGCTGCGTCTCTGAGATATGGCATCATTTCAATCGAACCGAAATTGAAAAAAGTGGGCTTATTTTTGGACAAATAAGAAGTAGAAATTTCGCCTTTAAAAAGTTGCAAAGTAAAATCTGTTGCATAGTTTATTCAACAACATATGACGTCATCTTGCGTCCACGATAATTCTGCAGTGAATAGGAAGAACAATGTTGCACTCCTTTTTCGCTCCCTTCTCTCTCCCTCTCCCCACCTTTCTTTCTCTCCCTTTCTCTCTCTCTCTCTTCAACTTCATTAATAAATTGCAATTCCAAATTGCAACTTGGACGTTAAAGTCCTTTTAAAACTTTTTCGTTGGTGTTAAGCTGCTTGGTAGTTTACATCAGCATATCGCGACTGAAGAAAAAAATGACCATAAACGTTGCAACGAATTTTGAGGACGTCTCTGCCTGCTTCGTTATGGGTGAGGTTTTGATAGGTTATAAATCTTTGATATCAGTTCATGTTTTATTTTGAAGAACAGCAGAGCCATTTTGGGACAGGATACACCTTGAGTACCCTTAATAGCAGATATGTTATTTGGGTGCGGGACACCGCATGGTGGGAAAACATAATTCCAACTTGGCAAAGTTGCGCATAAACCACCTTGAACGTGTTTATGCCACTATACTACACGATGCGTCTCTTTTCGGAGCTGAGTTCGGTGCTCGATTTCATTTGTCATTCGTTTTACTTTACTTCGGCTTTGCGATCATTCTTCGAGTTGTTAAAGTGACGTCAGCTCCAATAATGGCGGAACAGCCAAAATACTAGCGAGAGGAGAAATGAACAAAATCAACCGTGCAGAGTCATCCGAAAAAGAGAATTGTCGAGTAATATGACAAAATTTCAATGATGTGGCAGTTATTAAACTGATTCCATAGAAGTATTTCAGCAGAGAAAAACAGCAAAATGCAACGCATTGAGTTTTATATGGTCTCCATAGAGTGGACCAGTTTCGTTCCACGGCAACGAACTTGTTCATCATTACATCTCAAAAACGTCGAATGTTTTGCCACACCCTAAACGAAAGACTAATCTTTTTTTTAATCTCAGCAATTGTTATTTACCTGCAAAATATTATGTAAGAGATGTCTTTTTCAAAGATACTTTTGTGTGGGGATTGAAAGAGGCTGAAAGCGCTTAACTAATAAAATTCCTTTATTTATCAATGTCGATACATTTCTAACTTCTCTTCACATTCGGAAAACGCCAATGAGAACAAAAATCGCATATGTGAATAAGTGATCACACTGAGATGGCATTAAATCATCTAAGAAAACGTTCAATTGAAAATAAAACTGCGCTGTAAGAGATCGCTCGTGACACAAAGCTTCTTCTCTCCTCAATGATTTAAACGCCGAAACTATCACACAGACAGATATTTATGTGCATGGATACGCATTGTCATAATAGGATTTTTTTAAAAGAACTGTCGAAGTGCAATGAAGGAAAATGGGAATCTGTATGCGCTATAAGTGCCACGAAAGCAAAGCGCATATAATGCAGAGAAGGATGAAAAGACCAAGCTGAGATGGAAGTGATGTTTCATGGGAAACATCTGCGTTTAATTTAGGAATTTGCCAATCCGCTTCAGACGATGGTAACTTTCATCATTAGGAGGTCCCAAACATCTACAACCACTCTCGTAAAATTGAACTGAACAGCGTTAAGAAAAGTGGTATAAGTAAAAGAACGGGAAAAAAATCGAAACCACAAATTGAAAAAGTGAAAGTGAAAGTCAACCTAAGTACAGTGTCACAAAAAGAGCGAACCAACTGATATTATAGGATAAATCATAGATGAGTTTGGAACTGTTCTGAGAAATAGATTCTGAAATTTTGAAACTCCAGACGAGTTTAACTGTGACAGAGTGAGAGATGCATTCTCGAATGCATTCGTCGAAAAATAAGCCCTCGCACAATCATCAAATTCCCTTCCTCTCAATGGCATTTAAGGATTTCA
Source organism: Ascaris suum (assembly GCA_013433145.1). Classification (NCBI taxonomy): domain Eukaryota; kingdom Metazoa; phylum Nematoda; class Chromadorea; order Rhabditida; family Ascarididae; genus Ascaris; species Ascaris suum. Next base: position 6,767,401 of record CM024169.1, on the reverse strand, counting down.
GCAATGTGCTCTATGCGAATATATCGCAAAACAGATCGTCACATACTGAACATTATAGGAAAATCGTTCGTAAAGCGCCAGCAAATGATTGACGCACTTAAAAACAATAATAAAGAGTGTAGTGGACAAGTTTGATTAGGTGTTTACATTTCGGGTAGACACCAATTTACAGTACGTTTGGAATTCGTTTGAACAGTGAGGTCGTATCCATATAGGCTGCAACGATAGAATAGATAGGTGATATGAAAGCAGAACTTTATACTCATCATTTGCTGATATTTTTGGATAGCAGAGTACACTAGAGTTTTAGAACATGATGTTGAGAGCAATGAGTGGCCTTAGCCTTGAGATCTCGTGACAGATGCATCTCGTTTCACCACTGGCATCGACCTTCTGAGTTCAATGCACCAAAGTGCGGATTCGTTGAATACTTCAAGATGAGAGTGAAATGCTACGAATGCTATATAATCAGCTGTCATATGAAACTTTTAATTGGGTAGAAATTATGTAGGAATTATGCAAATAGTGCAGTCATCAACAGCTTTTAAGCCATCAGATTGGAGAGGCGATAACAAAAGAGTGGAGAGAACAATAAAAAGAATGAAGAGCAGAGAATGAAGAAGAAAGTGAACTTTAACGTGTCGATAGCAAACATCAATGCACTGATTCGCATTAGTGTACACGAGGCGTTTTATGGCACAAATGAGAAAAACGCCGGTTCCGCGTCTTTTGTCCAAAAACACGGACGGCCTTGAGCGGCGCCTGTCGTTCAATAGCCGGTTTTCTTGCGTCAGCACCAATGGTACAGCCCAAGAATTTCGTCAACCCCTTCCTCCTTTTGTCTTTTACAACTGACTTCATGATCATGATCCAAAACATTGCCTCCGGCTTTCAAGAAGTGGCGTTATGTGGGGGCGTATTTCATAATATAGCTTAAAAATCTGCGCAAACACCCGCCAGAAAAGAGCGTAGATACTTCATTTGCTACATTCTTCAAAATGTAATTTCAAAATCATATGTGATAAACGCTCGCCATCGTCGTTCATTCAGATTGTATGATGATTGCTGATAATTCTGGAGCTTTTTTGCTGATCAGCTAGTTAACTAGCTATATACGTTAGAGATTCCGACATATTTTGAAACTCCCCTAGTCATGGACAACAGAGAGAAATCTGTTGGAAAGTCTTTAAAAAAATTGAATGAGTTTTCGAATCGCTATAGAAAACTTGGCTCCGAACCTATTTCCTCAAAATTCCCGAGATTCCAGGTAGTTCATAAGTTAGTGCACATCCAAGGCGTTATTATAGTCTGTGGACTGTCGTCACAGTGTGATATTATCAAGCTCAGTATTTGCAAGCGTCCATTGGCAAAACGCATTATAGCTTCGTACTTATGGTTATGCGTTCAACTGCTGTTGTTGTCTGTCTGTCTGTCCGACAGTTTCAAGAACCTAGAATAACATGGTTTTGTGAGCATAACGAAGTCATAAATGGACTTCTATTAGCAGCTTTCTAAATGATAACGAAGGGACTCACAGACATGGAGTTCCCTAACAAATTTGCACAGATTTTATAACCGGTCGGATCTTAAGTAACTGAAAGCTGTGTGAAAGGAAATGATAAAACATGAAGTTTTGCTGTCGATTCATTGGAAAATTAATATCGAAACTGGTCAACAAACAGTGAAACGTCCGCAGTGATAACATCAAAGTTCTCATTTCCTGCGAGAAGTGCATCTTACGGAAATTTTGTTAGCGAGTCCATCCTGGTGATGTTATTTATATGCGTGTTTACGTGCATCTATTTTCATCGATCTGCTCTGTATTTTCAGTTAGGGAACTACTTTCAAAATTTAACAGACTTATTTTATAACATGGCTTGATATAATATAGTATTTTAAATACTTTCTGAATGGTCGTCAGATGAAGAACTCAACGAAGAACATAATTCCCACTTAATCTGGTAGATAGGAAGATTCTTTCCTAAAAACTGAAATATTTTATAGCTATATGAATCGACTCGCCAGTATCCGATGGGCAGGAGACGAGCCTAAGCCCTCACCTTAACGTTATCTCACAACTTCAGCTAAACGGAAGTAGTAGTGATATGAAGAGACATTTATTCGTAATGAATGCTTTGTCCATTCAAGTAAGTAAAAATGAACTTTTCACTTGCTATCAGTTTGCATTCCACTTGAAATGTTATTTCTGTTGAAACGGATCTAATTTCCAAACAAAAAAAAATCGTCGTTTTTGATCGATTCCCATTATTGCGTTGTGAAATTTTTGCTTTTCTATTTTCGGCAGTGGAACAGGTCTAGGAACATATCGAGTCATCGAACGAACGAAAGTGAGGGGAGGTGAGATTCAATGAAATTATGTCACAGTCGATATCATTAGGAGGAACGTTGCCATTATGGGGTACAAATAATAAATATGCAGTCATCAGTTGGTTACTGATGACGCGACAGTCGGGGGACGGATAAATCGAGTTAACCGATTGCTCTCTTTATTCGATTATGAGGAATCTCAGTGGAGTGTGAGTGAATATCGCAATAGTCACTTGCATAAAAAGTAGCAAAAGTGCACTAGCAAATTGCAAAACCCAACGTCAATGGGTTCTTCTGTCCCACCATTTGCAGATCGATGAGCAAGTTGCAAAAGCCAAAACTCGTATTAAGAAAGCCAACGCGTACGAAAATAATGCAAAGTTTTTGTGAGGGAAGAGAAAGGGTTTCACTTATAAATTCTCGAAACCATTTTTTCGTAGTATTTTCACAGTAATTTCCTCATCTTTGTCTTTTTTCGTCAAAATTGCCTAATCTTACCTGATATTTCGTCTTCCTTATCAAAATAGCTTTTTCATTTTCGTTCTGCACCACTTCATTACGAAAAGGCGAAAAGCTCGAGTTGCTTTCGTTGTTTGGAAACGACATCAAAGAAAAAAGAATGGCGTTCTATTGAATTACTCTTTTTGACAACTATTTTCTTACTGAAACAGATTTGTGTTTAATTAGAAAATTGCCCTAAGCAGTTTTGAATTTGTCGCAAACGAAGGATATCGTCTGCGAGTGTTTGGTCCTTCCTTCGCGATATTGAACGTTTAACAAATTATGTCACCGAAGATGCAGATTGAAGAGATAAGCTAACTGCAGAATTTCAATGAAATTCTTTGCACTCTATTGGAATGAAAATACTTTCGGGAGGGAAAGAAAAGAAATGAGAGGAGGAAAAAAAGAAAATCATTTTCACCGCAAAGAAAATTCTTAGCCAAAGTGAAATTGTTTTCGACGAAGAATTAGTCGAGGCGTTTTTCCTATTGAACTGCAATTTTTCCACTTATTTATAAAAATACCAGATCGAAAAATGAAATTTGCTGAAAGCACTCTCAATGGGAATTAAATGTGGTGTCGCGTGGGCGTGATGAGTAAAAGTGCTTTATGCCCTTTACAATACAAAACACAAGACGAACTACTTATCGTGTAACGAATTTTACGACACCAGCACAAACTGCGTGCTGAACGCTCTCGAGCAGGAACGGAGTTGGCTCCAGATGATTCCACCTGATTCACGATCGTTGCAACGGTGACTGTGTCATCAAATTCACTTTTACGGCCCTCAAGCTGACTCCTCGGTGCAGTGCTTCTAGTTTAGCTTGTTTGCAGTCCGAGTGACTGAAAATAACGACTAGAAGTATTGTCAAATTGACTGTTACGTTATAGAACGACGACAACTGACTCTTAGAATTGTGCTCCTCCACAACCGACTGCGTTAGTGTCAGAAGGTAATTACGAGGCATCTTTCTCATTCTCGAACTCCTCTTCGCATCTCCTTTACTATCAGTCCCTCACAGTAGCGCATTACCCGTAGCATTCACTCATTTATCCGCAAAATACTATCCTTCACTCACCCGAGATTACCAATAGCCTTGAGGTTGATTCGAAGGAAGTTGTTATCCGTTCTTGATCGAAACGAACAAAGTGGAAAGCACTAGCCCCAATACGGAAAACTTTTTGTCCTGTCAAGAATGATTGCATGGTGATCTGGCTTTGGTTTTTTCGACACTAACGAAGGATGGAGGTGGTGCAATTCGCCTCAAACGAAATAGAAATCCAGCGCTTTTGAACTATAATTAAAGGCAGCATCGAAGGCAATAAAGAATGGCGTGTTAAACATGCCCACAGCATCGTTCATATGTCAGACTGAGAGGATCGACGTAATGCTTTACTTCATCAGAATATAGTACAATGAGAGAAATTAGTCATACTTTAACGACTTTAGCAGCACCAGCATGAGTGGTGTTATACGCCTTATCGTAGTGATCTGCGAGCATCTTCATGAGTGATTTCACCTCCCTAGCCGTCTTCCCATAGTGGGCACTGAGTTGTCTCAAGTCCTCTTGTACGACTGCCAGTTGACTGTTGTACTCTTGATCGGCTGCTGCGCTTCTATTCGCTCGTTCCTGGTCATCTGGATGGCTGCAAATAATAGTTGTCAGTACTGCCCTCACCAATGTTTTATCTTTTCAGACGCAATATGGCATGCGATGCTTAGTTGTGCTAGGATGAGTGCTAGTCGGTTTTCGGGCACCCGCTGCCACCTCGCGGATGTGAACTGCTTTCTTTTGTTGTAAGCGAGAATCAACTTATGACATCGTTGCTGATAACAAGTGGATTTTAACAATTTTATCGTTGATAACAATCAACTTCGTGGCATTTTTACTGTTCCCAAACGCGACCGTATTTCACCCTTTCGCATTTTCACTCTCACTGATAAAAGCAAGCGGCTGATGAAAACTCCTCGCGAACGAGTGGACAGACGCCATCTAGAATATTGTGAAGACTTGCCGATCCACCAGTTGGCAGTCTCGTCAAACTTTACATTGCTAGTAATTCCCACTTTTCAACTATCTGCTGAGAAAAAGAAGGAATTATTTGATAACGCAGACAGCAACGTACCTGTTGGCCGAGGTAGCGCATGCATCTTTCTCAAGTCGGCGCTTTTTCAACTCGCTGATATCATCGAGCTGCTTACCGACACCGTTCCTCATCCAGTCTTTCGCAAACCCGTCGATGAATTGCGAAGATGACTGTATTCAAAAATTCTTAACACTCACTATCCCCAATTTGGCTGTATTTAGGTATCGTCTAAAACGTCTGAATCTGCGCTCCGTTGTAAGAATGGTTTACTGAAAATTCATCACTGAGTACCATATTATGGGCGACTGATGCGTACATGTGTTGTGGTGTGCTTTGGAATGCTGCTTTATGATATATTCTCGATGTTTTTCTGGTTCTGCACATTTGTATATATATATATATATATATATATATATATATATATATATATATATATATATATATATATATATATATATATATATATATATATATATATATATATAAAGGTCAATGACGGGAACGGTTCGTAAAAGAATAGTGTTGCTTGAGCAATACCGAAGTTGCTGGCAGATGGGGCTAAGATATATTCTTGCAAAAAGCAGCTATTAGGAGCCAAAACACCACTTTATTGCAGCTTTACTAAGACTCGCACATAAAATAGTCCTAAGAAGGCAAAATTTATTCAGCGTACCTCCTCCCCCTTTGCCCACCACCCACCACCTGTCTTACTTTTTATCTTTATATCTATCATTCGCCGAGTAAATCTCCAAGCAACTGGCGAACTCCCTTTACACTGCAATTTAGTACACTCATGCCCATATTGACAAATTAGCAAACTGGCAGTTCTTCCAGCCCTCCTCCGTCCCCGATCGTCCTCGCATTTTACCTTAATTAAATATTTGCACAGATTAATCGCAAGTATCCTTTAATGTCAACCTTCCACTTTATTCATTGACACTGCTTCAATAACAACCGAGTACTTTACCTCATCATAGGACTTGCGTTCGATTCTACCCAATTCTGTGTAGGTCGAGTGCACCTCCTTCATTGCACCGCCGATCTGAATAATGCTCATTATCAACGAATAAAACTTAGAGCAAAAACAGTTTCTTGCCACCGATTTAGTTCTCTCTTGCCCCTTAGCCCTTCACTTTCCTCATTCTCGCTGAGAAATTAGGCTAGAAATCCAAACGGTTCGACGGAATGTTCCCATAAGACTTCAAATCTGTAGCTTCCTCCACTGTGTGTGCTGCACCTATTTTATAAAATGCTGATTCAAAATCGCGCTGTCGCTGCTAATGCTTGCAAAGCTTTCCGTCTCGCTTTTGACAATCGTAAGAGAAATGCCTCGAGAGTTTAAGTAGCACTTGCATTTGCACGAAGAAAGTATGCCGAAACAAACCGATGCTGTAATAGCCTTGGAGCCGATCTGATTGCATTGTTCACCGATCGTTTCATGTGGACTCAAACCATGAGTCTTGAAGCAAGATAGCATCGCTTCGACAGACCTCGATATGTTGTTCATGTCCTTTTTGCTATGCTCGCAGAAGACTATCCCTTTATCCACTTCCGGTGGGAATCTGAATCCGTCCTTAGTAATTCCACCAAACAGTGCCGTATCGGAACATTAATCTTGAACAACTCTCACTTGACCACAATAATGAATTGCTGTAGCAAACCGTTACAATCGGCAATACTAATGCATCCATGATGATGGGGCCCTTGCTCCCGTAACCAACACGCTATCCTCGTAACAGGGTACATTATTTGCGTGTACACGACAACCCCCCCCCCCCTTCGCCTCTCCTCCAAAGCATTTAGCACGGGCTAACTTGCACAATATCCCATCCTTTGAGCTAGGGAATAGATGCATGAGACATCGAGACAACTACAATGCTTATTCGTAGAAATGTGGCATGATGGCACGCATCAACGAATCACAATAATGCCACATCTATTGCCAGTGTCTTGCAACAACAGTCACGACAGCCACATTTTCATGGAATAAAGCCTGTGACAATGGTTACACTATTAGCCGAGCCTCAAAGAAAGATGCTGCCTTAACAGCTCTCACAGGTGTAATACAGGCTATGAGCTAAATGTCTGAAGCAGAATATTTCAATTTTTCCGATAAAATGTGAAGGGAAATTGCTGGATAGACCAGAGCTGCATCCCCAAGCTAGGCTCACCGCGCATTTTAATAATTCAAGAGGACTGACGAAATTACATTTAGGAGTGATGCAGCGGGAAAAAAATGATTGCATAAGCTTCACTAATAAGCACTGCGCAATGTTTAAACCAGGGCACAACAATCGGATCAAAAGCGATGAGACTTACGACGTCTGTGAAGCACGTCCGGCTCTCACCATCAGATTCTGCTTGAGGCGTCTGAACATCATTCTGACCGCTAGTTACACCGACCAACCAATCAGTGAAGTTAGTAAACCAAAGAATGCCCTTGTTGAAAGCTCTCGACATGTCTCCGTGCATAAAACGCACATTACATGCTAATGAGCAAATTATGTGGAAAATTTGTATTCATAGAAAAAGCGGCCAAATGCGCCACCTTTCTGCATTATTGCATTCTTGAGATGAGATGAGGAAATGCGCCGACCACCCCAGACGTTACCCTGTCGCTGTTTTTAACTGCCTGCATCATCCCAATGAAAACATTTTGCAGTCTTCTTGAGGCACCGCTTCATGTGCTCTTTCTTGTACTAAAAGTGAATACTACAAACAAGTGGGAACACTTTCCGAGGAAGCCAATGCAGGATGTGCCTCTGCAATTAGGAGAGCAGCCACTTTCATTGAACACCCACAAATAATAAAAATTGCGCAACAGTGCACTCATATTTTAACTAATCCACCTGCTCGCAACATCGCAAAACAACCGTTCTCGTATAATGTTATCGGCGCAGAATGAAGATCTGAACAGTCGCAGAATGCCTGCAAGATTTTGTAGGTTTTAAATAATTATAGTGTCATCAGAAGTTGGAAAACAGACCTGCAATCTAACTTCAGTGCTTCTCGAATTGAAATCGCCGACCTAGCTCCCGCCCTCGAACGCATTCGCATATATAAGTAGGACGCTGTCACTGCATGCTATGCAATTGCCCATTTGCAAGAACAGATTGAAGAGTGCAATCTGATAAGAACACACAAGCCTTCTCAACCAATCAAACTGGGATTGAGAGTGAAACACACAGGAAATGTTGGCCGACCTTTTATACGGAGTAGGAAGAAGCGTGCAACGGCGAAGAATGCACCGTACTTATACATGGAGGAACTAAATGGCATACAATGATGTCTCGTATGAGTAAAATGCAAGTACTCTGAGATTTTGGAATGAGAATGGAAGCATTATTTGCCGTCAGCACTGCCATAATAGTCGATAAAGGACGGTGCTCCGAGTAATGGGAATTAAACGGAGGAAAGGAAATGAGAGAGGCAATGACAACGTAAAGCATTCTCGAACATGAAGATCTCCACCAAATAAACACCTCAATTCCTTACTTTTTTAAACAAACAGTGAATAATGAGCAACGTTTAAATGCGTCCTTCGGGACGTTCAAGTTCCCGTCGCCTTCTCACCAGGGTTATTCTTACTTTGTTCGCTTCAATTAACTATCATTTACAGTGCATTTTTGGGGTTTCCAAATAATTTGCAGCGCACCTTTGAGTACAAAAGCGAAAAAAAGGAAAACAGAATTGAAACAGCAAATTACATATATGCAAAAGAAATATCGAAAACAGCGACGTGCGCAATACCCTCCCACCACCGACAAATGAATGCAGCGTTCCTCGACTTTTGAGGAGCTCCTAGCCTCCTCCCTTTCTCATTGTTACAATAAACAACTCCACTCTTACTCTACAATTAAACGTTGTCAATCCGAGACATGAGATGTGACACCTTTAATGATCGCGCATATATGAAAATTCCCCCTCATCCGTCTCCCCTATCTGATTTTCAGCCGATGAAGCAGGCTGTAATCTAGAGACCTATTTTGCGAGCAAGAACAATTCTAGTGTGCAAAAAATGCGGAATGAAAAAAATCGTTGTTGACCTGCCCTAATGTCCCTCGATAACCACTCACTATGATACATCAGTCTGCTCGACGTATTCCTCCATTATTTCACTTCAGAATAATCCTGATTATTGCAGAACTTGCTATCGTTATTGAGATAATTAAAAATTCGTGTCTATAAAGGGAGACAAAGACGATGACCCCCACAAGCGTAATCACTCTCACAGTTCGCGTTAAAACATCGCTCCGCAAACAATGCACGAAGAATTTCATACTGAAGAAGAAGTTTCCAATAGAATATAATTCAGTCATTTAAATAAAACAACGCCAACGACGAAATACAACTTCACAACAACGTAGCATAAGCGTAATAAACGCAGCAAGATGTATGGAGATGCTTCGCCAGCGTAAGTTTTTGTGCAGTAAAACGGCTTAAACGTCCGCCACGATTTACAAAAGGTTTTGCAATTATATCCCCCGCCCCCGCAACCCAGGTTTATCTGGATCGTTTCTTCGATTCTCTTTCGTCTGAAAAAGAAGCGATGCTCAGATTTGCGTGAAGTTTCGTCGCAAGTTTTTTCGTATTCAGTACGCTCTCGGCGTCAAAGAAATGCAAGTTGAAATAAGCCTGCACAAATTAAAATACATCAAAATCCGAAGAAAAAGAAAGAAAAAGAGAAACAGAAGTTCAATGATAAAATCGCTTCACTGACAAATTATATCCACTTACAATGAATTACAACAAATATTTTGTGTTCACTGTGTCTTTCTGAAGGATACGCGAACATCACACATGAATAAATGATACGGAACAAATTCAAGAAACTGTTGATCACCAATCACCTAAAGCAGTCGCCCATTCCATTTCTCTTTGTTACTACGTACCTCTGATGAAATATTTAAGTGCTTACTTCAAATATGAGAAGAAAGAACACTCACAGGATGGAGTACTAAATATTTTCATAAAGCTTCTAGAAGACGATTTGCCTAAGGGAAATAGCCGTACAAAAAGGAGTCACAATTTGACGTGTGCAAAAGTAGAAGATGAGACCGGCAAAGATCGAAATCGGAAGTGCTGGCAATGCCTTTCGGAATACGGCCAGAAGCACCAATGTGAAACATAATCCCTGAAATCCAATTCGAGCATTTCTATGTGCACTGATGTTTCCATAGTGGCGCCTCATTCATTGAATCAGCTACCGATTAATGCAACTCATTCGTACAAAACATCCATCCACCAATAACAGCTTCAAATATGGACCCGAAACCTATACCAGCTACACCTATACAATATTACATGTCTGCACAAGTTAAGCATCAGTAACTAATTTGTAAACGTTACAAATTTTATAGCTGCATAACGCCAATTTTGAAGGGCCCTAAGAGTGTCGATGAGGAGAGGATCTGCAGAATCATTCACTCCACCCCGCCTCAAGAAATCCCCCCTTCCACAAAATGTTTCACAGCATGTTTTACTCGAAAGGGAACAACGCAGATGTCAAATCGAAAGAAACAGTTTGATGTTTCTGCTAAATGCTAAACGTTGTTAAGTGACCCATTTTTGCACGTTCCGTTGAGAGTGCTCCGGAGGACGCAAGAAGAACATGAAGTGCCTTCTCACTTCAAAGAAATAATCGGAAGTGGCTCGAGTCGTGTCTCAGCAAGATTCAAGGTCACTCCCCTCTCTTTCATCCACTCTACCTGTTCTCACCTATCAGCAAATCAAAGCATTCATAATGTAATTTAAAGTAATGAGAAAAGTCCTAGAGTGTCAACTAATCGCACGAAGTCATTACTGAACTGCTTATTATTGAATAAAAAGTAACAATATAGCAAAGTAATTAACAATTAGTATGGCGACATAGCAAGCAATCGTCGTGTTCCAATCACCATAGCTACTCGCTTTCCCAACGAGTACACTGTAGAATATGAAATCACCCAACCCGAGCTTTATACCTCCTGAAATAAAAGTTCCGTTGATAAGAGTGCAATAAGCACAGGTAACTGGAAGCAAGCAGGGTCCACCTCTGAAGAGTGTATGCAACCTCAAGAATGCATCTCAACGTCACGATGCAGGCAGTGAGAAAAACAACCTAAGAAATATTGTTGAGCTTCTGGAATGAGCTCATTAAAGGAATACGTATTTCTCCAACCAAATATTTGGAGAAAAAAATCGCAACATGACGAGGCTCTGAGAACCACTTTAGGGCGAGTCGATACTTTGCTTATACAGGCCATTACTAATCACTTCGCTTTCAGCACCTTCTACAAAGAACTCGTGGGAATGTTTCAGTCATACAACAACTAACAAATACCCGTCTTACTTAGTTAACGAATCAAGCAAGCAGTGAGCACACTATTCATCCTTCTTCTCGCTTCCTTCTACAGTATTTCATGCACTACTAACTCATCAGACCAATTAACTAAGGTTTATGGCTGCTTTTCTACGAGCCGTTGCTGAACGATCATAAAATCTCATCCAAATAAGCGAACGTTACAAGCCAAATATGCATCAGCTATGCGTTTTCAACAACGCACTTCAAATGCTCTGATTATGGAACTACGAATTATTGTTATTTAATGGGTAACATCATAAAAAAGCAAACCAGACTGTTCTAAAATTTTGAAAATCCAGCACACTGATCATTTCTGCAGTCGAATAATCACTTCCGCTTACTTAAGTCAAAAAATCTTTCTCCTATTCTTCGATTATGCTGCGCACATAGCAGTCAATCCGAATGCAAGAGTGTTTAGGTAAATTGCTCGTATGCAAGCGAAGACTCGACCACGAATTCATCGAACAGAAAAGTGAAAGAAACAGTTTAACAGGACGACACAATGCTCACGAATATACAGCCTAATGTAATAAGAGACGCATAAATAAACGCTTCAAGATTCTAACTTTCTTCCTGCAACTGAGGATTCTGGAGTCGTTCGGCATCAAGGACTTCAGTTCGTGGCCGACGTGGCCTTGCCGATGATGAACGTTGTTCATTTAACATCGATGCTGCCGTCGACGATCGATTCTCGAAATTCCCTCGTTCACTATAAAATCACCTATTGAGTTATACCACTATGAACATGAAGTGCGCAATTTAACAATTTAACGATCAGCGTCCACTGCCAACATCGAAAAGCTCATACACTTGGCTTTCAAAACCGAGTTACGTGTACGCCAGATCCCTCTCCCCCTTAGAAAAACTGACACCTGCAGTTCCCAAAATGAGACCTGATTCCAGGGTTTTTCTTCTTCAATCGTCCACTGTTCTTCGCTCTATCTCGTTTATTACTCCAGGAAAATTAACTTTCCGCATCTGAATCTCAATGTCAACCTTTCTCGACGCTCAAACTAAGACGGCCAAGTTTCCTAATGATGTTTTATAAGTAAGATGGTTGCAAAGGTTCAACTTTCCCTCTTAATAATGCAAATTATTGTCAATATACCCGTCATGAGCTTATCGAAAGGTCGCCATGAATCACTTGTGTGAAAAAAAAAAACGAAGCTATTTGAACAAAATAAAAGTTCCAGAATCTGGACGAAAAACAAAGGCGAATCACTCAAAAAGGATACCCTGCAGAGATGGAACATGTCACTTGGGTGCCTGAAGGATCGTTGGCCACCGAAACGGCATTCTTTGGCAAAGACGCAACTGAAATCAAAACAGGCTGTTTGAAAGAAGGAGTGAATTAATATGTGAATAGTCCTTGAAAATCGTGACTCAACTATACAAACAATACGCAGATCTATCAAAAACGCATTCCAAATCGATCTCGTAGCCTCAAATCAAGTGTCAATTTGAATCGCTTAACCTCGAATCACTTCAAGTGAAAAAGTCGACTACAGCCATTATCGAAACCCACACTTCACTGACTTCAAAAAAGTAAGAATTAAACAGCAATGAGGCAGCTAATCTCGGCACGCCATTCGAGATTTGGACAGTACAACGATGAAGTGAATGAATGCCTCTATTGGCGGCGCTGCGTAGAGGTGCATATCTCCGGACCGGTCTGTTTGTTTGATGGTCAGTATTCGACAGCAGCAACTCGGCACTCGACGGAGGTGAACTCTCCGCCGAACTCGACGATCCGTCTGCTGGTGCTACAGTTGTTGAAGTCGTTGCCGTGTCACCTTAAAAAGCATGCCCTCATATATTGAAGGTTGTTTTCGCCTGATCTGTGTGTATGACCTTACCAATATTTGCTTTACCAATCCCGCCTCTTTTCCTCCACCATAGCATCAATTCCTTATTGAAAAAAACGTGCGTTCATCATTCTCTTCGCCAGACCACGTACTCTAATGAAGAAAAAAAATGGAAGGGAGCAAAATAAAACAAACAGCTGCCATAACAAATTCTTTTTGCTTTTCGCTCCATTACGGACCAAACATTTGAAGAAATTCTCGAAAATGCACTTATCCTCCGACCGCTGAATTATTCATACGAGCCGTGCAAAAAAATAAGTAGCAATTTATTTTCACTACACGCCGTTCCCTTTTTTAGCGATGTGCATTACTTCAGAAGCGCCTACCAGAGAAATATCAATGCGCAATATTTAGGCCGATGACGACTGATTACGTTTAACCACTGCAAATGACGAAGATGGCAATAAAGAATTTTCAAATCAGTTCGAAAAATGGCCACAAAGGAATACAACCAATTCGGCAAAATTGGATCTGTCTAAGCAAAGACACTCTTCATCTTAAAAAAATCGATTGTATTGAAAAGATCTTTAGATTATCTCCACACATAATTCTCTCATCGCATAAAAGTTGAAAAATGAAAGGAATGTCATTAAAATAAAACCTTGTTCATCTGCAGTGACGGGTAGAGTATCATTTAATGCTCCATAGCCAGCTGTTCCAGTTCCAACAATTGTGTACGCATACAACATTCCAGCTACAACATCATAGCTGCACTTTCGCGTTCGCTTATATTCAATTCTATACATTCGACCAATTTCACGGAATAAAAAAAGTGTGTGAAAAACATTACTCAAATTTGCAAAATTATCTTATATAATTCATAAAAACGGCACCTCTGTGAGCAGTAATTAGTCAAATGATGTACATAAGAAGGAAGTCGATGCAATTTTACTGCTCTACTTGAATGAAGTCATTTCAAAAACGTTGAACTCTCAGCAACAAAAAAAGAGGATGTCAGGGAAAGCAGAAAACTCTTCAATAAACAATACCTGTCGACATTCTAAGTTAATGATATACACAATAAAACAGTCGAATTTTCCGAACGGGGAAGAGATGCGACTGACTCTGAGGGTTCTAGGAAAAGGACAGGGGGGGGGGGGGAGGAAACAATTTCAGAGGAATATTTTGAAAAAAAACTGTAGATTATACATCACCTCACGCTTACGCTATCATATATTATGCGCTAAAGTTGGGAATAAATATTTGAGGCTTCATTATTAGTAGAACACAAAAGTCCTTCGTGAGGAAATACGAAATATATAATATAAAAACCAGCCTATCCACTAAGGAGTTTTCTTCCCGATTGGGCAAAGGAAACTGCACTCTCGCAATTCCCACCCCCACAGCACATTAATATCCGCAGATACAGCACCCATGGTATGCGAACAAAAGGTGAGGGAAATTAAAATGGCCAACAAGAGTAAATGAGTGCAGGAAAGATCGGCTCATTTCTTTCTTGTGCGGTTTCGACGAGAATTCTCAGCGGTCCTTTAGGACAAAGAACAGCGATTAAATCCCATATCGAGATGACCGCCAATACCGTCCACACGGTCCATTCGGGCAAGTACTTAATAAACGTTAGTGCCATTAGCGCTGACATCATGATCAAATACCCCTGAAATGTGCATGCAGCATGACCAACGACATACAAAAGGAGCTCAGATTCAAATCACAGATAACTCGATCCAATCGCCTGTATGATATGAAGTGGAAAGCAGAGCACCTTTCTGCAGTAAAAAGGAATGCAGAGAATCGTCGATGAAGCGAGATAAAGTCTGGCACAAGAACCGATCATCCTAAGGAACAGAACATATCTACCATATTTATCATCACAATTTCTCAGTTAGTGATCAAAAGGCACTGCTCACACAAACAAACAAATAAAGTATCTTTGAAACATTTCCAGAACTAGCAATAAAAAAAGATAATGGAAAAACCTGTTGCAGTCGTAATGGCCCCGTCCAATGAATGCAAATCATTCCCACCGCGGCATAATTCCAAATCACAAAGCCGATCGCTATATAATCCACCGGTGTGTTATAGCTCTTGAACACCTCTCTTAAATGATCAAATTGACTATAAACGACTATTCATTCACTATTTCATCTAATCCCATCTGAGTCTAATAATTTCCTACTGCCAATTTGACCGATTATTCTCAGAAAGAAAATCGTAAACCTTACGATAGAAGGACGGTAAAAGATCACACCTCTATAGACAATTCGACTCCACGGGCTCCGAACAATACCGCATTCGAGCATAAAAGCTTATTGGTCGGGAAGTTTTCTAAAGCTCACGAAAAACATTTCTAAGGCATGCGTTTATAGGCAATATTAACGATACGGTCGTCGAAAAAACACACATATTTGCAGCTTGTCCGATTCAAAAGAAAGCTCCATGAAATCCGAATTCCCGAGAAACAACATAATACTGCTTTCATTGGCTTGCTGGCCACTTCGAATTTCGTTTGAAAACGAACCCACCTTATAGCTGAAGTTGCGAAACAAATTAAGAAATGGCACTGACGAAAAAGCTGAAGCTTACTGCAGGTACATGAAGGTGAAGAGTGACAGCAACATCAAACTACTCGCAATCAACCAACCATGGATTAACTGCAAATAAACGAAGCTATCCCTCTTGAAAAACTACTCAATGAAAGAAAAGCGGTTTTGTTCCACGACTCCAGTAGGAATACATCTTAAAACTTCATAGTCTACACCTTGACGCCCATTTGGCATCCGCGGTGAGGAGAACGATCACTAACTGACAACGTTGTTTTTAAACAGTTAAGAAGGCGAAGTGCCAAGTTTCTTCGATATTAGCGGATAGCGGTATTGGATTAAAAAACGAGGAGTATTTTAGTGTACAAAAAATGCGTTAAAGCAGAAACTAAGTTGATCATTTTTCACTCTGCAATGACCATTAAACAGCGATTTCACCAAAACGAAAATTGGAGAGTTGAGGAAAATCAAATCACATTTAAATTGCAAAATCACCGAAAAAAAAAGCAAAACTAAATTTTACATTCGTTCAAAGCCAAATAGCTGGAATTCACTCAGCCAAACCATCTCAGAACCTTCTTTTTCTCGAAAGCAACAAGCATTTCCCGCAATACATATGCCTAAATTATAGAGAGAATGCCTGTACACCATGAATCACACCACCTTCAACAGTAAAACCTACAACAGCATCTCAATTCAAAATTCTTAGCTCGAAGTGTCACAGTGCAGTCATCATTACTATAAAGAGAAGAATTGTATACCTTATACCATCGGAATTTATAAAGCAGAATGAGCACAATCGTCATCACAACAACAACAGCCAATACAACGAATGCGTTCCCAAATGACATCATCAATCGTTCACCTGTATCGTCGGTTTCTTTTGTGAATGGTGTATAGATTCTGCAACAGCCCCCTCAACATGCTATCAAATATGAGTATTCAAAGATGATGATGCATTAAAGCTGAAAAATTATGGCATTTCTATAACGTGGCGACGTTCACGTCACGCAAAGGGGAATCTTCCATCGCTTTACACCTGATAGGTCCCCACTAATAAATATACCAATGGGAGAATTATGACATGATGCGTTCTAACGCATATGGAAACACATCGAAAACCACCAACAGATAATGCCGTAAATAGCTTGGAAGGGGGCTAATTAAGTCGAAAAAGAGGAGGCGGCAAAGCTCGAGAAGGCAAGGCGTGGGAGGACGTAACATCGATATGCACTCATCGCAACTGTTAGATGCCCGTCCGGATTGTATTTCATTTTGCACATCAACTCCATTTCAAATTTCTATAATCCACAAATCAAATGTGCTTTCCGTTTATTTCATCATTTCATCCGATAAGTTTTGCTACCGTAATGTCGCTCAGAAACTACACGAATGATCTGCATAAGCGTATATCACATGGGGCCTGCCCATAATGCGTTCCTATAAGGGAAACTGATTTAAAGAACATATAAAAATGCAAACTTAATAAGTGATATTTCGGTGTGTTCACTTCCACAGAAGTCACTGACCCAACCCTCAACCTCTATGGCTAGAAATCAAATCACTGTCTCAAGTTCACAATATCAAAAACTAATTTCCAATGTCTGTTTTATTTGTGTAGTCTAACCAGCAAAAACACTGAACTGAGTTGTGATTTAGCAATTGCAACAGTGGGCAGTGAGTAATGTACACCCACATTTAAAATATTACCTTTACTAGGAAACAACTGGCAGTTGCTCGGGCAGTTAATCCGGAAGTTTGGTAACACATAGACATGCTGGGTAAGCTGGGTTCACATAAGAGCAGTGGTGTGACAAAGAGTTGGAGTGAGGTGAGCAACATAACCAACAGACTCACAAGTATTGTCCATCTTTGCGACTGTAATAGCCAACAGTGTTCATCGTGAAGATAACAAATGCCATACACAACGACACCGGCACGAATAGATGGATCACGTGCTGCGCTCCGTACTTCAACTCCATCTCATCATCCTCGGAGTCACACTCCCCATTGCCTGCGTGAACGAATAATTAGTTGGGGAATGCCGCTAAAACAACGCCGATGCTCGTATTAACAATATATGAATTGGAACTGGTTAATGACTACTTTAGCTGCAGCACAGTGTTTTGTGGTTAAATGAGGCAGGATGTAGGCATTATTTCACTAACGCTCAATGAACGGAATATTTCGAAATGTGCATAAAGTACGTTACCATTTGTTGGATGTCTTGGTCGCGAAGAGTCGGAAGAATGGTGTGGGTGCGAATGTGAGCGGGCCTCTTTCTGACGGCTACTTCCATCTCGCCACTAGAAAATTCTTCATTACGCAATGAACTCTCATTATCAACCAATGAATCGCCCATTTTTGGTAAGAACTATGTGATAGTCATTGAAAATTACTATCGTTGAGAGAAAGAGTTAAATTTTCTGCTGTCTTATCACGCAATCGCTTTAGAATTCATAAAGCTTTCATTTAATATGCAAATAAATTCATACAAAAGTTTTACCAGCTGATCAGTCAGCCGCTGCACATAAAAACAAACGAATAACGAACTTTTATGACATACAGCGTTGAGTTAACGACTCTCGCCGAGTGCAGAAAGTAAACGCTCAAAGTGATTATTTTTAGGTCTCGCCGGCCAGGAGCAGGTTAGTGGCGAGCCGCTCCGGGCTCGCTTCCCAAAGAACTCATGTGCATATTTAATGCGGATCCACAAGGTCGTAAAGTGCATTCACCGTTGCTTAAATAGCGAACGGTGAGAAAGTATAGCTCTAATTAGCTGTGTAAAAGAATTTCTGGAAGGATCGAAGACCTGAGTCAACCATCATTCATAAATGCACCGTCGACAGAGTGAGTGACAATCAAAACGCAAACACAACTAGTGCTGGCATTTGAGGCCCTCGGACGGTCTTTGACGGAGTTCGTAGTTCAGTCTCAACAGTCCTTTAAAAACCTCCGGTCTTAGAAGGCTGAGATTTTCGAGAACAATGCACAGGTTTCCAGGGATCTCTGATTGAAACCTTTTCGGATGCCAACAACGGTATTAGCTCTCGAGGTCTCCGAAGTGCCTTCCTGAGATCAAAGACCTCCCCTAACGATTTTCGAGGCGGCGATACTAGACATAAAACAATTATTGTACCTTTAAAATTCAAAGTTGGTTAATGCCTTAATTGGCCAACTTAATGCTGATACAGCAACCAAGTAACTGGTTTGTGAAAACAAAGGCAGATAACCATACTGACACACATAAGGTAACAATAAACGCACCACTGTTAGGAAATGCCTC
This sequence comes from Ascaris suum, assembly GCA_013433145.1. NCBI lineage: Eukaryota > Metazoa > Nematoda > Chromadorea > Rhabditida > Ascarididae > Ascaris > Ascaris suum. The sequence continues at coordinate 6,748,489 of CM024169.1, read as the reverse complement.
ACTTTCATTAACGAATTCTGTATCACTCTCTGTTTTGCTCGCTACGATTGCTTACCCCCGAATGAATTTTTTCTTTTACTACTAGAAAACTTGAGTAGAACGTTTCCAGCCGTTACTAGAATTTAGGTTTAACAAGTATTTCAGTGTACCTCTGACCAGTTTTCCTCTATCGGAGGTGGTCTAACGCAACGATGAGTCTATCCAGGCTGTAGCGCGAGCCCGGTTCCCTTAAAGGACAGTGAATACCTCTCATCTATGTCAGCCTCATCATGTGCTCTAAACTGTTGTAACTGCTCAACGGTATATTATTTTATGCCAGTTGAAGGCTAAGGTATTACTGTAATGACGATAATTTTTTGGAACGAAAAAAATCACAAAACGGTTGATCTATTAGTAAGTTTAATTTTTGAAATGCTTCCATCGTTTCGTTGAAGCTTCGACAACATCCCTTAGGGCAGTTTCCGCAAACAAGTAAACTGTGATGGCAAAAAACTTTGAATTTTATGCACAATAAAGCAACATAATAGGCGTTTGAAACTCTGTTCGGTGGACGACGATTTTAGGTCTGGGACGGGGATCAACAAGCGCATCGATGAAACACACCTAGAAGGCAGACCCCAAAACGCGTTGGCAGGAAGAGGGAGAAGGATTTACGGTTGAAAACAGCGACCACAGTGATGTGTTCGGACGGCATTTTCCCGATGGTAAAACGTCAGAAGGAAACCTTAAAGACATCACAATTCTCAGACCTTCGGCTAAGCTCGATATAAGTGAAACATTGAAATGGTTATGTCATCGGAATTGGCTGCAGAACGCCTCAATTGAATGCACGTTCAATTACTGCAACTTCCTGAAAGGCGGGGTTGGAGTAATACTATGAAGTTAGCCAATATTTATATACTTAACCCTCCTGTCGCTAAACTTTCTCAACACGACCCAGCTAAAAGCTTCAGTAGTGGCAGCAGAACACAGCTCGGCAGCGGCTTCTCAGCCAATCGTTTGCCATGGCTCTTTAAACAACATGAGTTAAACTCACCTTCGAAGTAGAAGATCCTTTTTTGCACTTTACAGCACGTACAGGTTGCGAGCACGACGATCCGCTAGGCTCGGAGGGCGCTGTTCCCTCATCGGGTGGCATATTCGTTGACGGGTCCGATGCCCTCGATGACATCGCCGTATATTGACCACCTTTCGAATAATAAATACTCATTACTTTATTAAACCACTTTAGTGCTCGATCAATTCATTCTGTCATCATTGTGGATCGGTGGATCAGCAAGGTGAGCAGCTGGAGAAAATCGGAGAGGAAGCCGGCGCGAGATGTGCTTTTACGTAGTCGAATGAAACGTCGACCATCAACATAAATATTTCAAAAAGAAATAGCACAGCATCGAATAGTGTCTTCGAAAGAAAGTAGTTACCAGCACAAAGCTTTGGCCAAATATTCGATGTGCAGTCTGCATTCAGTTTGCTGGTGAAAAACTACTTCACTTGGTTCGTTTAATTCTTCAACAAGCATGCAAGCACCACCACAGAAAGGAAATTTGTGTGGTCATCGACAGGAAAATACCACCATTCTAACAGTTACGTCCACATGCGCATAGACAAGATGACTCCTAGAGCACATTCTCTCGCTGAAAAACAAATATAAAAAGCAAATCGGATAAGGGACTGAACAAACCATCGACATGATAGAGGAAATGAACTTATGGTAAGGGAACTAGGAATCACCTTAGCAGGGTTGATACTGTGGAAACGGATAAAAAGATGTCTGGTTAAAAATGAGAAACTTTCGTGAGGGATCGATCCGAATTTCCCAGAGCTCTTACTACTGCGAAAACGTTTGCAACGTACTCTCGCCGGAGGTATGCCACCCACCTCCTCCCCTCCCCTTCCCCGCCCTCCTTCCCCCAGTCCCAATATTCAACGCAAACACTCATACTCCGCGCCCACGGGCTCATTCTGCATGTGTTTCACAGTTTCCCCTTAGATCGAGAGAGTTAACACTTAGCTGCGAACCAACCGAATATGTTTGGAATGCTTTGAAAATTCGTATAGGTATTGCTATAGCGTGGCTATTGTGGGTTAATGCTTTCAAGAAAGAAAGCCGGAACTTCGTCGTTCTTTAAGCGTTATTGGAAATGACATCGTTGAGTTGTAGAATAACTTTTAACCTAGTGTCAAGAGTGATCCGAGATTCTGTCTTATAGAAAGGCGTAGATTGTTGCACGTTTCGAATTGTTTTATCTTCTCCAGAGGGCATTTTTACTTTTATTTCGCTACTGCAAGTATAGAATCGTTACTTCTGAAATCCTTCAAAAGCAGTGTGCTATTCAACGTGTTCAATAATTTCAGTGATAGGGAAAGAAGTGCCATCTTGCCTTTAATGGTTTTTCCGAAACAGTTCTAAAAGCGGTGAGGAGATCACCACAGCAAATTGTTTTCCTTGCTAGATTGGTAGAAATCAAATCGGATCCGAAATGCGATGGCACATTTTGACTTAGCGTTTATTTCTTCGCTATTTAAGCCAAATTTCTATGGTTGTGGTCCTTGTGGTGCGATCGTCGGACTGGCGCTATTATCTGACGTTAATCAGCATCCATCCCCACCGTTCATTTTTTGGAGGGAAAGGTATGAGGGAGGGCTGAGTGGTTGCTGTGTTTGGCGTGAGGTGCACATAAGGTCATACGACTTAAGAGATGAATTTTATTCACTACATCTCATAAGATCATTCGACTATAAAAGATTTGCAACTTACCCATTCTCCCCCTTCTTTCGAATTCACTTTAGTTTACGTCCTTATTCGAACTCACAAAATTCTTCATCCCCCCACCTTCTTTGATTTGTTTGAGTGGGAAATTTCTCTCTTCTCACCAACCTATCTGAGAATTTCTCCATGAACAGTCATGAAAGTGATAGCAAGCTTGACTTCGGCGAAGAGTGATAAGAACCAATTGCTGTACTTTTTACGTTTTGGTAATTTGATGTTTTCGATAACCTCGTATGCAGTTTCAGTAATTTTGATCGGTTATTTAACCGCAGAGAAGGGTGTTGTTGTTTACACATTGTGTGAGCCCCCTGCGATGGGTTGATTCGATGTGACCGGTGCGACTGCGACCAGTACAGTCGTGACAGGGCTGCCCATGATAGTTGGTGCAAACAGAAAATTCCAAAACTGCTCAGCTCACCGCCAAACTTTAACAGACGACGTTATTCGACGTGAAAACTTTAATTAGGCCCATTGGCAGGATCGGAGTTTTTACTCTTTGGCGGTGCTGAAGATGTGACTAAACGTCAGTGCAGGTTTTGCGTGAGGATGCCGAATAAAGCTTCATAGCAACGACCTTGGATTTCAGGGCATCTCATAGCATACAGTGGGAAAAATGCATTGTGTCCATTCCAGCTTGTTATAATTCGATTTCTTGCATGTGGATAACTTACATCCTGCTGGTTCTATGGGTGATTCTATAGATGAATTCAAGGATACTAGGTTTTTAAAAACGCCTTCGTTACATTCACACACAAAAACGATGTAAACATTTATGAGTGACTGTTTAGTCGTCTAACTAATTGAAGAAACAGCTTAATTTAATGGGGCCAACCATGCAGGAAATGACACGACATGGTAAGAACTCAACAGCGTCGGCAGTTTATTCGTATTCGGAAAGGAAGAAGGACGCGAAACAGTCCGGATACGGCACATTACACGAAAGACTCAGTGCTGACTCGATCAAGCAATTCGACTGTTGCTCTATCACACTGCAACCTTGCCGGTGGGTTACCGCTTCGTTTTCAACTTCCTGTGCACATTTGAGTCCGCTCTTTCGAATTCTCGCGATCTGCACGCTGCCGTCGACTACGGAATGGCCAAAGCTTTAATGTGACTGGACCGCGCTCCAGGGAAAGGCTTGACATTGAGTGCACATGAGAGAACCATTGAAACAAAAGAATCGAGTGATCGGGTCACATTCTTTACCGAGTTGGAGCCACAAGCAGCCTGTCGCCTTGTCTAATCACTTTATTTTTATGTTCGAAATTTTGTTCGCATTCGTTACTGGAGCCGTATTTTTTAGGCTGAGCAGTGTGTTTGTCCTGGGCCATGCTTTTCGATTTCCTAGAGCACCCGTGGTCAAGATCATGCAGCGGGTAAAAACGTCTTTGGAATGCCTGGTTTTGGGCTTGTTTCCACCCAAGTTAAAAATCCGCTGCTGAACAGTCGTGACGACCAGAAAGTTTTTTCTTAGCACGTTCCAATAGTTTCTAATTTAAAGAGCACGCTACTGCAACGTTATGCCTGTGTGTGTTTGTGTGCCCACGCATGTGCACACGCGAATGTGTTTATCTGCTTCTGTGGTCGAGACCGACTTTCGTTTTGATGCATCTATTTTTATAGAAACAACAGGCTCCTTAATGTGTTTAAAGACTTGCCAACCTGCAGCAGCCGACCGGCGTTGGAAATGAAGGTCGGAGGGTGTTCGATCAAAATTGCTCGTGCTTTCTCACTGATGGAAAGTGAGTGAATCTGCAGCAACGAAGAATGTGAGGAGGCAGGTTGAAAAAGCACGCATTGTGTCGCGCTGCTTGTACTGGTTTACGTGTAGAAGATTTCTCGTATCTTTTCACAGCTTAGCGACAGACATTATTTGTTAGTGATATTGGTCCTTTAATTAACCGAGTTCTCATCTCTGTGCCGAAATGTGTAAATTTTATTACCGCAGTGGGGGAGTGAGCGACCGGTCCTCCTAATTGCTGGTGCTTTCCAAATAGCCAACAAGAGCAGACACAATGGAGGTGTTTACGATTTGCTTCTTAGCGTAACCAGGAAGAGGACGATCGCTGAGAATAAATCCTACATGTAAAGAATAAGTCCTATGTGTAAATACTGCGGCCTGTTTACCCAGCTAGTAGCTTCTATGCGTACACACTGTTTTATTCTCCGTTTATAGTTCCTCAATTCTCGAATCGTTGCTGTCGTTTTTCCCACAATTTAATGTTTATTTTTTGCACAGATTCATAAGAAACTGTTTTTCAGTGATCCCGTGATTTCTCCATATGGGTATATCTTCGATCGTGAAGCCGTTTTGGAGTATTATTTACAACAGAAGAAGGAGAATGCCCGGAAGCTGAAGGAATGGGAAAAACAATGTAAACGAGATGAGGAGGATGCTGAAAAAGTATGCATCGTGAAATGTTTTAGTTTTCTCTTTCATCGATTGGATATTCGACACGCGAGTAGGGAGGGTACATCAGACGTGGGGAGGGAGGCCTTTTTACCTGCCAAATCAAAAGTTGAATGCTATGGGGGGTGGGAAGGGTGAAAGATGCGTTCTTTGTGGTAGTTTCTTGCTTACACTGCAATGGTCTATTCCCCCTTTTTTCCGTTCTTCCTTCTGTAGTGCTGCTTAAATGTTGAATGTAAATTCATCTTGCAAGGCTGCTGCATTTTGCAACAGAATGATTGTCTATTCTACGGGGAAGTCTAAAGGGTTGCAGTAATCTTTCATGTGAAGTAGCAGTTTTCGACGAGGCATCTTGTGGGCATAATACAATTGGCCACTGACTGTTGTGCTCGTTAGTAGTAACCCTCACTGGATGATTCTGTTCTCGTTCCAGCATCACTTAGGGAGAAGAATCCTTATATTCGGCACTGATATGCCCGTTTGGTTGGTGCTCAGCCATTGAATGCTTATGGGCATGGAGAGTGCCAAGTTTTGGTCGATCAGGTGGTTGAGCTACTTCATGGACCTGTTTCATAAACTGAATGTGAGTAGGTGCACTCCCTTACATATCTTATTTATTTTCACCAACTAATTTTTTAGAAGCTTTTCGAAAATTTTGGAAGAGAGCGATTCAAAATATTTAAAAATTCTGTTCGGATCTACATAACCACTGCATTCATTCCGAACAATATTTCCATTCCGTATTTATGTCTTTGCTGACAAATGTTAACTGTTACAGGCTATTTTCGGAACTCACTTTGAGTTGCCTTGATTTTGAATAGATTTTTACAGAGGAAAAGAATTGAAGAAGAGATGAAACTGAAGAAGTTCATCGCATGCGAATCGACTCCTGCTCATCCAACTTTGCAGCCTGATACTATCGAACCTGATGCACCGACCACATCCGCTGGCGCGACCGCATCCGGCAGTCGTGTTCGTTTACTTATTTCTTATAGACAGCTAGCTACTCGATATATTCATAGCTGTGCATTGGTCCATTCATTCATTGATGGGATTATATTGCGTTGCAAGTCAGTTACCAACTTACTAACTGTTACTAAATTGGCCGTACTAAAAATGATGAAACTTTTTATTCACGTACACTAGTTGAAAATTTCAGTTAAATAAGGAATTGAGAGAGTCTTCATATGCAAATAATCTGTATAAGATTCAAATTCTCCTGTGAATTCATTTGCCACTGCCTTAATTTAATCGACGTTAGCAGATACTCAATGAGTACACACAAACTCTGCTCATTGAGTGTACAAATAGGTTTCGGTGGTATTTCACGCTCATACTTAATTCTCCACAAGCGTATATAGATTGTTCTTCTAGTAATTGGGTTTCCTCGTAATCAAATAGGCGCTCATTGGGTAAGTGCTATTCAGATATGTAAATGTTCAACTCTGCATACAGGCGACGTACCCGCAGTGATAAACATTGCTGATATGTAAATTTTATGATAAACGGTCTATGTGAGGCCGTTTGGCTGCGCGACAATGCGATTGCCAACCGACTGCATTTGATGCGCGCTTACTCGTCACTGAAGCTGAGCAATTGAGGAATGTCCTCATCCCGGTGCTTCTACCAACGACGCTTGTAAGGAAGACGCAGTGTTGTGATGTTGCACTTGAATTCACTGCTTTGCTCTATGCCATAGAAATTGCCACGTTTTGTTAACGTGAGAGTTGCAGATCGGTCAGAAACGTTATGCATCGGACGAAATCGACGAGGCGTTGAAGAAGAAAAAACAGGAAGAGAGTATATCGAACGTAGCGGGCAGCAAAAGGAATGAGAATCCAAGCTTTTGGGTTCCGCAACTGATTCCCACTGCCGAGGGACCTAAACTCGAAAAGCCGGTCTCTCTTTTTCTTTCGCTCATTTTTACATTCTTTTTTAAGACATATGTCTGCTTGATGCATTTAAATAGCGGTGCATCGTCTATCAGATGACAGTTGTTGAACAGCAGTTGTTGCTCTTTAGAGGGTATTCTACGTTTAAAAATTGAATGCAGTTGATCCGTCGAATTTGTTTTTCAAAGTTACAGGCGAAATTCTTTAATGTGGATGCAATTTGCCGATTTTTGCAAGTTGTACTCTTTCAGTGACTCTTATCATTCCCAATTTATGTAAGCCCACACATATCAAGGAATGATGTGTATCAATGAGTTCTATCAAATACGATGTAATCCCCAGGTTTATCGTCCTTTGCAAAAACACGTCGATTTTTCACCCTTTGAAAAATGCATCAATCTTTTGTGATAGTCACCGATTCTTCATGCTTTTAAACAAAACTGTAAGGACCGTTCTGTTGTGAAAGAAAAAATGCAGCACTTTACTTGGAGAAATATCCATTTTCTGTGTTTTGAAAAGTGCCCTTTTTAGGAAAGAAATACTGAGTTTTCTGTTGTGGAAAATGCATTTTTTTCTTATCAGAGAAACGTTTTCATCACTTAAAGAAAGAGTGGTTTTTAACTTTCTGAAAGGAAGGAAAGTTTTCGACGGCAACGTCGCACCCGATCCCAGTCAGTACTTTTTCGTCCGATCCTTTTTTACTCGTTCGATGTGTTCCTTAAGCAACGCTTTTAAATGGAATAAACTGATCTCAATTGCAACATCAATTTCTCTAAAGCGATCTGAAAACTATCAATGAAAATAAGTCGAAAGTGGTCATTTACGAGGGACGTTTTCTTTGGATTGTGTTCTTTTTCGCTTTCCAAGAGGCAATTTTTACAAGATATAATTACCATCAATCACCGCCTTTGGGGCTCTGAGATCATTACATTTACCAGTTATACTGCTTGCATCTCCATTGCAATTGATTCCGCCGCGACAGGTTTTTATTTCGGTGATGGAAAATGTTTAAACCAGCAATATGTAATAGTAATGCAAAGTGCTTGCAATAGTCTGTTGAAAATTCGGCTCTATCTTCGTGACGATCCACATATTCCGAGTTATTTTAAGGATCAACGAGTTATTTGTCCGATGTCTGGACGTCCGTTGAAGATAAAAGAGCTTATGCCGGTGAAGTTTACGAAGATCGCAGACGGAGATGAGGCGACGAAGTGGATTGCGAAAAAAGTGCGTTATATGTGTCCGGTGACACATGATGCCCTCACGAACACTACCCGTTGCGCATACTTGAAGACGAGGTGGGCATTCGTCTATTTTTATGATTGACACTTGCGTAACTCGAAAAAACGCAAGAGACAGCTGGAGGAATTGACTGCGCAACGACTGTTCAGTGGATGATGCGAACTGCTTAGAGAATGTTAGAGGAACAAAGATTGCAAAGGATTTTGCGAACGACGTTATTCTTACGTACAACACTCCAAACCAATTTTTTTCCATCTTTATTTCATCTTCCTACTACTCTGCTATTTAGAAATATTTTGGAAGTTCGATTTATTGAACGAGAAAATAGATTTGCCTTCAAAGTGATCTGCTTGACACTTCTTAATTTAATGTTTTTCCCATCGAAAGTATTCATTTCCAGAAGAAGAGGAAAATTCTCTTTTCCAAAATTTCCAATATGAATGAAAAGGACGTGCCGGGTGCTGGAGTAATAGGGGCATTCGCATTTCCGTTTTTGTAGAATGGATAGAAGTTTGTCTAAATATTCCAAGGCGGCCACTGGTGTAACTTTCTGTAAGACCGACCGGCCGCACAAATTCCAAATCATGAACTCCCCTCCCCCTCCCCTTTCTCTGTTCCTCCCTCCCTAGTGAACCACGCCAAAATCGTTGCACATGCTGATCAGTCGTTATATTCGTATATCAGTAACTGATCTTTTAGAACAAGCTAGATTTTGGAGATTCTTGTGTGCTCTGGATCGTAAGCATTAAGCGCCTTGGATGATACTTTTGCCGTATACGATTTGAAACCAAAGAACGGAGGTACAGACAATACAAATATGTATGCAGCGCGTAGACATGACAACGCCGCACTTGTGATCTCCCAGAAAGGTATAAAGGTGAAAGTGCATATAAATTTGATCATTATTCCTACTCAGCCGGCATGCTTGTTCTTAAATGAGTCTCCCAGCACACTTTTTGAGAGGTGTGTGCTTGGTGGATGACACTTGTTGGTTTCCGTTGATGTGCGAGGTAAGCCAAATGAACTTGCATAATGCATGTGTTTACTCTTTTCAGTCATGTTATATTCAAATTATTAGTCCTCGGATGTAGAGCAGTGTGATTCACAGATGGTAAACCAGAACTACCGATGTTGAGCAGATATGACAGAAATGGAAGCAATAATAATCCCAAGCCATGAAGAGGCTTGTTCTGTGGTATTAAGGTAACATTATTAAATTGCGAAATTGCAGTCAAGCGGTAGTGACAATGAGCTGTGTGGAACAGATCATACGCAAAGACATGGTCGACCCGATCAACGGTGCAAAGATGACCGAAGATGATATTATTGAACTACAGCGCGGTGGCACAGGTATACTTTCTTACACTCGGAGAAATTTTACGGTTGTGGTTCCATATTGTGTTTTCCAATCGGCATGGTACAGAAGGGATGTGGAGGGGGGGGGGGAGCGAAAGAGAGGAGGAGAGGTGCATTTTGCGTTTACGGCACTCATTTCGAACCGCAAGGAACGATCCAGAAATAATCATGGAAAATAAGATGTATTTTTAAGCGCTTTAGGTGGAGGGTATACCAGTGGGGGAAAGGACGAGTGCTGCTAAACGAATAGCGTTTAGAGACTCGAATTATCAAAGAATTTCAAACAAGAAGTCGGCACTGAGGGGAGAGTAGACTTAAAGTGCCACCGGTATTCGATTTTGAGGCTTTGCTAACAAATCTTTCTAATTGCTTTACGAATTCGGTTGCTGATTTTGCGGCTGTATTGGTTTCACGAGTGCATGCGTTATTAGGCACTTTTCTTTTGTCTTTTTTGTATTATTTGAATAGGTGTGATAGGCAACGTTGCAAAAGTTCATTTGAAGGGAATTCGCATATTACACCGAAATTGTTATTCGTTTCAGAGTGCCGAAACATGCAACTGATGATGGTTTAGGTCCCGCACTTTTAAAGGGAAATTGTTAGAGGTTGGTCGTTGAGGCAAATAAAGAAAATAGAGCTTGCAAACAAGGGGAAGGTGCATCTTCCTTCGTAGGATCATTATGCATTGCAATAAGTGCATGCGATCCTCAACAAAAAGTGTGCACAGTTCATCTAAACGCTGGCAGAGTTCTGGCGGGGAATGAGCGCTTTTCCTCAGGGAAGTGTTAGTTACAGGTTTCGCAGCTACGAACAAGGTGAAGGCGAAGTTGGTGAGGCCTCAGTTGGAGCTGCAGTGATCCATATTGTTGTGAATTCTTTTGAGGTGACATCTGTCGAAAATTATGATTTGATATTGTTGTGAATGTTGTAAGAAAAATTTGCATATATTGAGACTCGATTGAATTTCGCTGTGAAGGTCGGTCACATCAGGATGTTATCGTTTAAGGCAGAGATGATAGTTTTAGCAATTGACTGCTGAATGTAATATGGCGATTTCTTTCGATAAATAAAGTTTGTCTAGAAGGAATGCCATTCGAAAGAGCAACAAAGAAAACCAGCGGATGCATTGCCCGTCGATGTGTAATGTTTTGTCGCGTAGTGTGCTCGGTTGATTTTCGTTTTGGTGGCTGCTAACCACATTGCGGTTTTAAATTAGTTCCATGTGGGAAGCTTATTAGGAGTCAGTGTTTTGTCGGAAAGAGTGTTTTACCGTTCCTTTCAAATGTGATTCTGTTATTTCTTATTCCTTTTGATTTCATTTCTCCACTCGCCTCCATTTTATTGGCTAAATTCACTTGAAAAATTGAATTCTTGTTGCACGCGGTGTCGCTTTGTTCTGTTTATTGCTATGTATTCACGACTTTTAATTGCTATATTGGAGCATAAGTTGGCCTTCCGGATTCAGTTTGTTTTGTTTGAATTTCTCGGCTGTTAGCCCTTATTTGGCTTTTTTTAACGGAGAAAGTTTCACAGAAAACATTAAATTGGTAGACATGCGTGATGCAAATGACAAACTTTTCTTCTCGTAGTGCCCTTCATACGAACGAGGAGAACACATGAAAGAAAAGAATTTAAAGGGGTAAGAGACAACTTTTCAAAACGATGTCCTAGTTAAATATTAAGTGAAGGGAGGTTTTTAAAGATGCAAATAAGGTTTTTTTTTTTGGTGGTTACCGGAGAAGAATTATTATCTTTGCGAATTTGGTAATATGCCAACTTCAAGCGATATTAATTGTATTTTTTGGCAATGTTCCGTATTCCGATTTAAATAAATTTGATATGAATAATGAGTATAGTATTTGTCATTCGTTGATTCGAATTCTTTAATATTTGTTTTCTATTGTTGCATTGAGATGATTTGCATTCACTTTGAAAGTATTATAAGTGACCAGACTGAAATGGGCGGAGTCGAGAAAAGATTGGGCTGCGATTTTGAATATGCAGGTTTCGATTAGCGAGTTTGAATAGATGCCCCACCGTTTGAAAATTTTATCAGCTTTTAGCTGATCAGTCAGATCTGCCTGGTTAATGAGAAAGGAAATAGTCGTGCCAATTTTCTCTACATCACCACCACCCGTGGTCGTTTCCTGTAAAGGGAGGTAAAGGTGGAATAGGAAGGATCAGTTTTCGGAGGGGGAGGGGGGGGGACGGGGAAGCTTATCAAAACTGGTTTAGAGACTCCATTCAGAAACATCACCCTTTCTTTCGCGGCTTGGCACGTTATATGCCTGTTGTACCACTTCGTTCGCATTAAGCGCTAAACACTTCGTACGCCTTCTCTTAGGGCAGCTGCATTGCGACGGTGCTGCACGAGGGGTTGTTAGTACTGAGTCCGAGCATTGTGTAACTCCGCCGGTATCCCTTTGGACATAATCCACTGTAATGGCATTTTGCTGGTCTCAACATACAGCCCAATGTTTGGGCTGATAGAAAGGGATAGCTGCTCGGAGGGAAGAAGAGAGCTGGATGAAGGCTTGGTTTACTAGTCTTCTTGTTTCATTCCTGTTTATTTTTTCAGTAGATCACACGATTCTGTTTCATCTAGCCTATCTTTATTTTAGTGACTTGATAGTGCCCAAGAAATTCCCCTCAAAAGAGCTCTTCAAGCACCGCTGCACTGAGCTCTTTGTCACTGATTTTTTCTTCAATTATGTTGGTGTTGCTGTTTAATATGTTTATATTTACAGGTGAATAGAGGAGTCGATCAAAAAAATCGACGTAGTCTGTGTGCACAAAAATGGCGACATTGCAGGGTGAATTCTTCAAGCGACCGGCACTGCCAGTGGCATTGATGCCAACTCTCGGTTTGTTTCCCTTTATGTACGCTAACAGCTATTACTCCTTTTTTCGTTTCACTGAATTTTTCATTTGGAATCGCAACGCCTTTGAGAAATTCAACTTTAAAAGATTTTTTGGTAAAGTCATTCAATAGTTTCCATTGGACGATTGTTTTTCCTCGCGTTGCGGCATGCAGCAACGTTGCGTAAGAGCTATTTCCCCAATAAAGTTCCCTTGATGCAAGATGTGCATCCTACGTTTCCCCTATTCTTTTAGGTCTGTTGTTTAGTGATTTTGAAAGGCGAACTGAGTGGGGAGAGGGAAGAGTGGCTCGACTTGCGATGGTTTTATATCTGTGCCCCCCGAAGGCACATGGACGAATTAAACGCTTTTTTTTCGTACCATAAACAGGGATGAATGCATTTCTCTTGTGATTTTATCGATTTCTGTGGCACACTTGAATCCTACCTGTACTTCCACAAAATCACTATTCTCCAATTTCTGTCATTTCATTTCTTTACTAATGGATCGTTTCGTGCGAATGTTTTCCATTTCTTATAATTTGTTATGTATGTATTATTTGTCGTATAGCGTTGCTGTTGCGTTCTAGGTCCAAAACGAGCTCGTCTAGAAGTGGTGAGCAGCACACAGCAAAGGAAACATTCACGCACATCGAATCTTATGGCACCTATTATGATGCTAAGTGGACATGACGGTGAAATATATGCGGCCAAGTTCAGTCCAGATGGGAGTTGTCTCGCTTCGGCAGGATTCGATATGAAAATATGTTTGTTTCGTTTATTTATTGCGTCGCCGGCGGTGTTCCTGCTGGATGCTTTGGAATATATTTCTTTTGGAAAGCCATTTGATATAGTCGGTGGGTCAGTTGCACCGCGTTATGTTTTATGATCTCTGCGTTGTGCTATCATTAAAGAAGTGTTAATTGGGATGATAGTTCTTTAATTTCTTATTCATTGGCTAGATGATTTGCGATGAGTTGAAACTCCAGGCCGCTAGAATGCGGCTTTGCAGGGATGAGTAGCCAGAACGTGAAAGAAATGCCTTTGTTTTTAGAGAGTGACCACTAAATCTCGCCAGAATAAGCCTCCGTGTATGTTTCTTAAAAGCAAATAAAAATAATAAATTATTTGAAATGGTCAAGCTTAGGTGCGATGCGCCGATTCGACGAACATTGGCTGATTGTGTACTTATCCTCGCACATTTTTGTCCTTCAGCTATCCCGCATTTCCGAAATATTATCTAATAATGCTGATTTTGCACAACTTCTAGTTTCTTATTACATAGTTCGACCGCATAGTGACTCTCATTTAACCCGTCGAAGTAAATCTGTCAAACAGCAATACGCATCATGAGAAGCGCTTTAGCGTTTGCGTTGGCAAACAAGGTTGCGTCCTTTTTTGGAAATGAATCTTTGGCGCAACATGGTAATCAATACTGATTTAAAATAAAACAAGAAGGCGCACTTAGTTAGCTTCCGCAAATTGTGATACTGCGATAGGCATAAATTTCATAGATTACAGTGCATTTCATTGGTGCGGTTCAAGCTTCTAACAGGATCGATTGATGATCGTATTTGCTCGGAATGTGTGCAAATGAACTAAAAAAAAGAAGGTGCATTCAGGCTGTGGCATACATTTCTTCTGGAAATTTGCACAGGCTGGTGGATCGGGCTGAGTAATGAATGAGAGATTGTTTAATGTGCGGTGTTATCTCACAGCTGCGAGCAAATGCGTTTCGCACTCTTGATGAGTTTATTTATTTTCAGTTCTATGGAACGTGTATGGAGAGTGTGAGAACTTTTCGGTGTTAAAGGGTCATATCGGTGCGGTTATGGACGTTCATTTCAGCACTGATTCAGGGTTAATTTATCACATTTTTGCATATTCACTGATCTTGTCTAGGTTAGAAACATGAAAGCTTTGGCTAATATTAAAACAGTTAAACCCTTACCGTTGGTATTGAATTGTAGGCAAATTATGGAATGAATAACTGACTGTGTCGGATTATGCAAAACTAGCTGTTCTTGACTTAATTTAATCGAATTATTACTTTTGAGCTGTTTTATTTATTGTCTAATGCCCTGTTCTTCTTACTGCTATGCTACTATGACTCAATGAAGTTTTAATTTTGAATAACGAGCGATCAGAAATACTCCGCCCGCCCCCCTCATTGATATCCTTCACGGTATTGAAGTGTTAATTAAGCAGTTGTCGTTATCAAGCACTTTGCAACAACGGTTCATGAATTCTGACCTTGACCATCATGTCGCTTGCGAATGTTAAACAAATCTTGCAGTTATTTATTTTCCGCATCAACCGATAAAACAGTTCGGGTATGGGATATGGAGACAGGTGCCTGTGTGCGCAAGTTCAAATCCCATAAGGATATTGTCAACAGTTGTCATCCTGCAAGGCGTGGACCACAATTGGTTTGTAGTGGCTCGGATGATGGCAGTCTTATTGTATGTTTTCCTTTTTCCACTCTTTACTTTCACGCACCATATGAATTCGAATAAGACCCACGGACTGTACTTCTGAAATTTGTCTTTGTCATTGTCTAAGGTACAAGGTTAAGGATGCAGGCGGGATTCAGTCTTTTCTGAACTTGTTCACCGCATAAGCCTGCCGGTTTTGATGAAGTGCGGCTGACCGGCACTGTATTCGGCCTCGGCACGATGAGGACGCATTCTAAACTATTAGAAGCGATTTTTGAGAGAATATTTCGTTGTCCACTAAATGTTCCGTGGAGAGAGTTACAGTGCTGGTTGACTTCATGAGCAGTTAATTTTTCGAGGGGTGGGATGAGTGCGGTGTTAAGGCATTAATGGAGATTCGTAGATGCCAGCGCCAATGACTTGGAGATTTGGACCCATAAGATTCAGCTTAACGAACTGATCATTTACTGACTAAGCCATGTGACACATCGATCGCATGCTGTATGTTTTATTAGTCTACTCGGTATATCTTCCACTTCCGTCGGTCTTGCAGTGCATATCTGCTAGCAGCCTTTATAAACATTTATGTAATGTTTGATTATTTCGAGGTTTCTTTGTAGGAATTCTGATTTTGCTTTTTGTGACAATCTGATGCACCAAGAGGTTTACTTCTGAGCCGTACGTGAAATTGTATGTTGAGGTGCACGACATTCGCAAAAAGGATCCAGTAGCAATACTACAGAGCACTTATCAGATAACTGCTGTTTCATTCGACGACACAGCTGAACAGGTGTTCGGCGGTGGCATCGACAACGACATCAAGGTCTTGGTCTTGCGAATCTATTTCATCCCCCTCCTCCTCCCCTTCCATCTTATAAGTAGGCTTGCACGTTTTAAATACGTTTGTATAAAGGCTACGTAATTACTGCGTTCGGATGCGCAAAAATTATAGGATTGTCTTAGTAGAGCATAAGGGTGGCATTCAACATATGGAACAAAAAGATCTGGATGTGTTGGGATTGCAAACCGATCCGGCTTGATATATTCATTTGTCTTTAGGCGGCGTTCCTTTTTCGAGCATTCAGTTCTTTTAAACATAATACTGAGAATGATACGTGGAAGGTGTATGCAAGAGTAATTAGTTGATCAAATTTTCTTAATCTCTGAACCTTCCAGCCCTGTTTTCAGTCGCAATTTTGTTTCATCCTTGGCATGAAGGGGATCCTTCGTTTCATTCCAAGATTAGTGGCATATAAATCGTGTCATCTCCCGTTAACGTAAAGCTTTCATGATTTTAGGTATGGGATCTAAGGCGTCAAGCGTTGAATTATGTGATGCGTGGACATACCGATACAGTGACGGCACTCTCACTTAGTCCTAGTGGAACGCACTTACTCTCAAATGCAATGGATTGTTCAGGTGTGTTTATTGTTGGCTTTCTTCTTTAATATTTGCACTGCATTATGCAATTTTCTTCTTTCCAAGCAGTGAGGCCACGCTAATAAAATGATGTCAGTATAGTTTGATCAAATTATTTGTATCCGAGGATAGTTTAGTCCGATTACCTATTTTTGATGGGAGCATATCAAAAGGAAGCAAATTCTCGTCATCGGCTAACGTTCGCAGACAGTCACAGATAACATCAAAAAATCCTTCATACAGTATTCCCATTCTCAAATTTGTCAAATCCATAAGGTTCGCCATCAAGCCCTTCACCACATTTGGGGGATCAGCCAGTGGGCCCTGTAGATTTGACGAATGAATGGTTTATTGAGATTTAGTCACACTTTTATATAGTTCAGTCAAAGACAAGCATTTTTAAAGAAGAAATTCACGTTTCCATGGAAAGTTGGGAAAGAAACTTTCTGAGACACAACAATTTGAGATCGGAACACTGTGTGAACAATTTTGTCGATGTTATCTGTGATTATTTGAGGACGCTAGCTGATGAGGGCATCTTTCATTACACCTAGAACTTCGTTCTTCCCGATAGGCTATGGCAGCTGAAATCCATCTCGTTGAGGCTTACTCGCCACGTCGAACCTGGCGTATTTGTCACCATCTATTGTTTAATAGGTTATCGTTTTTTAAAGGCTGTTGAATAGCACAGTTGTTAATTTTTTTTCAGTTATTGCATTATAACGTGATGCATTTCACAGATGGGCTGAACCCCCTTCACAGCTCTCTTCGCCTTTGGGACTCCCTCGCTTTTTCCGCTCTTTTCCATTGGGTGAAGTGTAAAATTTATTTCTTTGACTTCCCAGTACAATTAAAACCACAAAAAAGGAGAACATGAAGGACTCCTAAAGATTACAGTGAGGTTCGGGATGGCGGTCGATTCAAAATGTTTGAAGTTCACGCGTTCTGATATAGCATTAAACCGCAACATTCATTCATAAATCTGTTCAAATTTTCAGCGAAAATGTGGGATATCAGACCGTTTGCACCTGAACAACGTTGCGTTAAATCTTTTGGAGGACATCAACACAACTTTGAGAAGGTGCACTCTTTTGGTGTTTTTTTTCCTTTGTTGGAATTTCTTTTTCTAAATCCACTCTACTTTCTAAATATTATAAACGATTCTTAAGGGCTGATAAAATGGACACTTTGATTTTCGATAATTTTGCTTTTTTAGCCTACCAAATTAGGTATCGTTCACTCGGGTGCTTTTCTCATAAATCGACTCCACATGGAAATGTGAGTTTTAACGGTTTTGGTCGGCCACGATGAGGCCGGCGTCCACTATTTTCTGAGAGCTTAGAATCCACTGCAGATATTTTAGTTTCAAATAATTTTTTCATTAATAAATATGTTTCCTTTTCATTAATAAACGGAGTAAAATAATTAAAGAGGCGGTGAATGTCATCAAGATGCGAAATTATCGAATTGGTCATTACTTGAGTATAATAATGTAACTAGTATATAATAAAGCTCCTTGCCGTGAGTGTCAGATGTGTTTCATTCAGGAAGAACTCTAATCGATTTAAGTACAGAAAGCTGGTTGTGAAGTTTGCAATTATTTTAGTGCGCTCATTAACCCGAGCAGTAGCTATCAAGTGTCACACGACGACACTTTTAAAAATTTCTCATTGTATGCCACCTATATGAATTTATCAATCTGTTGGCCTCACGTTGTTGTGGGCGAGCCAGGAGGGAGGGTAGTTTCCTTTCCTTCTATTTCCTCGCCAGGCTGATAAAGCTGGAGGTGTTCTAAGGTAGTTATTCGAGAGTGTATCATGACAGCGCTTGCATTTTTGTGGCACAGGAAGTTTGTTATGATGCACTGTGCACATTTGCTAATGGTTACATCGAGTGAAATATTGCGAATTCTCCATAAATCGTTGATGGGCGTTTATATTTGCTTGAACGAGGCACTGCTGCAGAACTTGCTGAAGTGTGCTTGGTCACCTGATGGTCATATGATAACGTGTGGCTCGAGTGACCGCTACCTCTATGTCTGGGAGGTATCTTCACGTCGAATACTCTACAAATTGCCTGGACATCAAGGCTCGGTCAATGCCACCGATTTCCATCCTACCGAACCGATATGTAAGTGACACCTTTCTTCCACTGTCTGGTCTTGAAGAATTTCTTTATATAGGCACGAAACATTTGGAGAATAAGTTACGAGAGATACTGATAAGTTCATGTATTTGATAAAGGATGCTCGCGATTTTGTTATGGAGGTAACACCTCCAACATTTGGTAATTGTCTAGCGTTCGGATTTTATTGTTTCGTTTTTGCAGAGTTTGCGGGGGAAGAATTAAATAGCGTCATTGTTGTGACAACGTGAATCGGACTCAAGTTCATTCCCAAGCAGCGTTAATCTATTGTCAGCATTTTTTAAAGATGTGATGGTGTTTTAGTAGTAATCATGTGCAATGTTTTTAGTGCTTTCGGCGGGTAGCGATAAGAAGATCTACCTCGGCGAAATAGAAGCTCGATGATCTATGTGGATGAAGGCTTATTCAAAGATTCATCTCATTTTCTCGCCATGTGGAAATACAGTTGTTATTTTGAAATATGTGTATATGTTGTTGTTTATATTGGATTCTTACTCTTTGATCTGCACTCGTTTGGAAGTACATTGTAGTGATCGAGGGTTAAATTCGTTCTCGTGGAAGGTTGTGCTTTACGTAGTTAGTGCAACTGATGACTGCGCGTCATACAAGTGGTGCGTTTATTTATTGAACTTATTATTGATGAGTTTCGTGTAGGTGGAGGGCGAACTTTTCACAAAAAGTGTGCTGTTATTTGCATTTTGATGATATGATATGTGCTGCTTATCGACTAAACAACCGTGAGCATCTGTCATAATATCTAACCCTGAGTACCATATATTTAAAATGTTTTTTGGGTGGGAGACTTCTGATAATTGACGGGGAAGTATCAATGCATTCACTTCAGCGTTGAAGGTGATGAATGTTATAATTAAATTACCCGAAGAAAAGACAAACTTCTACACTGTTTTCTGGGGCAAAAATAGAAAGGCCTGAAACTCATCATTGTGGAAATTAACGAGAAGTATCAAATACATGAAAGTGCGACATGCAAATAACGAATGCACACAGCACGATAAATGTTGCAAAAATTTCCTCCTAGTTCTGCGAAAATTTTTTTGTCTCGGCACGAGCCATTTTTCCAAAAAAGAGCCTAATAAGGCTTAATTAGACCTCAAATTTCGAATATACGAATGTTGGCTTAGCAACAGATTTTGCGATTGTTTATAAATTTTATAGCACATCGCCGATTTCAATCAGCGGTCGTTTATGATAGATGTTTTTTTATTTTGCAGACGTTCTTGTTGGGTAAATTTCTTCAGATCCCGCCCACTTCACTCCTCCTTTATGATCACTGTTGAATTATTGTCCTCAAAGAAAAAAACCACCAGTGAAAGCTGAAATTTCCGTGGGAATTTCCCTCTTTTTGTTGGAGCAAGTTCGCATTCATCGACCTTATGATTGGCATGTGATCAAGGTTGTTATTGTTTGTTTACTTTTCGGTATCGTCGAGTAAATTTTTCGTTGTGTGATTTCTGTGGGAAATGTTTTATTCGCATAATTCGACACATTTCGTGAGTTTTTAAAATTGTTTTGTGCACCTCTTTAAAATTGTATGCATGCATGAGGGCATTCATGATTTCTGATTAAGATGCTGAAAGGTAGGAGAGGGAAAGATGGTTCGATAAGTGGCTCGGGGAAGGGAAAGGGGAGGAAGATGAGGAATTTTCGTGTAGTACTGTGTGATGGCGGTGCGTTCGGCTGTTAATGGGCGTCATCCACGTTGCTAAGCGTCACTGATGAATTCGCTGTTTAGCATAACACACTCTGCTGAGCAGGTTGTCTGCCGAAATATCTCATCATTACGTCTTTCCGGCACTGCTCGTATGGTAATTGCAAGAAATTTGTCAGCAGCGCCACAAAGTGTTTGCCTGCAGACAGTTCACGGATGCCATAGCTGCTGAATAGAGCTTCTTGAACAGATCTGTGCTTGAGCAGCTTGGAAGTTAAGGAGAAATATACTCTCATCGCCTGGAGAGGGGTCTCTTAGATCGACTTACCTGCCGGTTTCTTCGCATTTGCCCGCACAAAGAGCGATATGCACACATTTTGCACGTTATGCCCACATAGAAAGCGTCACACTATTAATTTCAATGCATAGCCCACGTGAAGAGTAGTTGAATACTTTGCTTGAAAAAGGAGTGCGGTGAGACTATTTAGCTAAAGAAAAAGTCCAATGCAGACCACTAAATTCATTCTCCATCCTGAATACTAATCCCTCATTGACGGTTGCGGAACTGATCGTCCTGGGCTTTTTTTCGAGCAAATACGGTAGGAAAATGAAACAAAATAGGAGTGACGGCGAAGACTGGGGTTTTCTAGGGAAAGCAAAGAAATCCCTACTGGTAGAGATGGAATTGTATCAGCAGTTGAAAAATTGTGGGAGTGAAGATGAATTTTTATTGTGCATTTGGTTATTTGAAGGAAGGAATGCTGGGGAAGTTCGTCAAACTTTAAAAACGTTTCGCTGTGGTGAGAATCAAAGACGCTTTAAAGGCCCCAACTCCATTCACTACGCTAATGGTCATATAAAAGAGTTTAAAAATCCGCTAATGAAATTTTCGGTGTGTCAGAAAGGTAATAAGTGGATGGTGCGCCGTCTACAGATAATATACTCGTTATCAAAGAGTATCTTCGAGAATCTCGCCTTCGAGGAATGGCTTTTTCGTAATCACCGAATCGACAAACACGGCGAGGCGCTTCTCTTTTGGAGGTAATCACTCACTTACCATTTGCATTTCCTGAGTTTATTTTTCAATCTTTCTATTGGATTTTCTTCTCTCCACAATTCGCTCCTCGCGTATTTTTTCACCCTTTGCTTACCTTCTTTCTTGTTTCTTCGTCTTTGTTTAGCAGTTTCACAACACATAGGTATATTCTATTGTTCACTGCTTAAGTTGAATTATGAAGTGAGTGAAATATTCGAAAAACCGCGTACAATTTCACATTAGCAGTATCGAACAAAGTTAAATATTTCGTCGGAGGAAATTCTTGTAGTCGTTTCACTTAACGTCCTTTCAATAAATGTTCAAACAATGGGCTATTTAAAATGCAACACACTTCTATTCGATCGATCAATCTGCGAGAGGAATATCACCGACGCATCTCTGAATTGTAAGAATTAATGTTGCTGCCCATAGAGATGCTTTAAAACGGATTGCACACATATTCCGAATTCTGGTTGTAAATCAGTTAACAGAGCTGGAGTATTGGACAGTAAGAAATGGCAACCACTGAATAGTGCAACGAGCAACCTCAAAAGCATCGGTCATAATTTGATAGTATGATCTTAAGAGTCATTCAACCTGTGGAATATATCTTCCTTTTGAGGTTGCTGTTGTGTTTCAAACCGACCGAAAGTGAATCTCTTAGAGAGATGGAAATTTGAAAGCCTTTCCTCAGTTAGATTGGTCTACGAAGACATGTCGCATTTCGTCGGCAGTTTAGTTCTTCCATGGAGACTTCGGCTGTCTCCCTTGCCGTGTTCCTTCCTTCCCCCTTCCCCCTTCTACTCACCACCACCATCACAACATTATAATCAACTCATTTTCTGCCAACAGTAAAAGAGAAAGTGGCAACATTTGTAATATAATAACGCAAAGAGAAAGAGGTCAAAATTCGGATTTTTGTTAAACAAGGTCGCAACAGCAATGGGCAGGCTGAACCCGTTCAGGTAGACTGGTAAAACTCTCTGCTGATGAGGCAACTAGCGCAGACTGGTCGCCCTGGGGGACGGCGTTTTGTAGCTCTGACTGGGAACGTCCACAGTCGATAATCTGAAATATAAGCCAGTAAAATATGTAAAAGCAAGCAGGCGAGTAATCAGTGTAAGTCGACTTAGAATAAAAGTCGTTGTGTGCAGACGACTTGAAAGAAAACAGCGCTTTGCCACTCACTCATTTCTACGTGAGAAGTGAACAGCGATAATCAGTCGTAAACAATTTCAATAACCATTTATGGCGTTTTCAGAACTGTTGAAAAAATCAGATGACTCTCCTATTCATCACGTCACCTATATTATTTACCTTTTTATGCATTTTTGCATGTTTGCTTTGCAAATGTGTATTATGGGACGCACTTATTTTCTCGTGGCTTTCCACATATTCGGTATTTTCAACTCAAAAGTCACTGAAGTAGTGAGTTGCAAAATTTGGTTGGTACGATGTGTGGAAAATTCAGCAGGTATGGTATACCGTTTTAGTGATTACAATGTACGTCCCTATACCATAGTTTGGTTGATGCGTTAGTTTCCAAAAGTTGCATGCGATCATTATTTCACTGCGTTGAATTCACAGAAAAAAAGGGAATCTTTTATGAAAGAATTGCGTGCTAGCTTGGATTAGCTAAAATATAAAGGCATACTGCAGACGTTTAATTTTTTGCTGATATTTTACGCAAGTGGCTCGTTGAATGAATGAAGTGCAAAGGGATATTTCGTGCCAATTTCTCATGCACGCTCGTTTATTTGTTTGAATCGCCGCAATTAGCACGTCCCAAACGCTAATGGCAAGAATGAAATTGTCTGAGGTGTGCAAGATGATTCCGATTCATTGTGTGCAACGTGCAAAGTTCATTTGCTCATCTCTCTGTTTTACTTAGCAAAAAATGCACAAATATCGATCCGTTCATAATAGCACCTTTGATATATTATCTGACTATACAAATAGTTGAATTCGACAAGAGAATATCGAGCGGATATTCAGAAATTGTCAATTCATTCTAATTTTGGCAAAATTTGTTTTTTATAGCAATAATCCAACAGTTGTCATCGGACGTCATCAAAATCCTTGGCAGGAAATCAATATAGATTTCGTTAGGCAGCGGGGTATCGACATGGTACGACGACATAGTGGTGGTGGTGCTGTATATCACGATCTCGGTGAGTCAATTTTGTCCCATTCGGATTCAATCCTCGACGCGCATTTTACATCCATTCTTTGTTTGACATTACAGCTGTACCAGAAGAAGTTTTCAAAACCACAAACTATAGTCGGTCCTTCGGAAAAACCTTAGAAACTCCTGGAACCGGGTTTCGGACAGCAGTTCCGGTACGGTTTTACAGCAACTCTGGCATTCCGAAACGGAATCCGGCCCCACAAAATGCCGAAGATGCGAGGCCGGATCTAGGTGAATGTAACTTCAGCTGATACTAGAGGCATTAAACGGCCTTCATCCGAAGTGCTGTTTTCTGTCATAGTATTCATTCGTTGTTCATTTCCCACCGCAACGAAATAACTAAAAAGATCCTCTCTACTCCCCTTTAAGTTGGATTGCTTCCGGGAAATGAATGTTTTATGCATGTTTGACACGAATTTCGCCGGTTGCACTAAAAATTTTCCATCAGGTTGCAACATTTCAAGTTTATGCAATCGTATTCTAAGACTTAGCACAACTGTGTTATCTAAGCCAACATATAATTACGATCATATCGCAGTTACAGTTGAATTTTTTTACGAGCTGATTTCCAGGAAATGTCAATATTTCAATATTGACCGAACAAAAAAATCATCATCGCGCCGAGAATTTAATTCTCATAGCCGACGCTCTTAATAGAAATTATAAACTAAATGTGAGTTGATGAATGGATTTTCGTTCTTCAGTTGCCTTTCGTAGTTATGGCTTGCTTTAGAGGAGCAAGTATAAGCACTAATCGCCACAAAAGTGGTTGCTTAATTCCTCAATTATTGCGAAAAGAGGCTAAATTAATGCAAAAAGCGCATATTGCAAATTTTTGTTTCATGAATTTGCCATTGAAATGCTGTGCGTATTTTAAAAGTTTGAGTGAACCAACCGTTGATGATTCCAAGTTCGCTGCAAAATCAGATGAAATTCGTTTGCTAGCTGCTTCGAAAACTCTCACCTCGAAGTTTGCAATCCTTTCATCACGTTGTGCCCACGAAGTGCCACCTCTGTGTTTTAAGATACAGCTTTGTAGTAAGGGGCGCAAGGAACAGAGGAAATGAGCTCGAGAAGCACATCAAATTTACGCTTTATTTATTAGCCAAAAAGTTTTAGCATTAGCAGTTTTAAAGAAATTTCGTATCCGATTTCGATCAGCGTAGGATCAAAGGAGAGGATTTGAAAGATTGATTACAGAGCGCTTATGGTTGAAACGTTGAGGCGTACACAAAAATGCAGCATTCAAAGGCCCGTAACATTACTTCAAGCGATAAAAATAGTCCCCAATATCACTGTGAATTTGCTATTAGGTTGATGAGAACCGGAAGCAAAATGACTTCTCCGGAAATCCGTGTTTTACTAACTTCTTTTTCAAAAGTTGGGGAAAGACAGACAGGCTGAGGTGAAACTAGCATTTTTAGTCAGAAACTGCTTAAGCGCGTTTGTTTCGACCCAAATGACATCGGTAATCGAATATCAGGAGTCGATGCCAAACAACGAAAATTGTTTTTGCGGGGAGTGATAAGTTTGAGGTTTCTCGTTATTGCTTCATAATAGCGTTTGATTTGGAAGACGGAGCACAGGTGATACCAAATAAGCGTGACGACCTTTGGTTGCAACCCGGTGAACGCAAGGTTTCCGGAACAGCAGCCCGTATCGCTCACGGACGTGCCTATCACCACATGAGTTTGCTTGTGAACGTCGATCTCTCTGTCCTCAAAGAATCCCTCAAATCGCCATTCGCCGTATATTTCTCTTTTTTCTTTCACCTTTGCTGTCAAATAAGCTCTATCTTTTGCAAAAAGCTGAGTATTTTACAACAGTCATCTGAATAATCCAAAGTCCGCCATATCTGAAACATAGGATTTCCGAAATTTGAAATTGTTTTAGATGGGGTTAAAATTTGGAAGGACACGTTGTGGAAGGGCGGAAGGGAAAGGAAGTGACTTTTGTGGGTAAGGGTTAGCTGCCAGTCGGTCGTCTGGTATTCATCACTGAATTGTGCCACTAATAGAATCGTTTGGTTTATCTGCTGTTATAATATTCATCCCCTTCACACGTGCTGAAAATAGTGTTGGTTTTTACGATTTTACTGAAGGTATCTTCGGCAGCGTAATAATTTCCGAGGATTCACGCATATTTCCTTTTCTTGAAGAATTCTTTCATTTTTTTTCGCTTATTTTAATTAATATCTGCACAGTAAACGCAGTCACAAGGGTAATCTGGGTGTTAGATCCTTGTCCAGCAGTAATTGTTTTCTTTGTGCGAAAAGGTGACCTCACAATAATGACCTTACCTGTCTGTCATGCATGTCTATCTGATTTTGATGAAACCGACGGCTAATTACTTGGCCACCGTTGAGAGCAGAAACAAAGAAGCCGTAAGTGTTCGTTTGAGCCCCTCTGAACCTTTATAATGTTTTATTTTTTTCCCCACTGACAGAAATAAAATTTCATAATAACTTCGCTATTTAATTACTTAGTCAAATTTGTTATGCAAACCCATTTTTATAGGACTGCAACGATTGCTATCTCAACAAATGAACGAACCAGCGATCAGTGTGTGTTATTTGTATTCCAGGGGAAAATCACAACAAATGCGACGGCAAGTGTTCGTGCACGCGCGGTTGGCTTCTTGGCACAGGACGATCCCTCAATAACAACGCAGAATGTTATTGCCACTCTTAGCGATGCATTCGAACGCCACTATGAGGTGATTTGCTCGATTTTAAAGTTCGTGAGAAAGGCAGCAAACTGAGTAGCGGTATGCAGCTATTAGTCTTATATCAAGAAAATGGCTGTTTATTCTTAGATGATGCTCGTCGAACTTTGGTCGTGCTATTGCAGTTGGTCTCATGTTAAGCTGCCAGAGCATGAAATACGTTGAGACGATGTGCTTCACATCCATAAGTACTGATAGTCTGTTACCAATAACCACATAACTATTGAACCAAAGCCAATGAAAACGCATCCGGAGAAAACAGTTTCTGTTCATCAAACGATGAAACAGATGAAAGGTCATTAGAGAGAGTTTCATTAACGTAGCGGAGCTGTTTGAGACCACGGATCATTTCCAACTGTGGCGACCCATCAATTGTTATGGTTTCTTTTTAATTCTTCAAATTTTCCAAATTTTTGGTTAGAAACCAATGATTTCTTCGTAAGTCCGAAACAGTCCCTCCTTATGAACGTTTCCCGCAAACCTACGAAGTGATGTGCTTTCTTTCCCATTAAAAAGCTGAGATTTTGCTAACTTCTGAACTGACAAGAAGCCTAAAAATCCGAATAATAATTGCAATGTTCACTGGTGCATTCGTCTGCCAATTTTTCCATTTATTTCCATGTTTAATTAGCGTTCATGTTGGCATTCATTTATTACCGACGATAATAAAATTTGCATATTTGATGACCAATTTCTGACATACTTGTCAATTCAACTAATTAGAATGAATGTATTCATTTGCATAAATAATTGAAAGCCTTAGTGAAGCCTTAACAGATGTCGCCCTATATTAGCAGCTTTACAAAATGATAGCACTGCAGAAGGATTATGCTAGAACTTCGAAGCTGAGCATATTGAAGCCTCAGATACCGCAATCGCGATTGCAATGGAACCGCACAAGCGGCAGTCATCAACGCGTTTTTTCTTGGTCTAGTTATTGTCCTTCATTGGGATCGCGGCAAGTGTGACAAGGAAATGCCTCACTCGTCACTCATCGGTTTATTCCGAAATGTTTAGGTGAAGTCGGAAAACCGACAAGATATGTGGTCTACTTTGCTGTGTAGCCGAACATAAACTTATATTTTAGCAGTAAAAGTTACGGAAAGTTTTTACAACTTTAATAAGGAAAAAAAAACGAATCAAAATTTAAAAAATAAATTACCTTTTCGAAAAGTTCGGGTTATACGTTGGCAATATGCTAAGCTAGCGGCTGTCATATTTTGTGCCCGACCTTTTATGCAGTTAAGGTATAGACTGTGGAATTTGAATAAAGATGGCGCAGCATTCTACGCTCACCATGCTTTCAATAGTGCCGCATCTGCTTTGTGGTCTTCGTGACCTGAGATCGGACTTAGGGCATAATACTTGTTATTTTTAGGAGACTGAGGTATCGGTAGTGTCGAATGCGGTCGATGAACAGCGCTTTCCAGGAGTGGCCGAGAACGAGCGTCTTTTACGCAGTTGGGAATGGACATTTGCCAAGTCGCCCAAATTCACGATTCGTCTTTGCGATAATGTTGTGCATGTAGAGAAGGGCGTGGTGCAGAAAGTCGACGGCACGAGAAGAGACCTGATCGGCGCCCCATTCCCCGCCGTTGCTGATCACTTGTTACACATTTAGACAACCTAAAAAGTCTAGTTGTTTATAGTGTCTCTAATTGGCGGCCCTCAACAATGTTAGAAGTGGACGATTTCGTCGTATTAAACTTCGTTAATATTTGCCAAATAGTTTATCATTGACGTTTTCTTCATTGAAGCTTTGGCAAGCAAGATTTGCAGATGTTCCGCTCTGGAATATCTCCAATAAAATTTTGCACTGCATCAGTGATAAAGTTTGATGCTTGAAATCTCGCGCAACGACATCACTTCAAAATCTTTGCATTAATATTGGATATTCACTGATATGTGAGAACAGCGAAACATATTCACTAAGAAACTTCACAAAAATGTCACATTTTACACGAAACATCTCTCGAATCATTTCTCCTTCAAGAAACAGTTGGTTTTTTCCTTGAACTCTTCTACTTCTGGATTTCTCTGTTCGAGACTTCGAATCGTTAAGGGACCCCTCCGGCTGCATAAACCGAAAGCAATGCTCTGATAGAGAAATGAAACGAAGACATCGTTTCACGGATTCGCATCTCTTAGTTACTTCCTGACATTTTCCAAGTTAAGCACTGAAAACATTCTTACTGAATTTTTCTGTGGCAACTGGAAACCGGTATTTTTTCTTCGAAATACAAAATGTTTTCTTAGTTTTGAATTAGCTATTTGGCACCTCCTAATTCTTGAAAAATTGCCGTTGGATTCAGCCGAGCAACTCTGACATATCGTCACGTGATCGAACGTGCAAGTTTTTTTGTGCAACAGGGAAATCAGATCACGTTGTTTCAATCTTATTTATTTGCTTAGTGTTAATCGCGAGAAGGGATGTCATCGTTAGTTGGGGAGCACACTATGACCGCTGATTCGAGAAACGTCTGTGAAGATCGCTTCTTTAAAAGAGTGACGGAGTTTATGAAAGCTTCTGTATACCTTTTTATGAGTTTCTATGGAGGTGGAAAGCCGCCTTCAAAAGTGACGGAAGAAATGGAAAGGTTGCACACAGCACGTGAATTCCATTCGGCTAACTTCAATCTCACAGTCGGTTACTTCTGCATACCTTTTTTTTAAAATCCGCATGTTTCCTCCAAGTTTCAAACCAAATTCGTAAGCGCTTTAATGCCCAACGTCGAAAACGTGTAACTTTATGAGAATTCCAGAGAATCTGGGGTTATGACATATCGAGTAGGGATACAGCCAGGATAGTGGGGATTACAGCCAGGATCCAGGATAGCGGAGAGATAGCAGGAGGGGGAGGAGGAAGGGAAAGGACGGAGTGGTGGATGGCGATTGCAGCTATCTCTTCCTTTCCTCTTCTCCTTTGAATTCCGGGAGATGATTTTCACCGTCTAAATTCTTTGACCATTTGTGGTTAATGTCGTATAATGATTATTCGTATTTCTATAAGTAAATCGGCTTCTGAAGGCCGTAAAATGTGGAAATTAGTGGTTTTCCTTGGCACTGAGTGTAAATGATTTAGTTTCCCTTTTATTTGCCACGTTTGCGCAACGTGAATGTATGCAATTATTTGCATTCTTTTCAGTGTTAGGAGCAGTGGAACGCTTCACCTCGCAGATGCGCTATGCAGATTTGCCCACTCAAGAATTCCCTCTTAAGCTTGCTTTTGGCACTGAATGCTTGTTGTTGCGTCAGGTTGTTGCTGTCGTTTGGCTCGAAAGGTCTCTTTGTTGGCATCGGAATGTTTCTGCATTCGACCGGCCTTTCGCTGAAATTGTCTATCATGTTTTGTGTGACTTGCATAATTTTAGGAAGTGCATCTCGATGTCCCAATGTGTGAGTTTGTTTATACTCACAGTTAAAGAGTTGTTCGATTCGCAGTCTGATTTAGGAAGGATGCTGCGAACAACACTGAAGATATCGACTCACATCTAAAGAAGTTTTCGGTATAAGAAATTACTGCAAGCAAAGTACCGCTAAAAGCCTCGATGTGATGTAAGTGTAAAAGTTAAATACAGCGTCTACTATGACAATCACAGTAAACTGAAGTAGTGGCAGAGCTTAATTCAGTGTCTTTTCCATATTGGGGTGTGGCTTACTGATTTTTTGACGACTGATGAAAACTGCATATAATGCATCCAACATAAGAGGAATGCAGTTAATGATTCATCACGGCTAAGCGTTCGTTGAACTAATCCAGTGATTCGAGAAAATTCTGAGGGCATATATCGCATCGACCTTCCAGCTCAGAGTTCTGAAAGTGTTCTCTTTGAGATTAGTGGACAGACTTTCAAAGCTATAAAAGTTAAGCATCAGTATTATGAGCTTATTAGTCTCATGTTAGTCTTTATTATGTTTAATTTCTGATACTGAGTTGTTCGATTAGGTGGTAATACTGAAGAGATTGAAATGGTACATGTGAGGTTAATTCGTCTACAGCATTTCAATAAACTTTCCTCGGCCATAGCAGAACGTGAAAAGTTCATTACATTGAACGTGGCATTGAGATCGATTACGACAAAGAAAATAATTGAGTATATAGTTGAAATGACGAAGACCAATTCAAAGTACTTGACTATATGTAATAATTTTGACGAGCAAATGTAATAAAAGGAAAGCATCATATGAACACTACTGTATAAAGTATGCAGTGAATAACATGGAGCGTTTATGTGATGTCAAGAAAGGGTATGAGGGGTCTGCCTCGTTGCAAACGTTTCAACATTTATGCCTCGAAAAGAAAGTTCGAGTTTCATTGTCTATAACACTTACGATGCTCACCTTGTCGAACACTGCTCTATTGCATCGTTGCACAGTTTTGTGTCCATTTTACAACAAACTGCAACAATGCGTTACGGCGACGTGATTGTGCACAGTTATGTGCACGTTAAGTTCAACCAGACAAACAGAACGACTCCACTGGTGAAATCTGATACATGTCACCGTAATGGGAATCTGCACTTGGAGCTTCTCCATCTTCGGTGGCTTCCGGAAGAAACCCGGCGGTCGGTACTTTTGATCGACAGTCTTTTAAATCCATGTTGCTTCCTGTCAGTCATCTCATTTATCGGTCACTGACAGTTTGGTACCCCTTACCCCCCCCCCCCCCCCCCTACAACCGCCCTTCAGAAGATCACATTTTGGTTCTCGATTGGTTATAAAATGCGATCCAAGATTTCGCAAAATACATTCAGGCTCCTCGCAGATTTTGAAGAATGTATTGGGAAGGGGGGGGGGGTTGGTATATCAAATGGTGCGTCTAGTGCGGTAGGAAATGGATCAACTTGAAAGTCGATTAGTTTTAAAATCAAATATACAAACAAAACTTGACTCCTTACTAATTAACCAACATTCAAAGGGCGCATTTTTCGTGCTCATTTCGGCGTCGTGAAGTGCGCAAGCAGCACATGCTGTTAGAGCACCTCGCAAATGCACATTTGCAAGTCTCAGTGTTCCTCTTTTGCCAGAGCACTAGAAAGGTCTCTGCTACGATTTGCCGCCCTAAGGCATCACGAGCGGATTTTATATTTCGTGCGAATATTCTGAACATATTTTACAGATGTTTCGCCACATTTACGACCTGAACTCGCGGATTTCGGTTAGGGGGAAACGTTGATGAGGACGCAAAACTATGGGGTCGAGGTAGAAAATGGATTGTTGCGGCCATGAAATACGTTTGGGCAGCCATCCCGGCGTTAATTTATCCACTGGGTTAACTCCATCTGTCCTCCTTTTTTTGCTGAACCATCTCGTAATAGGGCGTGATTCTTTGTTTTTAAATAACCAGCTGACTGTTCACAAATCGCAGCTGTATAATTCTCAGTAAAACTCGCAGTAACAGTGCGATGAAAAAGTTTAGATTGGCACATATAGAGCAGAACTGTTCTTATGAAACGTAAAAGTGATATTGCTCCAATTTCGGTGGTTTTCTTTCACTGCGATTGTATCTCACGAACGTTAGTTCGCTCCGAGTTCGCATATGTACTCTAGCCGGCTGTGTTCCGCTGTTACTGGCGCGATGAGGAGTGGAGGTCTTCCTCTATACTCCTTTTCAACTGCATTGGGAGAAAGGGTTTTCATATCCCTCTGTATTTTTCCGCATTTTTTGCGCTTTCACGTTTTTTTCGACCAAATTACATAATAAAAACCTCTTCATTTTCTCTTACAACTTGTTTTTCCTCTACCTTATAGCTCCCTTCCGATTCAACATCAAGACCAAAGGCCTTTGTACCCACCGTCCGACCGAAAGTCCTGGGTACATATTTAAGCCCTTCGAGGAGAAGGGGGTTATGAACTCGGCATGCTGCATTCAGACGCTTTGCAGCCTACCCGCTTGCCCAGTCATTTTTCATAACTGGTGTTTTCAAGAAACGATTAACTGTTCTTCATATGAATTTCTTGTTTGACAGTAAATTATTATATTGAAGTAACAGATCGATAGGTGCTGTTAAGTTTTGTTGTTAAGTAAACCTTGCCAGGTTCATACATAGGTAGATGCTCTTCTGTGCTCAACACTCACTCCACTCGTCTGAGCTGTCATTCTTCATAAACTAATGTAAAGAGGTATACTATTCGTATGCGAAACAACGTTTCCTTAAAACAAAAGACTGCATCTCAAAGAGCATTGTTGAGGCACTGAACCGATCCACAACATTGTTCTCATTGACGCCGGTGAAATGCCACTTCGCGATCTTTCTTGTGAAACCAACTTTACAGTGAGGGAACACGGTCGGTCGAAAAATTCTAGAGATATTGGTGAGCACTCAACAATACTTAACCAGTGACGACAATGATGACTCATTCCTTGTTGGCTCTTCATTGACGCAGTGTACCTGCTCGGTTAGTGACAGCTTCAATGATAATGCGGGAATGTTTAGGTATGAAGGGTCCCGGTGAAAGCCTATGTTCGAAGGTTCGATTAACGCTTTCAGCCAAGTAAGTGATCCTCGTTCATTCATTATGGTCTTTCTCTATTCATATGGATTTGTGGTTACTTCACTCGAAACACCGCATTTCCTGTTTTATAAGCTAAAACGTTCGTTTTCACATGAAAGGAGATGAATGCAACACAGTTAGATTAATCTCAAAATTATGCGACTGCAACTTTCCAACAAGTAGCAGTGTCATGCAATATTTGCACCGCAATTTCACTTCCAGGAATCTCAAGGACTGCGATGTATTCTCAAAAAGTGATCCGATGTGTGTTGTCTTCCTTTCATCAGGTACAGTTTCCTCTTTAATTATCCCCTTTGTTGGCATTAATTCGTTTTGGTGACAAATTTCGGAAGCATAAGTTATGAAGAAGTGAATTTAGAAAAATGAATGATATCTCAGTGTAGAAAATATAAGAAAGGTTGCAATCGTTTTTGCAGGTGTTTTTTGGGGAAATCAAATGTTGGCTGATGATTAATCCTCGAATGTTTCTTCCCGTAGTTACGATGTATTCATAATAAATCCATGTCAGGTGCACTCAGAGGTGGACGGTATTCGGAGTGTGGTCGTACAGAAACGCTCTCGAACTGTTTGAATGCTGAGTGGAGCAAAACAATCGTCGTCGATTATTTCTTCGAGGAAATACAGGATATCAAATTCGAAGTGTGAGTGTTTCTGTTGAAGTGCTGCTATTAGAGAGTGAGAGTGAGTGCAGCACATTGGCAATTGATGATGGTAAGGGTGCGAATACTGTTCATTGCAATGACCCAGCTGAGGAGCGAGGGGGAGGGGGTAGGGAAGAACACTGTTCATTCAAGAAAACCTCTGAAACCAGCATCCTAGTTTCAGAGGTTTTCTTGAAAAGTTTGGACAGAAGAAAACAATGAGAGTGATGGAGTGCGTGTAAACATGACGTGCAGTGAACCAGTCGAGTGATTAGTGAAGAACTTATTAATGCTCTATATGCAGTAATTCGAAAGGTCTATCAAAATCCTTTATTGTGATGAAATTTTAACGTGCGGGCAGCAGCCATTTTCCAAATTTCAGGGCTAAATTGTGTGCAGGATGTACAGCACTAACAACCGTATGCCACTGGAGACATCGCAGCGTTTTCTTCCTAAAGTTTGGAAGTAGTGCTGTAGGGAAACGTTCTAAGTTTCTTATTTTTAATTTTTGAAGCTCTTCGACTTCCTTATCCTCCTGTGAGGTGCACATTCGGTGGCATACCTATTGTTACCATACTTTTCTTCTTTTCCTGCTTCCTGTTTGGAATAACGCAGAGATCCTTTATGTCTTCACGGTGATTTGCACTAGGCAGCAACGATGACTTGATAATTGGCTAAGGTTGATGTTGCTCAGATAGCAGGTTTTATCCAAGAACAGAAGTTTTCGAAAAACAGATAAAATGGCGTGGGGAATTTCCAGAACGACGAAACTCCAAGTATTTCGCTTCACGGGCTCTCCGGCCGAGGTCCGGAAAGTGTCAAGGGCTGTGTAGGAAGTTTCCATAAAAGAATCTAGGGGATGATTTATGAAAGGCGAAAGAACAGTAGATGATGATGTCAAAATTCGAAAAGCGTGGCGACTCCGTCCGTAGACCACTGTCGCTGCCCATTCATTATTGCTAAAAATAACAGGAAACAGCGGCGAATCCCATCCATCGACAAACTTGCTAAGTGCTTGGCCATTTTTGGGCAAAACGGGGCGGTCTTTTATCGGGCAGGTGACGAAGGAGCGGAATAAAAATTGGAGTAAAATGGTTTATTTTTTAAGGTATGACATCGATTCATCTTCGAATAATCTCGCCGACCATGATTTCATTGGCTCCGCTGAGTCGACCCTCGCTGAGATCGTCGGTGGACCCTCTTGCAGAAGATCTTTCTTCCTAAGGTGACTTCCGAATTTAGCGGAAGCCTCGTCAAGAACGCTTTTTTTCCACTTGATTCTCTTTTACTGCTAGCATAGACACATGAAGTGAGTGGAAGTACACCTCGCTGCTTGGTGCTTGTGAGAACTGAGCGTGGAGTACCGTCTAAGGATTGCTATATTGGACGTTTGAATGTATTTACCTAAGCAAAGGATAACAAAAGTCGGTTCATTGTGTAGGTGCAAAAATCCATAAACGTAAAAAGATAATGCATTCCAAGTTGTTCTATAGATTCACAAAATAATGAGTGGACTTTTCCGTCTGTTAAGCGAATATTTCCTTGAAATTAATGATTTTCATTTCAAAACTTGAGAGACTCAACACTCAGTTCGATTTAAATAAAGCTTTTTATAAAAGGATTTACAGGGGAAAAAACGGCGAGCGCAACTGTGGTGAATTGACCATTGTGGCCGAGGAGGCGGAAGACCAGTCGAGAGAGGCAGTTGTGTTCGCGCTAAGAGCACTTAAACTTGACAAGAAGCAGTTTTTCGGGAAGAGCGATCCCTTCTTACAGATATACCGTATTAACGATGATGGCTCGTTTGTTTTATTTTCCTCCTTATGCAGGACATTGCAAACCAATATTTGCTCGAATATTTCTAATTGAGGCGAATCAGAACAAAAAATTGGCTTACATTTAAAGACTTAACTGAATTGAAAAACTAGCTGAAATTAATGGAAATGACTCGTAATCACTCAGTCATTCCTTTCTGCAGTTCTCAACTCGTTCATCGAACAGAAGTAGTCCCACGAAGTTTGTATCCCGAATGGAAACCATTCGAAGTTCCAATGCAGCAGCTCTGCGGATCAAATAGAAATCGGTACTTGATTTTCTCATTTCCCTTTTGCTTTATTTTCTTTTTGTTTTTGCCAATTTGATGCTTCAGAAAAAATGTTTTGATAAACTCATTGCCCAAAATCTTGCGGAATAAGTCGAATGGCTCGCTTTCGATATTTCTTTGTTTGCCCGCAGCAGGAAATGACTCTTCCGTCTGTAAAGCAAGCAGATTCGTCCAGGAGGAAAGAGGGAGGGCGAGTTCGAAATATAACATGCGCATCCACCCGAGCACCTTTCTTCTTGAATAAGAAATGTCTTAAGTCATTGGGATGTCAGCATTAGTGGCAAATTCCATGAAAAAAGTTCCAATGGGTTATATGAAAGTTCCAGCGTCTTCCTTCTTTGTACTAGTGCATCTAGTGCATTACCTGTTATTCACTGCTCCACGTAACGATAGGTGAGGTGGTCCATGTGCGGCTCAGATGTGCTCAAATCTCCGCTGATTGTTGAATACGTTCCAAGTGTGGAAATTGTGCGTAGGCACTAAGCTTCACCTTCCGCCATACTTGTTTCATTGGAGGGGAAGAGTGCAAATATTCTGCGACGTCCGCGCAGCTCCTAACACGTGGAAAGTTTATGGGCAAATACGTCCTAAATGTGCAAAGTGCATTGAAATCTGCTTAAAGGGGAACTAAGGAAGGTTTAAGTTTTGTTTTTCGAAACTAATCGACCATATGTTCCTCATTCTTCTAGGAATAGAGTAGTGAAAGTTTTGAGAGTTCGGAGGCTTGCCGAAAATTTACCGTCAGTTCGTGGGAAGAAGGGACAGGTGGGATGTGGTGGTCCGGCTGTGATAAATCTAATGTGACGCTGAGATTAAGGTTTAAAATTCGACTTGTAAGTTTTATTAATTTTGGATTTAAAGCAAAAAACTTTAAACTTTTTGAACTGAAAACTCCGTTTTAAAAAGTTGTGTTCTCGCAACTTTCTGCTTTGAAGTGAGCGCTTGTGGATTTGAAAGTGATTAAGGAATTTCTCTTTCCAAAGAGGTCGCAATCTATATTTCAAGAAATCGCGGGGAATGGGTCGCACATAAGAATCAAACGTTCTCTGTTGGCATCGATAGTTAACTGCCGTTGAGTAGATGCGTGCATATAACTTGCCTTTATTTCAGAAACATTCGCTTCGATTGCTATAGTTATGGCAGTGGCACTACGTAGGTTCAGTTTTCAATTTTTCAGACATTTATTACGGTAGAGTTTGCTTTGCGGCCGGCCTTTATTTGAGATCCACTCGGATGTCTCATTGCCTGTATTCTGATTCTTCTCTTTGAGAGTTTCCAAACTTGAACAAAGTCTATCCCAGCTGAAGCTAATAGGTTCATATATAGGGAAAGGTAAATTTTACTCACTCCAAGCAGCAACGCTTCGTCGCATAGTACCACTATGAAGACCGAAAAATCTGATGAGGTCCATAATGAATTCACTTAACTTAACGCTGGAACTGGGCGATTCGCCGTGTACTGCTATTCTCAGCAAATACTTGAGTGATGATTTCTTCGAAGAGAGACTTCATCGCTGTGATTTATTATTTCATTCGGAGGGAAAATGTAGCCACATCCCGCAATCAATATCTATAAACAGGTTTCGCAGTTCGTCACCATTAACCATGCAAAGTGGATCAGGTTATTCGTGCCTCATCAGTTACTTGGTATATTCATCTCTGTTCCTCTTTTTCTTATTTCCGAATATCAGCAGTAGGTTCTGGCGAGAGTGCTTCTTGTATAAGAGTCCCGGAAAGAAAGTAATCTCTTCAAATCTCAGCGTGACGGAGAATGCTTTAGCAAGAGAAGGTGGTGATGAAGATTGGAGGTTCTTGTTGCTGAACAGGTGACTTTTTAGAAATCATGTAGAAATTCAGTGTGCAACTTGCCTTTAAATGTCCTGATGAAATTCCTTTATTTCCCCTCTGATTTTGTTTTCCCATAAGTGGGATCTTGTGAACTGGGGGTGAACTTTCTGCTTATCAGAGCCTTCCCACTCCCTAATTCATTCAGAAATACTTGCCTCTAGTCAGAAATGTCCTTCTTGATATCCGAACGGAATGTCTACGCTTCTACCCTTAGGACACATATATTTTTCAGTAAATTTACAATGTTATGGATATTTCAGAAAAAGTGGGAACTTTATTGGCGGCTGTGAAATTGCGTTTAACAAACTCGTGGGGAAGAACGACATGGAATTACCGGTATCTCAATACGTTGTCATTTGTTCGGTTTTGAATTAATATAATTGTTAAAAATAAAGTTCTTGGAAATGAAACGAATCAGTTAACTAACTTGAATATATTCACCGAGTTAAACTGATTTAGAGCAAAGCTGGATTTCTAAGAGAGTCGTTGACTGCGTGCAGTTAGGCTGAGTGCAGTATTGTGTCCGTTTCTGAAAGCTCATTTCAATGACGTTTTACAGAATCATAGTAGAAGCATAACGCTAATTACTGAAATAATGAATGCGGATCTGTTCATTATCGGAGCAACATAACGAAGCCCTCCTCAGTCCTCAATAATGATGCCACCTTTTGGAAGGGTAATTAGAGATCTCCTCTAGAGAGATCCATAGAAAGTTTTCATCAAACGAACAGTGATTTTTGCGAAACATGCTGAATAGTGCTGAAAAGACAGCGGAATAAATGTTCCAAATTTAGTTAATAAACGAAAAGAAAAGAAACAAGAAAGGATCAAAATACGTCGATTCGGGTCGACTTGTCTTCGTGAGCGTTACAACTCATCGCAATTACTCATTCCTCGAATTCATCGCTGGAGGGTAAGTCAGGAACATTCATTCTGAAGCATTGCTGGCTCGATTTTAAAAACATCTGTCGAAAGCAAGCTTCGAACTTTAGGTCATTATTTTATTGCCTAACCGATTTTGCATTAGTCGCTGTCGTTCTCCATCATTGGTCAATTTTTGACTAGCCTGGCTGGTTTTTAGTGATCATATTGAGGAACTGAGTGGAACGGCATTTGAATCTTTATGAGTTGAATCTTTCATGTAGCATCCTTAATTATTTTGCTTCCAATTGCTTTCGATTCGGTTAAGCGTCTTTACAGTATTAAATACGCAGCTGAAATACATCTCAAACAACAACCAAAACCGACAGAAATAAGTGAGATAGTTGCACTCATTCGAGCGCGTAATTTACACATTTCCAATGCTGCTCGGGACGACATTCACCGCTGTTTTTTAATTCATCAAAACCTTAACTGATCGAAACTTTATCTACCTTGCTACCATCTGAATGTAACCGGGGGTTATATTTGGCTGTCTAATAAGTTTGATTCGCTGTGAAGGGGCTCAAGTGAACTGGGTTCCGATATATTGACAACACTTTGCGTGAATGTCGCAGTAATTGTTGAGGTGTACTGTGAAGATGTTAGTATTGAGTTATATCCACTCACAGCTTATTTGACCCATCTGCATGTTTCATGCCTCCTTTCATTACTCCGATTCTTAGAATGCTTTAATATAAAGAGCGATGAGCTATTTTTGCGTCGAAAAAAAGCAAATTTTAGCACACAACTCGACTTTTCGGTAGCAGTTGATATGACTGCATCGAACGGTTGTGTCACAGAGCCGAGCTCGTTGCATTTTATTGGCGGATCACGACCGAATGAATATCACCTTGCGATCCGTGCTGTGGCCGACATTTGCCAGCATTACAACAATAGTAAAACGTTCGACGCAATGGGCTTCGGTGCGAAGATCCCACCACAGAACTTCGTCAATCACTGTTTTCCATTGGTTCGTCTCTCTCCTTTTGTTTGGCGATTTTATTAAACCTGCAGTGGTTGATTTCGCCGAATTTCCTCTTTGAGATGTTTTTTCTCTGCAGTTGGAATGTAAATAATTTCTCAGTAATTGCCATTAGGCGTAAGCCTACCAGTGCGCTTGTTTGTCTAAGTCGGCAGGTTGCACGTGCAAAAGTTCAGAGTGAACGTCTTGCCCTTTCCATTGGTTTGATCATCGGTACACGGTGCTTCGGAAGTGAGGCACTTTGCCTCGCTTATCTGCCTTCGTGGTGGCCGTTCTTTTGGACGCAATTAATGATTCTTGTTCTGCATGGTTTTCTTCATTCCCACGGAGTATGACTGCGACAAAACTTGCTCAGTCGTCGTCGTTCATCTGTCAGCGCTGTGTTGTCCATGCGGAGTGCAGATTCTAGAAGCGGTTTTAATGAGGGTAGTTGTGTCGCCTTTGTTGGCCGAAAAAGGATCAGCCTCCAAGAAAGTTTTTTGTGTTGATGCAAGCTCATTTTCTTTAAATTTTTGCTCTTTTCAGAATATTGGCAACAACTCGTTTGCAGTGTTCGGTGTTGCTGGTCTTTTGGAGGCGTATCAGAGATGTTTGATGTCGTGCATACTTTATGGACCAACCAATTTTGCGCCGATTATAAGTGAGGCTTCGAAAAAAGTTCGTTTCTTATTTTGTTGAAGATAAGTCGACTGACCAACTGCGTGATTGCGCTGGGCTATTTAACTGCATGAATATCTGTTTGAATCCGTGGTCAAACGCTTTGTTGGGTGGCCAGAACTCACTCTTACAAGTGTTTTCAGCCAGTATGTACTTTTGCAACTGCTTTTTCAAAGCGCACTATGGTTGCATCACGTGTGTGCATTTGTATGCGCTCTTATGTCTGTCAGCCTATCTCTCTTTGTGTCAAACAGCTCCAACTAAAGAACCAAAAGCTAGATTTAGGAAATGTTGTGGGCATGCACACTCTTAATGTGCCCCATGGGAGCACCTTGTTCTATGCGAGAGTTCAGGTTGCTGCAACAGCCTTCAAAGCAGTTATGAATGTTTAACAGTCAAGGGAAATTTGTTTGCTATGCGTGCCAGCCGATCGGTCGGATCACGAAGAAACGAATCTCTTATCGAAGGTTTCTATGAGGCTCGGGTTTATTAAAAATGAGGACGTTA
The DNA here is from genome assembly GCA_013433145.1 of Ascaris suum. NCBI lineage: Eukaryota > Metazoa > Nematoda > Chromadorea > Rhabditida > Ascarididae > Ascaris > Ascaris suum. Next base: position 6,708,170 of record CM024169.1, on the reverse strand, counting down.
TTTTGCACATTTTCACTTTCTCTGCGACACTTCGCCATTTTTTATTCCATCGCTTTTGAAGAATTTATATATTAAGCTATCTTGCCGGACCTCCGCCTTTGCTTCTATAACAAAATTCTCAAAAGGAAAGACGTGCTGAAATTGCAAAGAATATATATAACGGAGTTTTGTGTGGTTGCTGCTCGCACGCACATACTATTTCTTGGGTGGGCCAACTCTCCCATCGGGATTTTATATTGCGTCTACCGCAGAAGTTTTTTGTATTAATTTAAAGGCACTGGATTGGTAGAGCATAAAACAAAATTATAGCTCTGTGACATGACTTCGCAAATACAATTCGAGGAGAAATACATTCAGAGAAAAAAGTTTAGTTTTATTTACAGATTATTTATAAATAATAGAAAGACGAAAAGAATATTCACTGAAATCTTCCACTGACAACATTGTTGGCATAAGAGTAGTAGGCAGGAAAAATTCGATTCTTGTAGAGGAATTCAACTAAACACTTTTAACTATGGAAATTGTTCATAAGAATTGTGCCATATTCTGTTATGTCCACTTTTGTGATTTTGTTCCATTGATGGCGAAGTTATTGGTTGATAAGCGAACGAAATTTGAATATTTATCGTCCTAAATTTAAATATAACTTTTGATAGAACATCTTTAGTATTTTATAATCGTTCAATGTGATATACGATGAGTTTAGATCAGAGTCCTTTGTCTGTGCTTTTTCCTCGTAGGTAAGGTACATTGAATTTCCAATTTTTAGGCAGCCTCATATCCTCGTGATGGCAGCAGATACCAAATCTTGCTCATTATTACCGATGGTTGTATATGCGACTTTGATCAAACGTTAAGTGCTGTCATCGCGGTGAGTTGATCAAACTTCATTGACACACGTAAGAAGCGAACATTTCCCGCAATATTCGATAAAGAAAGAAGAAAACTGAAATAAGAACAATAAATTTTAGAGTATTTTCTACATCGCGTGAAACAAGTACCCTTTAATTTCGGTTTTTCATTGATTTAAATTTTTCAAATAGTGCAATGAGCGGTCAATGGTGGCACTCGTTAAAGAATGATGAGACATAAGAGCCATGTGGAGAACGAGGTCCTTAGGCCCGTGTGTATGAACGTTTGGTAGCCAGCCAGCTGCTTTGTTTCCGTCATCACTCTCTGTTAACCACTGGCGAGAATCGAATGGGCTCAGTTGGGTATCTCCAGTGCGTATTATGTTGTCCCGATGGCCTATTCCGGGTTTATTCACTATTTCGCATGCATCAAACAGATTTCTTTAGATATTTTCAGTGCACCAATTTGAAGTCATGAAAAATACTTCGACGCATGATTCTGGCAGTGTGGTCAATCCTGCAGGCACGAGTGCCCATAACGAGTAGGGGAATTTGCTGACACTACTTAATTTTCGAAAAAAACGCTTTGAAATTTTCGGCCGGACATGGCTGATAGACGTAGTTACTTGGTACAAGCGGATCGGACTAATCTAGACAGTTTTGCAGTTGTGGTGCAAAAACTGAAATCTTAGGAGTTTTCATCGCGTTGCCAAATTTCGAAAAACCGAACCAAAGGTGTCAGAGATTCTGTCCATGAAATGGGAGTTCGCTGATAATTAGTTATTAAGTGTCCATCACTTGAATAAAAGAAAAATCCTTTTGAGGCGTCATATTTACCTCTGTCGATAATCATAGTCGGCGTTGGAGCAGAAAATTTCGACAAGATGAACGAATTAGATGCTGATGACGGCCTTTTAACTTATCAGGGCAGGAAGGCCCAACGAGACATTGTGCAGGTAAGCTGATTCTTCAAATCACTACTAGGTTTTTTTATTGTGAAAGTCGTCATTAATATAGGCAAGAAATCCATTTAAGCTGCGCTTTCAACGCATTTATTATTTTCTGTCAAAAAGAGCTGTGTTTATGGTGCACAGTTCATGTTGAAAAAATTTCGTTTCTGTAAACAGCCCAAAGTGGGGCGACATAAATACGTGGACGATGGTTCACTGTGAGATGTGAGGTACCTGCAACATTAAACGGCGAAACAGCTTTAAAGCTGTTCACCATGTTCATCATATATAATTAACTCTATTACAAATGAATGATTTTTATTTATTGTTGTTATTTGCTTATTTACTGCTGTGTTATTATCGTTAGTACTATGGTAATACCTTTCTTGTTTGATGCGTGCTTATCTTTGCAGTCATCCACTGTTACAGCTGCTTATTGTTCAATAGAAGTGTTATCACGTATTTGTTTCATATGGTGATGAAATTTCATTGGTATAATCTACACCACCAATAACCTTCCGAGTCCACCTTCGTCATGAGTTGCATATCAGGAATTCGCAAGTCAGTCAAACTACTCTCTGCACTCCTTGAGTGCCTTTGGATAAGGCAAGACGGACAATAGAGAAAAACGAAAACCCCAACTCGTGTTCGAGGAATCCCCACTAGTGACATAACAGTGTTTCAGTTTGTTCCACTACGGCAATTCCTCAACAATAAGGGAATGACATCATCTTCAGTGGAGGGGACACTGGCTAGTGCACAGCTGGCGAAGGAGGTGCTTGCAGAGATTCCCGACCAGCTTACCAGCTATATGAAGCTGAACGACATCAAACCTCGCCCGCCCACAGATCCGTTCCCACTACCCCCACCACCTCCACAGTCGTTTCTGCCAGCAGGTATATTTCGCCTATCCTACATTGTCACTGCCGTTTCCATCAATAGTTGTTGCAAACTAATATAGTGGCAACAATTGTGCGCATTCGTTTTTTTTAGCGAACAGTGGTGATATCGATTAGAAAAGGATATGTGTACACAAGAAATGAAGTTTATTAACAGTCGTGAACACTTGCATTTGGTAGTGCTTTCGATTTTTCCTTTTTTCTTTTAATTCATCTTTTCTTTTCATGCGCCGTTCATTAAATGACGCATCGAGTTGTTTCTTTTTGGTTTTGATAAGTTCTTGACAAAATCAAAAGTTCCAAACAATCCTCGAAGCCTTCTTCGCTCCTTATTGGCTGCCTTACTGCAGAATAACGACCACTAGAGTCGCCCTTTCAATTTTATTTGGTTTTTCCATTATGGGTTTTAAATTTTCCATTATTTGCAGAAAACAGCAACACATATAAAGAGTATGCTCATGTAAAAACCTCATCGACAAGCGCAGCAGAAGGGTTTTGGTTTCAAACTCGTTTCAGCAACCTTACAGTGTTGTCTTTCAGCACCTGACGGAGTGACTGGCTCGCGTGGTCTGGGATGGGTTGTTGCGCCGTCAAGCCAGCAAACTGGTTTTGTTGCAGGACTTCCGCAAGCTTATACAACAACATCAGCAACGGCCTCTAACCCGACTACTGTCCCGCCATCTTGCAGCTCTCAGATGTCCCCTGGTTATGGCTTCAATATAATGGCATCGCAATGCCCGCCGACTGCACAGATGCCAGCATTCTCAACGGCTGGCGCATATCCAGCGAGTGGAACTTGGTCATCAGTTCCGTCATGTGGATCAAAACCTTCAGGAGAGTCCAGCATCGGTTTTATGGTTGCACCGAGTAGCACGGGATTGGGACAACCTGGACCACCACCTCCGTATTATGCGTTTGGGAATGGAAATGCGTTCTCACAAAGTGGAACGGATGATACGATTGGTGGCACCGGTCGTACCCAGCCTAGCGCACCTCCACCTCCCTGACCCTCATCTTGTTTTTATATCTCCTTTAAGAGTTTTTATTCTTCTTCTTCAGCAACTATGCATGAAACCGTACCATAGTTTTCGCATTATATGGGTCCAAAGGATTGTTGAAGATAGATGGATCCACAGGATTGAAGATAAAACAGGCAAATTTTGGCTTTGCACAGATGTTCAGGTACCGACAATGTCGGAGTGTAGAAGCGCCGTTTGTGTTTGTCCGATCCGTTACCTTTCCTAGCCATAATAAAAATTGAGAAGGGCATGGAAGTACATTTATTTATGTGATTAATAGCGAGCCATGACTTAACCTTCGTCTTTTCACAGGTGCTTCTTGATTGGGGGCACCGCAGTTCGCTTATGTGACACTGCTGTGTTTTTGACCACCGTGCTTCATTTTTATGAGTATTGCTGCTATTACTGCTTATTCTGAATGTCTGCCTCGACGTTATTTTTCACTTTATGAGCATTTAACACGCGAAATGCTTCCCCGTTATTAGTTCTGACACCCTTTTCTGCACATAACAGCAACTAAATTACCGAAACGTTGCGCTAATAATGCATATTTTGCTTCCGTTATGAAAACAAATGATGCATTTCTATTGGGTGGTGGCAGCTCGTAAGGTGTTCGGGCTGATCCAGCAATGATTCATTTTTATGTGTTTTTGTCGATAAAATTGTGCCATAACTGACTTACTAACTCATTGCGATCTTTTTGTGTCTATCCATAATTTCATTCCCTCATTTTCGATGCAATTGGACGTATTGTATATATGTTATCTGTCGAAACATCATTAACATATTACTTCTCATGTCGTTGATTGTTGGTCCTCCTGCACGCTGTGAAATGATCTTCAGGATAGTCCAATTTGCCTGGCGAGAAATGTGCTGCTTGTGTGGCTTTCGATCAACATAACAGAGGTGCTTTAACATCGTTGATGTGTTGCTTTATGAATACGTCAGTGGCTCACTATTCCTCTGACTTCGATATGTTGAGCTACACTGTTGTTCGGAATTCACCATCAGCCCGTTTTCATGGTGTGAGGATGATTCATTGATTTTGGACTGCAGGGGCCCACATCGCGCTCCAAAAATCTGAGGATTTCTTAAGCCAAGCGCCCTCTTGGGAGCACAGAGGTCCAGTCGGGGTCTTGTGAGTTTCTCGTCTCCGCGAGTGTCATTGATAAGTGGGTTTTGCTTCCGCGAATTGAAAAAATTCCCCCTAAGGTTGCAGGAGCATGAGGAAACTTCGTGAGGCACTGTGCATCAACAAGAAGCGCTCAATAGAAACATGATGCACAGGTATTAGTGAAAGAAAATTTTTTTTTGCGGAAAGGGTACAAGGATACAATGAAAATGATCAGAAATCACAACGACAACAGGGAAAAGTGGGAGGTGGATGAGCTCGATATCGATATTTTATGCAGGCATTTGCTTATATGCAGTCAAAGAAAGCACCAACTTTTCCGTGAGCAAATGATCAAATGCTGAAGTTGAGGAGGGATCAGATCATGCCAGAACTGTGCTCCCTTTTTAACTGCACTGTTTCAGCGGGAAGACATCTTGGAGAATGGAAACTTGCAAATGTAAGCAATTGTCTTATAAAGAAGACGAAGGCGACGTCAATATATGTCAAAGCACAGGCATATATCGCAACTGCCGCGCGCATCGAAGATCTTTGAACTTTATACGAGCGTACGACGTTATACTGCGCTAGAGCCAAAAATACCACATTTTCAGTTTGCTGGTTTTTCTAAAAGGCCCGATACGGAGTCGTCTCGTCGAAATCACAATGGAATGATTCTTGCAAAGGAAAGAAGTCGTTCAACCTTATATCGAGAAGACTGAAAACACGGTCAAGCTATACATACTTCTTCAGCCAATCGAAGATATGTTTTTACTAAACGAAGACAACCTCCAGCTCTTTAAGAAGTTAGTTGATCAGGAGCAAAAGCGGAATCTGTACAAACCCCAGCGACGTCGTGGCGCCACAGGGTGCTGCCATCTCTCGCCCCTGCATTCCTCCCTCCACCTCTTTTTCCCCCGTTGGCATCTAATCTTTCCGGCCTCAAAAAGTTTCGCTTACTGGAAACATAATAGTATACGCAGGCGCTGTGCAACTGTATGTGAGTGGTTTTCAAACCCAATAGTTGAAAGCAACATGAAACAACGTTTGATTATTATTGAAAGACCAGCAGTGAGCAGAAAGTTTGCAAATCAACGCTGCCAATTCACTTCGATTTCTAAACCACTATAGTGTGCTTTGCTTCCTCCAAAACCTCGAAAACCATATTAACGTTATACTTTACCGGTTCAAAGTTTTGTGGAGCTATATTCTACCGTACTGCAGGACACCAAAATTCTGTAAATCATGCAGCAATGACTTTATCAAGTGGAAACTTTCGGGAGCCGCGTTATATTATATTTTGCTCTCGGGAGAGATTCTTTAAATGTACTGTAACAGATCAAACTATTCGAGGAATTCACCAGCTGTATTTTCTTAACCGCGATAAAACTATATTGTGCCCTCTTCACCTCTCTTGCACACCAATGCAGCTCGTTTGTAAAAAGCAACATTCCCGTGGCTACTTCTCGCATCATCCTCAAACGAACTCTATCCATTAGCAAACAGTCTTTAAAATCACATAACAGCTATGTCTCTTAACAAGCAGTTTTTTAAGTACTGGTCACCGCAGAGAAAACTTCAAAATCACTTTGTCATGACAGGATTATTCAACGAACATTATTGCTTTATATAAGAAGCAATTTGCCAGCAAGTGACTACGCGCTCCCGATCAAGCAGATGAAGTTAGAAACGAAGCGATGATGTCTTCGAAAACATATGCCAAACTGCATAACATAGACACAGTACTTTACTGATGAAGCTTGGTTGTTGGCAGTGTTGCTACTCGGGTGACATATGGATAACTCCACCCCCTCCCCCTCCCTTCGAATTTGCGAGGAGGGTTAGTTGCAAACTGCAGTATGTCCACAAAGTGACCAATCATGGAAAAAATTGAAAAAAATTAAATAAGTTTAAGAAAAAATCGTCCGAAGGTACAAAATGGTTACAACACCTTCGGCACCTTTTGTGCGAAGATGACGTATTGCCGAAGTTCAGTGAAATAGTTTGAGACCGACTAACACAGGCTACTGCAAGTGATTTCTTCGCTGGCATTTCAATTACACTATATAAAACATGATTTCTGGCAACATGCCGACTAGATTGCATATTTGCATATTTTCATATTTTGACCAAAAACAGTCATCGAAGGAAGTTTTTTCTTGCATTGGGGAGGGTAGGCCCAGGTATGCTTTGAATGGGTGCGCTTATTTTGCTAATTACACCAGATTCCCTGCACGCTCTATATGCAGAATGAGCAGTCAAATATGTAGAGTGCAGTGAATAATGCGCAAAATATGTTAAAAGTTTTTTCTAACAACGTCGCTTGTTCGTTTGCAAGATGTGGTGGTTCAAATTCCTGGTTTTCTGATGACTGACGCAGGTCCCTGCGCTGATCCACCCAGAGACGAGCTTCCAACATCGCAATCCGATTTCCACGGATCCAGAGGTTTCCTTAGTAGATCATATTCGCTGTAGAAATACCTCCTAGATGTTCATTCATTCATAGCAAAAATCAGAGTCAACCAAAGGGTCACGAGCTTTTTCGTATGCGCTGAACCAATCAGCCTACTGTTCTTGACGTCACTGCGCATTTCACACTTTGCTGCAACTACTGCCGTCAAACCAGCTGCATTCAAGCGCTGTGATATGCCAATAACGCAATTTCCCAAAAATTTTTGGCCCACCGCAGATGTAAAGACATTCTAGTTTTGCAACCCTCTGTCCGTCGCCGGGAATGGGGTTCTAGACAACGTTCATTTCGTCAGTCGGCAAGCGAAGACGCTAAAACAGCTGAAAATAGCTTCTACACATCTTGGCTCACGAATCAATCCCTTAGCAGTAAAAGCAACAGAATAATAATAACGATCACACCTGATTAAAGCCGAGTGGGAACAAATTATAACGAATTATGGAAAAATGCAGTACAAGCCGAGCTAGAAAACTCTGCAACGACATCGACTCCTCACGCGGGCATACCAATGAACCAAACCACTTCCAAGAATTTGTTTGCGAAATTGCTCATACGTGTAAATCCAGCAACAAGCGCGAGCCTAAGAACTCCAACCGAGTAGATTTTACATCCTTTTATGAACTGAAGAAACTTCCGGTAATTACGGTACTCCCCATAAACCCAGGTTTCTTATGCGCCAATTTGCATATGCTTTTGCGTTCGCTGAGAACAGATCTCTGTGGGATCGCGCATTCATATCGCTGAGAACTTGTTTGTGCCTAGAGAAAGGAATCTTTGGGTTTTGAAAGAAAAAACATTTGAGCTGCTTGGAGAGCACTGTTTGGGGAGCTTCTGCCTCAGAAAACAACTGGGCCACTTCGTCACTTATAGGATTACGGAACTGTTGGGTGTGGCGCTAAAGAGCCAACCCAAGATATCTATTTGTGATGTAACAGTGATCATTTTGCTTTTATAGCATTATTTTTCGCGCCGTGTCATTGTTCGTATTCGCGCTATGTCACTGATCGACTTATGTGCTTTTGATCTGCCAGAAGCCTAAGGCGGGCCTCAGCCTGTCGGAGTCAGTCTTCTCCATCGATGGATCTCCGACTGGCAGATCTCTTGGTTCGTCTTGCCCTCTCCAGTTTGCTCTTTATAAGCTGTGGTGCCCGTCGATAAGCGACTTCGACTATCTCCGTGTCTCTTTGCGCACCATTCGGTCTCCCCTCAACGTTGTCGCTGTTAGAGATACAACAAGAACCACGAAATTCACGAATCTGAACTACTGCGAAATCGCGTTCACTCTCTGAACCTCACAATCGAATATGCTGGCGCGCCTGCTCATACACATTTCCTTTAAACTTCGCCATCGAAGAGCATGCCAGGGGAGGTGGCACGATGTATGTTTTGCTGTTTCCCTCATAAGCCATTTAGTTTCACAAGATGTCGCTAGATAATAAAATATATGCAGTAATGGGGTCGTATTTTTATTATTCCCACTGCCTGCATCAACCTGCAAAATACGTCTTTTTTCACGCTGCAGACGCAAACATTTTTTTTTGCTGCAGGCATAGCAAACAAATTTTCAAGCAGCGGGTTATCATTGGGACCCGAATTTTTCGTGCTAGAAATAATCTAAATTTGAAAAATTGTTACCTTCTAATAATTAAGCAATGGATTACTTCCAAAAGCATTCTATAGTGTCGCCTAATAATACTGCGTCTGCAGGTTTGCTATAATCTTTTCTTCATTCGCTGACGTAACGAGCAGATATCCACAGCTCTATGCTTACTTTAGGGCCTGTTGATTTATCAGCGAGCTCAGCAAAACTGCTTATCAGGCATCACTAATTTTTTCATTGTAGGTTGATGGGTCTAAACGAAAGCTGATAATCACAATTCTAGCTTCAGGGGTTGCCAAAATGGAACTGCTGGACTGAGAAATACACACATGAGCTATAATGCTTTTCAAATGCAAGCTCTTATAAAGGCAAAAATCGAAAGTCATAAAAACATGTCATATGCACTGCTGCAGTGACCATTCAGACTGTCTCTACTTTGTGCTTATTGGCTAAATAAAGTAAGCTTGCCTTTTAGTCGAGTTGTAATGTTGTGGAATATCATTTGAGTTTCTTCAGCTTTAATTTTATCCCATTGCGTTCGTCTTTGGTTAAAAAAAGTGCCTCCACGTTGCGACTATTGGCTAAATAAATGTTGCAGAATGTGCTTGGGTTACTTCGGCTTTGATTTTTTATCCCACTGTCTATGTCTTTGATAACTAAGTGTTACCTCGTCGCGTTTTATTGTCCAAACGTGATAATAAATGTTTAATTACCCAAGTTTAATGTGTGGTTCACAAAGCAGTGGAAAGGTGCGCCAGGTCGTTGCACAGCAGAATCTGATATTAGTATTGTAAGACGAACCACCCCAACGTCAAGAGTATATTCTTAGGTAACCGTCACCGGATGAAGGGTGAGCCTTGACGAGCGGAAAGCGTCAATATTTGGAGCAGCGCAACAACTAGGCCGGTCGCAGCAGACGGGAGGCTCAGTGATCGGGACCATCGACTGCATCGGTGATCGTGGTTGGATCGACACCAGCGGATAAAGAGACAGATCGGCGATGGATCAGAAACGCCACGTATCAACTCAGAGTTGACTGTAGCAGAGAGCGGATAACGAGCGTCGACATCGAACAATAGCAGGGACGTAGGCTTATTTTTAACCGCGATATTCTTCTTGTTTTTTCTTCATTTATATTTTTTGTTCACGAATATTTGGAGACAAACTGTTATATATTCAAATTATTGACCATCTTTACTTCACTCCATAATCATAGCAACTACTCACTACACCAAAAAACAAATTCAACTGTGGACGGTGGTCAATACACAAACAAAATGCGACCATTGTTAGGAGGTAACCCATTACTCGCTGTTTGTTCTCTACACATACATAATCACCCGTTAATAATAGCCTCTACAAAGTGGCAAGAAATGATCTAGCCGGGGGTGCAACGCTTAATGCGGTGCGGTGAGAAACTCAGCAGCAAAATATTATCTCACTTGACTGTGTTTCAATCAGAATTCGACGTTTTCTTCCTCTCCGTAGGCTCGTATTGTGCAGCATGCGTCAGCGTTGTAAAGATGTCGCTCTTTTTCGTCAACCAGCGCCCCCAACAGAAGGTCCTCAGTGCATCAAAGTCGAATGGCAATCAGACGATGCCGACCAATCTACTATTTATGTCGTCCTATGCCGCCGCACAACTCTAGAGTGTTAGAGAGCTGTTTGGAGACTTGCGTCCTTCTGTGTACACTTCGTGGCAAAAAGTTGCGCAAGAACGAAACTGTGGAATCAGTAAACAAACATACGTTTCGTTTTGAGCATAAAAACAATATCAACAATCACAGGCTTCGTGGCGATTCTGTAGAAATGGTCACTGAAGGCCTCATAGACAACAGGCTATCCTTCACGATAACATCATCCACCACTATGCTCTGATACTGCTCTTTCGAGCCGTTTTGAAATGCAGGCGCACTGGCGTCCGGAAAGAGCAAACGCATCGAACGTGACGACCGGCATGACGCAGACCTCCTGCCCGTTTCGGATTTCGTAGCACTTTGCTAAAAATGAAATGAGCATAATACATATTCGAACATATTCGAACTCTGCTGAAATGCACTACATCTGAAAGCTTGCGATGGCAGCAATTAACCTGCAGCTATCACTTACTTAACTTATAGCCAGGAGCAGGCTTCTGCACAGGGATAGCCAAACATTTATGGAGAGGTCATACATTTTCAGCCGCGCAAGAAAAATTCCTCTCCCTACCCGTCTAAGTAGATTAAAAAGTATTAGTATTTCGTGAATCTGAGGGCTGATTGCGGAATCAGGATGTGCGAACAGTGACTCGTAAATAGCGTCCTCTGCGAGGTCGAGTTCATGCTGTTTGTGTAATTGTTGCCACAAGAAATATCTTTAAATTTTTTATAAAATTATACACTCTAATGTGGCATATGTGACACGCTGTGAAGTATTAAAAACAATTCAGTATTATAGTATAATAGATTAATGGAACAATCTAATACGTAAAATGTAATCATAACCTCGGGCCCTGCAAAAAATACTCGATCAGGTTGTTGCCATAATTTTCAAATGAATCGAACATCATCATATATTAATGCAGTATATCACAATTTCGCCTATCGTGCCGTTCGGATCTGGAACGTTCATCCGCTCGAATGCGTTTCCATCGAGAATTCTTCTCTACTTGTGAAATGCTGGTTGCTTACGACCTTCAGTTTCAACTTCTGGAGCCATTATTTCTTCAGTTCATTCATTGACATTACAATCAACTTACCTACTCTGTTCCGTACCTTCATTTCGTCCCTCTGAACGCTCTCATTGTTTCTTATGTACTCGAAAAAGACTATTAATTTTAACTTTTTAAGGTGTGAAAAACACAACAGTGCAAGTCTTCTGAAATCCACCGTGAAATTTGATGTGGTCCTTGATTCAAACGAATGCCAGAAGGGAAATTCAGCCATGGCATTTTCCAATACGTAATACTTATGAATATATAACGTTGGTCCAAAGTCCCCCATATCAAGGGAAGATCACTTCCCAGTACATAACGCTTAAATTTGAAAAAAGAGCTTGTAAAGGTGCATTATGGCAACCTAATGTCAAGGCGTAGGTAAAGTAGTATAGGAGAGATGAGTAAATAGATAGCCTCAGAACTTTTTCTTATACACAACGAGCGCATGAAAGAGACGGATCAACGAACGCATAAAAATCTATCTCGCTTGGTGCGATTCGACCGCCTGCACAAATCTGCAGAAAGGTCTCTTTTTTTCACCCATATATATATATATATATATATATATATATATATATATATATATATATATATATATATATATATATATATATATATATATATATATATATATATATATATATACTTTGCAGGAACACATTTGAAAAAGTGCGTGAAAACGTACAGTCTGTGCGGACTCAACCCTTCTTGCTTCAGTATGCGATTTTTTCGAAATGCGTGATGAACCGAAACTGACAGCATCTGAGTTCCTGAAATATGAATAGTTCAGTAGTAATCTTTTATGACGGCTTGTTTATAGATTATTAATAAATTTGGCTATTACTACTGCACTGTTTTGTATGGAAGAGAATCCAGACCGTTATTTGAAGTGGCATGGGTGGGGGTATAGGGAAAATTGCTGACGACGAGACATGAGACGCCACTCTAGTTTGCTTGACAAAATTCGCAGAAATGCTAAATAGCGAGCATTTACGAGCAGCCATATACCATTCCGCCGTTCCCAATCAAGGGCGCTGTTCGAAGGAGCATTTCGATACGGATGACTAAAGAGGTGAGTGGAATGGAAAGAGAATTGGTAATTTTGACGGTTCGCTCGATTACCTATGATTCTTTTAAAATCTGTCTCACTAGCGTACAAGATGGAGTGTAGAAAACAGTACCCCGTAGCTGCCGATGACAGATTTTTTAGCATAAAGAATAATGTCTTATAATAGAACTACGAGAAAGAAAACCATTGTCCAAGCGTCTGAATTCAACCAAACTTCATTTCACTGCCAAGTCGGCACATTACGGCTGCGCTGAACGAAACAGACGTGTTGCCTCATATTTGAGATATTAGCTCTCATAACATTCCCAAACGAAGAACCTCCCCTCACAGAAGCGGCACCCTGCCAAACTTTGTTGAATGAACCGTGATAACAAATTTTAATTTTCCTAAGAGGAGAGCGAGCCGAGCATAAGCAACCCACCTTGTAGAATCACGGTCGAGGTGTAGAATGTGGTGGAGATGCAGTTTTCGAACTTTCCAAACATTTTCGACTAAAAAGCAAATTAAAGAATAATCGGACAATACCAAAAATTCCAGCAAACAAATTCCTACCAAAATCGCTCACTACATCTCTATCACAGAAGTTTGTGTATTTGGATAAAGGTTTGGATATTACAGTTGTATTAGGTGAGCGCACACACGAACTTGAAACACACCTACAGTTCCTTGATGAGGCAGTAAATTTACGGTCCTTCGCGAACTCGCTGTACTTTGAATAAGGATCTGCAATGTAGTAAGTTGTTTAGCGTCGCTATAAGAGCGACTTCCTCTCGCAGCACAATTTTCTTCATTCGAAGTGCTCGAAAACTTCGATTCTTTTGTTTATGTATTCCATGGGAATTTTGTGCTGCAATAGCCAAGTCGTGAATATGGCATACCTACACACATATTTTTGCATCTGTTAAAATATTTCCAAGGGTATGCCTACTTACTTCTCTTCCTATAGCTAAATACTGAGGTGTCTGTGCATTTTCCCTTTTAGTGAATACTTTTTAAAACAAGAAACAACGCATAGAAGCAGCAATTCGTTTGAATTTCAATTTAGAAAAGGGCGAGAAAGTGCTGTATTTTGAAAAAGCTTGTCACATACTTCTATGGGTAAAATTCGGTGCCGAATGGTTGATAAGCTTCGAGAGCTAGTTTAATCGCGGTGAAATTGAAAGCTAAGTTGTCACGTTGCTAGTTCAACTAAGTTACGGAGGAATTTTTTAGTTTTTTTTTTCAGTAGCAACTTACGGTCTCATTGCGATCTTTGTCCTTTACAGCCTAAAGTTCATGCTGATTGGGATGAGGGATGATGAGGTTGCTTCTGTGATATCGATATCACTTTCTCATATCGAATTACCACAGTTCAGTGCCCTGTGCAGAAAACTAACTGAATTATTGTTATTATTACTATTAGAGATTAAATGGTTGCTTTTATAAACTGAGGGCTTTAAGATTGCGTAATTAACTTTTGTACAAATTCTAAGCGTTAGGATTTTTGTCGTTTTTTTCAAAGAGTGCATCGCTCCGCGGAGGTTTTTTGGGTGCAAGACATGTTTCGTTGATCGCATTTGCTATAATGGTCGAGTTGTCTTCAATAACGCAAAAAAGGCCAACTATGTGCGGTCGATATGCAGAGCGCTCGTTTGACCTGGTTTCGGTTGAAAAGAATATAGATCCACGGATTGACGCATGAATTTAGATTGCCCAAGATGACGATATAGGTTATCAGCTCGGCACCTTAAAGTTTCCCTCCAGTTAGATAGCTGATGAAGAAAATTATCCTCACATATGCACTGTTCACACATTTATGATAATTGTGATCTGGAAATTTCGCACTTGTTATCAAAAATTGACTTAATGTGAGGAGCGCATTGATGTTCTTGAAGAAAAAAACTGAACAAGCGACGTGTTAAACTGATAATTCCAGGAATGGTCATGTTGGAATTTTTGAAGCCGATCTTATTTGTCAAATGGTTTTCGCGAACGTTTTTTGCAGTCAGAGGTGATAGGGTTCAGGGACAAGTGTAAGTAAAACTTTGCAAACCCTCTCAAATTATCGCAACGCCTCGTCGCTCGTTTCAGTTTCGACACGACACTTTGATGTGGCAGAGGTCAGGATCATGGACACATAGATAGGACTGTAAATATCGTTTTGCCTATTATAAAGAACTGTTGGGAACTACCTTTTATATGCAGACATTCTGAGCAAAAATATTATGTGATTCGTCGTCAGGATGTGAAACAGGGGCTCTGCTCATTATGCAACATGAATTGTTGACGAAAGAAGCGTTTTGTATAGGTTGCTAAATTGTTGGTGCATTCCCGCAACAAACCAACTGAGTTGCTTTGTTTGAGAATCCACAGCGAGGGGAGCGAGGAGGCAGACATAATCTAAAATTGGATTACGCGTTCAGAAAAAATCAGGTGGCGGTTTTAAAATCAACTTTGACATTGAGATGAATATTAACACTCGACCAGCAGAACGCTGCACTTCATGATACTTACTGAGAAGACGGGGTGCGAAAGCTTGAAGCACATTGACAACGCAGAATGGCGCCCACAAAAAGAAGTTGCAAATAATAATGGTCATTGTGAGGCGCACTGTTTGCACACGCTTTCTGTCGAGTTCGGTCATCTGACGTTTCATGTGACCTGTGTCGCGACGGATTCGTTCCACGTAGAATTGCGTTTGGAAGCTGCAACAGAGAGGCTTCCCACACTATTCTATTATGGCTTCATCCCCTCCCCTCTCCTCTCTCCTTCGTTATTTTATCATTTCTGCATTTCAAGATAGCATAAACAGGAGGAGGATGATCTAACGCGAATTGTATTTATCAACGTGGCAGACAACAGAGACACAGAAAGGCTCGAAAGCGATTGAACGTTCAAGTTCCACATAGACATCATGACATAGACTGCTAAATAGGTGCAGTGGAATTTCACATCTTAGGTAAAAACTACGATATATATTCATAACGCGAGTGCATTAAGCATTTCACACGATTCGAGTTGTTAAATTGCCCATTAGCTCTTCATTGATTTGATAAACGCCTATATATCCAAAAAAATCCCACAGTGTTGCATCCTGAATGAAATGGAAACATCTTTTCGCGGTACCTTTCGTCTTTATGAATAAACACTGTTTAATTCAATACTACTATTACTGCACCGAAGTTCATGAAAAAAGAAGTGTTTAATTTGGATGCAATACATCGGTAGTTGCAACTCCGCAAATCTTCATGTTTTGTGGTTCATGTAAACATTAGAAGAAAATAGGGTATAAACGTTTATTTAATAAGTCCTGTCATTGCCTGCCGTGAAGCGGAAGCTTTTTTGAAACAAAGCCCTAATTTCGTAGTTGTTATTTGACAAGCGCCATTGCATATCAGGGAGACAGCTATTTCTGCACAGCCAAGTTTCAGCCCGCTAGACCCCAGTTATACAAATGTCCAGGAAATAGCGCAAAAGCCTCGTCATGTGTTTTCTGATGAAACCGACCGATTGAAGAAATCGTGCACCATTCCATCGCTGGGTAAACGAATACAAACTGCAATGCTTATATCTCCTCTAATTGCCCACTATTTCACAGAACAGACGATCTGCCATATAAGATTGTGCAATTCTGCGGCTTTCTATTAAACTTTGTAGCTCTTGAAACGAAAGGTGGAGAGGAAGGGAGAGGGTCAGTAACGCAATTTCCGCATTGCATCGCTTTTAAGCGTTGCTCCAAGTTTCCTTTTTATATCAAATTTGTGGCGGGATGATAAAGAGTTATTGAAGAATAGTGAAGGAGGGAACGGAGAGGGGGGAGGAGGTGGCGTTTTATCGGATATTTGAGAAGATCTGGCTTAGAAAAGATTTCAATTTACTAAAGCTTGGTGCTGAGCTGCCCCTGGGCAGGTGATAGAAGGAGAATAAAATTTTTGGGAGTGGAAGATGTGGAAAATGGTGTGAAACTTTTATAAGGCCATAACTTGCCCGGAATAAGATGAAGGCGAAAGCGGCGGTCAAGCGGCGGAACACCAACGTGACAGAAAAACGAGCCAATGTTGATTTTGTGCGCAGCAATGTTATTCCTCGCGCAGATGTGGATAAGCTTTCGACATGGATTGTTTGCAGGCTGTGAGGGATGGAGTTTGGTTGATGAACTTGTTGGGCTAATTCCTGTCTACTGAATCTCTGTCTGGCTAGTTTATGAGTGAAGATGTGGTGATCACTTCGCGAATCTGAGACGATAAAGTTGAATGAATCGCCTCGCGAAGCATTCGTTCTTCGTCTTTTTTAGCGTCACCTCGCAGTGTCACTGTTGCATTAAGTGAAAGGCGAAACGCGATCAGAAAAGGTTTATGGAAAATAATAGAGCACCTATATGAATCAGACGGTTCCCTTGTCTCAAAATTGCAAGTTTTTATATTGCTTTCTCAAGACTGTAAAGCAAAATAAAGCAGTCGGCACTGTTTGCCGGAAGTACTTCAGTGCCCAGCAATCCGAGAGCTGCACGCTTTGTAAATTTTAGCAGTTCTTCTTCAAGAGCTTTTACTGCGTTTGTAAAATGTGAAAAGTCCGCCCGGCAATGCTCGTTTCATAATTTTCTCTTGAAGAGCAACAAAATTTGAAGTCAATGGGGAAACGCGCCAGCGAAGGTGACATCCTTCACATTTTAAGTGATCCGGCTGCTCACATCAATTCTACGCAAGAGAAGGTTGTTTAAGCGGAGCCTCTGTAAAGCGAAAAATCAGCCGACGTAAAATGTGCGCAATTTTTTCCCATTCTAAAATGCTCGTAATTTTTTTTCTCTTTTTCAGAGCGATCGATCGAAACGAGTTATGGTATAAAGACTCATCGTAAATAATACTCATAAAATTTTACGACCATAATTTCAGTTGTTCTCAAGTTGGAATTACGGAGCATACATGAAGACAAACGCATGCGCATAGATATGACGTTGCCATAACGTGTTTTGCAGATTTGCCCATGCGTTATTTGCAATTTGCAAGTTCGCTGAGGTGCATAAAAAGGTTTCATGGTAGTTCATGAGGTCTCACCAGTTTTGCAAAAGGTTGTCTCACTTATAACTCGTTGATCATCAGAGAACTCATGATAGGAGTGCACTGTGTGGTGTCACATGCTCTAAATTTCATTGTCATGCTTGTTGTTTTTATGACTTAATAGTGCCAAATCGGAGGATAGTTGTCCTAGAAGGTATATATACCGACTGATGTGACGCCACCGAGCTGTGGAGGAACACGAAATTCCAAAATGCAGTCTTAGCGCCGTTATCTAAGGGGTTATGTACTTCGCACTTTTTTGGAGAGAGGAGCATTAAGTGCGCGAAGTGAGAATTACAAGCGAAGACAAAAGTTTTTCAGCCGTTGTTAGTGGGTGAAAGCGTTCGGTTACGCCTTCACAGTTTTCTCAATAAACGAGCCCACGGCTATCGTTCCTATTTCGCCCTTCAAAGCTAGCGATTAGTGAACGAAGCGATAAGATCCGCTGCTTGAATGCATTTGAAGCCTTCTAGTACATTGTGTAATGTGCAATTTGATCTTTTAGTATTGCTGTACTGACGACAGCCACTTAAAAACGGTGTTGTTATGTTTGATACCTCTAAATGAATTTTTGGTTGCACAGTCAGAGCAGAAGGTTAACCTAACAGACCACACAGTTTACACTGTGTACTATGTTAGGACCTCAAAAGAGGAGAGAATTTCCCGGAGTACTGCTTGACGTAAGGTTTAATTTTTGCGTGGACGTATGTGATGGGGTTTTTAATGTATTCATGACTTTTGATTATTGATGCAGTCGATACTGAGGTAGGAGGCATCGAATAGGACCGAATTCTCTTAAGGAAGCATCGAGCGTGTGCATTGATGGGCTTCGCCTTTTTGTCGATTTTATTCGAGTTGGGATTTTTCTGGAATCTTTGACAGGTACCAACTGCCGTTATCATAAGTGGAAGAGGAGAGAGGTTGAGACGAAGTGGTTAGGCTAACGTGTTCCAGAAAGATCTCCTGTTTTGGTTCTCTTCTCCAGTTGCCAAAGTTCTTCCGCAAGAGCAAGTTGATTTTGAATTGCTCTTGGCGGTTTTGAATCTTATTATGCAGGATTCTTTTTCTGACATTTCTATTCTTGTAGCAGCATTTGGAGGAATTCAACTGCAAAATTACTCAGATCGTGGCGAAACTTCAGTAATGGATGTTGCCGAGGATGTGCACAGCAAAAATGTTTTTAAAAACCGTTGGATGTGATCGACTCCTTCACCCTGTCTGATTAAGCGAGTTTTTGATTAAGAACTGCCTTTAATTCAGAAGCGAAAATTGCAGTCGTGACTGACGGCTAAGCATGTCTACCCACCACCGACTAATGTTGACATTCGGAGCTCTGAGGTTCATCAGGAACTTTGAGCCTCGAAATATGGCGACCCTCGAATTTCCAGCGCCTCGGAACGGCTTTTTCAGGACGATACTGCTCCCGACTTACCACTTTTGAACGTCTTACTGAAGATGAATACTAACTTAAATGGCGAGTTTTTCAGGAAAGTGAACTTTGGCGAAGACGAGAGGTTAGAAGCTGAGTCGAGCGAAAGAGCCATTTTCTCTATATGCTCAAAGACAGGAGATGTATTTGAAGGGGTTCGCACTATACTCAGAAGAGGTTTTTCGGAGTTACACAGCCGATAAATTAAAGAGTACAAAGTGGACAGAGGTTTATTAGAGGGCGGTAGAAAAAAGTGGATGCACAAACCTTTGCGAGTTGCAAACATCCAATTTGGTGGCGGGTGAAACCTGAATGTCGTTGCAATACGGAAAATTCGAAGCCCACACTGCCTTACAAACGCAATAATAAAAAGATGCCGCCATTATAGATGGTAGCAACCAAGCCACCGTATTAAAAGAAATCACATAGACACTCTTCAGTAATGTCACTCCACGTCCATAGATCGTTGCACATTCACCGCTATCTCTGCAACTTGGTAAATAAGAAGAAGAACCAACTTATCAAAGCATTGTACTCAAGGGATCAGATAATTTATCAACTGAAATTCTGAATCGAATGATCGTGATGAAATAGGGCATCCCTAGTGAGTAATTAATAGTATTCTAGTTATACTGCCATAAATATCGCTAATAGTGGAATTTGTAGTACAACGTTAGCGACGGTTTTATCAGTTTTTATTCGATAGTGTTATAGGTATTTGATAGTACGAATAAGATTGCTAAAAAGCAGCAATAGCAATCACGATTTATAGCGCTACGATCCGTTTCATTGCTACTTATTAGTAGGCAGCAATATTTGAAAATGATAGGACCGATAACGTAGCATGATGCTAGCGCGATGGTACCTACGATTACGAGGCTATTAGCATATAACTAATAAACTACTAGTCTACGCCTAGAGCTGTTCGTCGAAAGAGTAGTGCTGCCACTGTAAATCGTGTTTAACATGGTAGTAAATATTATTGATGGGAGCAGTGCTAAATGAATAAGGGAGTCAGGAAAAGCTGCTACGCTATGCGCCGTTGTATTTCCGCTTCTCAGATTATTCCATGTACTTGCTACCAGATAATTAAATATATATTCATAGTTTAATTAACGTAGTTGTTCGCTGAAATTTGCAAAAGTTCCCCATTTGTATGACTCGACATGACTGAATGCATGCAGAGTCTGAGCATGTTTTTAAAGACAAGTATCACTTCTTTTGGAGTTGATAGTTCAATAGGATGCTTGTTGTAGATGGTCAGTCTACGATGCCATCAAAGCTTATCGCTCTGCATTCAGTGGTTGGTTGCCAAATTTAGAATGTTTGACGGACAGAGGTGTAAGCAAAACCATGATGTCACACAGTGCGATATGCAGAAGCAATTCTGAAAATGCGCGCAAAAACTGGCCAGATGTGTTCCCTTATAAATCGTTCGCGATTATTCCATATTCAACCAAGGAATCCCTCAAGAATTCTGACGAGAAAGATAGGGAGAAGGATCGTGAAATCCTCATCACCAACTTTCTGTCGAACTTGCAGAAAATCGGATTCCTTTTGCCGGCATTTTGGTCTTCATTCTTTCCGTCTCAGAACCAAAAGTCGCTCCCTATTCGGGTTTTTTTCTACCATGTGTGGAACGACTGTTAAAGTTCAGTTAAGTAAACGATTGAAAACAAAACATTCATTTTTAAATAATGATTGATAGAAAGCACCTCTGAGCCTTTTCAACGATTCTGTGATGCTCATATCAGTTACCAATCTGATGACATGATGAGTGCGTAATGGGCCCTGTATTTATTTTGAATGTGCTTGTTTACTGCCAAGTGCAGTTTAAAGTAAGTCATCAAAACAGGATAATGGAAGGTAGTAATAGTCAGTTTAATGCAAGGCGCACAACGATAACATTGAAAACACTGAAGAAGAGACTGCATCGTTTAAGAAAAGCCACAATGTAGTATGGTAAACTCACGTTTTATACCATATGAATATCTGTGGTAGCGAGCAGATGAGTGCTGATATCCATGCAGCGCTTGCAAGACAATTCGGTCGTCGGAATCTATCACTTCGGAAATTTGCTAACGGACGACAGATTGCCTAAAACTAACTTCAATTAAGGAACTTACCGGGAATAATGTACTGAAATAACTTCGACTGAGTGCGATTTGCTGAAAGAAGAAGTTACTATAAGAGCTAGTTGGTATTGGAATTTCTTGCTTTTTTTCACGGAATGAAATTTTTTAATATTTGAATTAGCGATATTAGAATTCTATCACTCGATATCTCTACATAAAGTGGTCTTCTTTCTTTCTTTTTCACTTTTCTTCTCCGG
This sequence comes from Ascaris suum, assembly GCA_013433145.1. Taxonomy (NCBI): domain Eukaryota; kingdom Metazoa; phylum Nematoda; class Chromadorea; order Rhabditida; family Ascarididae; genus Ascaris; species Ascaris suum. The sequence continues at coordinate 6,686,709 of CM024169.1, read as the reverse complement.
TGCGGCTTATGCTGCCGAGTGGTCAAAAAATAGTGCATATAAACGACTGATATCTTTTAAAATGTTTAGACATCGATTCCAATGATAGATCACGCGAGAATGATGCCTACAATGATTCTCATTGACCAGTAATAGGATTCGTCACTACTGAATGCCTTAAATTTCCAAATATATTTATTTCAGCAATTAAAGCAATAAAACATTGTTATTTTGCTATCACGCCGTTAATTACTATCAAAGGTCACTGAACAACGCAATATTTTGCTTGGGAGGTTCATCAGGAGAAGGAAAACAATATCTGCATAGAAGGTGAATATCTGTGATAGCGGCTTTTGTCGATGTCCTTCTCTTCTCAAAAGCTACTCAAAGTTCGCTGCACTGGTTGTAGTACACAGCCGATTCATTCGTTGATTTTGGGATCCTAGTCACTTATTTTATTTATCCAGACTCCTGTCTTCAAGAATCTTTTAAACATAGTCATTCTTATCTTGATTTGAAAACAATACCTGAAATCGGTCAGCGCTGATGGCTACAAGAAGGAAAGGGCTCGCATAAAGTGGAAACATTTGTAGATATCGAACCAATTGGCATAGCCAACCGGGCCCTTCAAAATATGGATACGTAAGGATAATAAGAATCTCGGTGCCTAACGATAGCAGCGCGAATAATAGATCGGCCACACACGTATGAAGTAATAACAGCTAAATTAAAGAAAACATTTTGATTGCTTCCGAGCATTATAAGCGTATAAACACAATAACTGTTGCAGCATGCCATTTAAAATGTAGTTCGAATGGCGATCTTGTTACTATCTTTTCATTCTTCCTCTCTCTTTAGCAAAGGCCATTTAAAATGTAGTTCGAATGGCGATCTTGTTACTATCTTTTCATTCTTCCTCTCTCTTTAGCAAAGGTCCACACAGATTTACTGTGATCGGCCTTAACAGCTCGCTGATTTTTCTCGAACTGCGCTTCAATGCCGAAGGTTAATAATTCTTCGTTTACCTCTTTCGTTATGGTGAGAATAAGGCTCTAGTGAAGAACACAAAGGGATGCGAGAGAAGAAAAACACTTATTGTGATGTGGTGGCAGACACCAAATGCTAGCAACAAACACTTCTGGAGGTTTCAGCGTCTAAGTCTGCACCGCGCTTCACCGATATTAGCCAAGCCAAATAGAAGCTGACACACTGCACTAAGTATAAGCTGAAAGTGCGCAGCAGCATCTGATATATGTGAATCAAGGAGAAGAAAGTTACTTGATGTTTTAACGTTATTTGAAGTTCTTATAGCCTTGATGACATCAAAAGATGATTTATCTCTTCTTCCTCCACTCTCCTTCCCCCAACCTTCCCGCAGACTTTTTGGAGAATTACGTTTTCAGTTCGCAAAGCGAAAATTTTCTGAATCTTCCTTTCCAGCTTTCAAGTATTCATTCAATTTCACCATAAGGTACTACATTTTCTAAATGCGAGCAAATAAAAAAACATGACAAATGTGCGGGAAAAAATCCTTGCCGTAAAGTAGTAGATTTGCGTGGAAATGAATGCTGCTGAAAATTGCTCTGCGAAATCTATTTTTCCGTTCAGAAATTTTTTTCACAACGGGTTATTCTGCTGGAATCATGCATGCGTATTTCTTAGCTGATGAAGCATTTAAATGCTTGCAACGTTTAGGTAGAACATAAAGCCATTTATTAGAATTGCAACTACTCATTTAAGAGACCAGCCCGAAGGAGAGTCATTGGGCATCCAATTAACAAACTCTGTGTATTGCTTACTTTCTCTCATGTTGTTTACTAAAGAAAAGGAGGGATATTAAAGCTATTTTAGGCATTTTTCGCTTAATGACATTTATGGCTTCCATATTTGCTATAGCGTAATGAGGAATTTGACGAATTCATAACCTCGATTAGGTACATATAATGTAAAAAAAGTAGCAGTCTTCTTCTCTACTAAGAGAAGAAGAGTTACGATATGGATATGAAGTCACCCGGAAGTCTCACTTGTGTTCTTTTAATTCATTTGTTCAACAATGACAATCAACTGATTTATAAGTGCAGCAACCACAAAAGATTGTTTTTTTTTGAAGAAATTAAGAGCGAAATTTTCGAAAAAAACTAAAACAAACAAGATCGGAGAAGCAGCCGGTCACCTAACCGTTTTCAATGAAAAAAAGACCGCTCCACCTGTTTTTATTTTGGCGGTGAACCACGATTATCACAAAAAGCGACTAATGCAAACGAATTTGGGAGCGAATTAAGTAAATAAGCACTTCGCATGTTCTAACAGCTGCCGATCATTCCCGTTGCTTTTATAATCGCTCTAATTCCATTGAAAAATTATTGCTCGAATAGGTCGCAAATTCGAATGAGCTCAAGGTAATCGTCGAATAGGTTTTCAAATGCATCTCGGCTACCCATTCATAGAAATATCCTTAAACAGCACAGAGATCCAGTTGTATTGCATGTGGTGTGTAAGGATCGATCCATATAGCTACTGATTCATTTTTCTACTTATTAGAGTGCCCACTTCAATTTTATTTTATGACTTCCTATCTAAAAAGACAATGATGCCCATTAACGGCGGACTAACAAACCGATGGATTCGTCACTTAACAGTATCACCGATAGCTCAAGGCCGGATATTTTTTAAAATCTGGTCTACTATACTTTTTCCACCTATCACAACTTAAAAATTATATATGGGTTAAAAAATAACGCGTTAGACAGTTCAAGTGCTCTCCACGCTAAATGGGTTCTTACGAATGGTCTTTCCGACGGAGGTTTGGAAATACGAGAGCATTTTGTTTAAACGCAAAAAAAAAACAAAAAACTGGCATCAAACCTGAACCGGTGAGATCCTTCTTCTGATTACAGCGTTTCCACGAACGATAATGAGCACGAGGAACAAATTACCCAGAATGGCAAGTGTCATCACAGCGGCCATATGTATAACGATGAACAATATTTGAGGGTGTAAAGCCATCCTCCGATGCCTCAAGAAAACGTTTATTAGAGCCCAATTTTCGAGGAGGTTTCGCTGGTCGAACATTGCCATACCTCACGAATTTGCAAGAAATTCTTTAGAATCAGTCAAAAAAGACATCAAGGAACATCGCTGCAGCTAGAGACTTCAAACTAAGTAGAGAACGCCAACGAATTCGAGTGCTCTAGTTTAGCCCACAGTTACAAAGCGTGTAGAGTCCCTAATAAAAAAAAATAAATAAAAATCCTCCCAAAAATCAACGGACGCTATGATAGGGCGATCGTTACATTTTGCAGCCTTCTACAAAAACTAAGCCATCTATCGTTTCTTCAAAAAAAAAAAAAAAAAAAAAAAAAAAAACAACTGATTCGTTACATTTCGAGAACAAGGAAGAGATTGCATACTATTTGCAATCCTCGATTAATAATTTACTTAATTGAAAAAAGCCAAGTAAGTGTCCTCTGTGAATAGAACGCAGGTATCTGGTAGAATAATGCAAACATTCTAGGATCGAACAAACGACCTTATGTGGCGAAGATTAAAACTTCATCTGCTACCCCTCCGTCCAGAAATTAAGCTATTCTTAAACATTTCATGCTGGTCAAAAATTCTCATTCCCTTCACAATTGTAAATCTTTTTCACCAAAAAAGCTCAGTCCTTATTCATAACAACTAATCTAACCGAACTTTCGCTGTCTTTCAAAACACTTATGAGATCACAATGCTCCTTCAATGAGACAAGTGGAAAGTACGCTATGAAGACTGATGTGCGCTTTTAAGCATTCTTGCAAATGTGCACGCGATTAAGGTGCACTGATGCGTATGTATGTGCTTGTGTACTCGAATGTTGAACAGTTTCAACTCGAGAACAGTTGAACACCAATGATCATTATATTGATGTAATAGGAGATGGGGAATGTAAGTAGCTAATTATGGTTGAGTTTCTGGATTTCAACGTCAACGGCAGCGGTGATGTGTTTAGTGGTTGTGCTCTGAGCTGTCAATGCAACGGCAGTTGCCACCGTGGAAATTCCCTTGCCATTAAACACTTGTCACCTCACTACGAACATTTGCCGCCAATAGTTTCATTTAAGACAATCCAATTATCCCACTTCGCTTACTGTTAAAACGTTCGAATGGGCGATGTGATTAATTTGCAGTATCTCTTTCCATTTCGCATCTCAAAGTTAGGTGAGTGAACGCAGGTAAAGAGACGGCATCACGCAACACAAATTTGACACAACAGGCGATTCGACCAAATGCACGACGTATCCACTTGACATGAGACGACGCACAGCGGTGTCCTAAATTATTCGACAACATTGTGAGGCATTATTAGAACTGTCCAGACGAAATAGACGGCAGCTATAAAATGCTGACTGCTATAAACTAAGAGAGGATATAGGAAGAGGTGATCAATGAGGGATGACGTAAGCTAGCTGAAAAATTACGAAAGTGAAAAAGGTTGTAATTGCGTGGTAACTAGTGAAATAAATAAAGTGTAATTGTTACGTTGCGATTACTTTCATCGATTGTTGACGTAAGATCTGGTGCAGTGATTGAAACAGCTGGAAACTGAATAAGCGCAAGTTAAAGCGAGGATGGACTGAATTGTGACAGCTGGATGCTGAAACTTAGCGCATAGGAAGTCGAGAAAATGTAGTGTTCGCTTAGCAAAGGTTTCGGCATCACGCTTCCATTATCGGCAATCTTTGATATGGGCGCGCATTATGCATACCGATGCTTTCATTGTTTCGGCTTCTTGAATCAGACTACTCCGCTATCTTTTTACGCATCAAATGCACTATGAGTGTCGGGTGTTTTGCTTGGAGTTTGCAGGTTGACACAGCTCATTTTGAATTCTTCGTTTCTTTAAATACTGATTTAAGTTGATCAACTGGCGTAAATTAACACGAAGAACGACACATAAAAATAAGTCAAAGGAACGATTTTGATCAAAAGAAGTGAGTTCAGATCTCTCCATCAGAATGCCAACAGAAATGTCTAATTGGTTATTAACTAGAAAAATTCGTATTGCCCCGAAGGCTTGTATTACCACACAAAATGGAGAATAGTTGAATATGAGGTGCTGCCGAACATAGCACACAGCTTTCATTTCATTAACGAAAGGGTTTCGCATCCCGCCTACTGCTAAGAAAATAACTCCAGCAAGTGCTCATTTTCATCTGCATTCGTAATTATCATAGAACCTTAACAAAGATCTATGCTGTATTAACCTTTGGGTTCATTCGACAGATAAATAAGCTGAAAATGCGAAAAATGTATCACGGAAGTGAAGAAAAAGCAAAGAGTCGAATGAAATCAGCGAATAGCAGCAGAAGTAAAATTGTCGCAACTTTGCAGTAACATTTTGAGGTAACTGTTTTGGCATCCTTTCGATGGCTTTATTATTTTCGATGCTAATTAATAGCGATATTGCAAGAAAATGACGGAAATTTGAACTTTGCTGAGAGGAAAGTGAATGATGACGCTGTTATGACGAAATGAGCGAATATTTTCTAGTTTGTCAACATTTTAAAATCCGTGATTGTTCTAGCATGAAATGTAATGCTCTTTCTTTTCTATTGCAACTTGCAAACAATCTCAACAAACGGCAATGGAAGGATGCAAGTAGGTGGACTGAGTTTTCTCGAGAAAATTACTATTGTGCTGTGCCGAAAAGAAGATGAGAATTTGAAAGAAAAATTCATAAAACTTTTCGTAAATATTGCACTTTCATTTGGAGTAACAACCAAAGCAGCCAATTTCGCTCAGATAAAATCACATAATTGTGAGTAAAGCCTTGTCCTCAAGAACTAACAAGAGACAAAAGACTGATGCCTGGGAATAAATGAAAGACAGAGGGCTGTTCCCTGAGAATTAATAAGAAACAAGTGGCTGGTCCTTAAGAGAGAAGATAGAAGGGTGGTCCCTAGAAAATAGCGAGTATATTCAAATCACCGTTTCGTTGAAAGCACACTCAGCAACACGTGCTGTTACCTTCGCTTTGGCCGTAATTTCTTTATTCACATGAGGAAAAAGAAAACTGTAATACAACAGCAGACTCGTATGTACAACAAAGAGTGACGATTGAAGGAGGCACAATGATAATGCACCTTCATGTGAAGTAAATCAAAATATGTGATCAAAGGTGCACACAAATCCACCAAATGGCATCGAAATCGAAAAATGTATGACATTTTATAAAGGTGGATAATTCTTCTATCGTGAAGACTTTTGCCGCAGATGATTCCAAACTGTGCAGCGCTGAAGTGAAACTGTTGCTGCGCTGCACGATTGCTCTTTGTTATATGTTATGTTCTAGCCATTCAATCAATAAGGCTCATTGCGATAACTGTATTTAATCATTATGTCTCAACGAAGACCGCATAAGTTATCTCATTGAAGTTCTCTACTTGTTTAGTAGTCCAAATGCGCTGAATATGTATTAGCATTGCCTTGCTATATGAATGTTAATATATCTTCCGCTGAAAAGTGCACAAAACGAGCGCTTGAATTCGTGCAGCGTTAATATTTGAAAATGAACAGTTTATATATATATATATATATATATATATATATATATATATATATATATATATATATATATATATATATATATATATATATATATATATATATATATATATATATATATATATATATATATATATATATATATATATATATATATATATATAGGTGTAAAATATGCTTCCGCTTAATTAAAATTATTGAAATTATAAAACTTCAGCAAAGCAATCTAAGCATTGTGGAGGTAGACACAAACAATGCTGTTCGAATATCGCCCATACCCATTTAAAATTGATAAAGACAGCTGTGCATTAACCGGAAACGTACAAAAATGTCATAAGTTCAGCGACAGTTCAAGAGTTAGTGAGGTGCTAAAATGCGCCGTAAAATATTCTACATTTAGCGCAGCGCAAATTGCTGGTATAACTTAGTTATTTTGCCCTTTGGCCAAATCAAATAATGAACGCCACAGGAAAAGTGCTGATGAGTTGCAATTATTCAAGAATATTAGCACTGATTATAAATATTATGTTATTATTGTATTTTTTATGTTATACAATTTTAATATGTTGCCGTAATGTTATAGTACAATTTCATATTAACTGTGATAATATCATAGTAATTGTAATGATAATAATAATATTTATAAATGTCACCTCCTCGTGGAGTAAGGAAAAGCACTTATAGAGGCGCACTATTCCACAAAACTAATTGATAACACATCAAACATTCGTTAAAGGATTGAAGAGGATAAACAACGTCGCGTCAGTGCTGCAACGATGTTTGATTCTGCTTAGCGTTATGAACTTCAGACCTCTTCATTAAGTTTTTTCTTCTCATTTATGATCGCTTCATAAGTTTCATTTTTGCATGTATCGTTGATGATGCTGTCTTATTACGATGCCAATAATTTCATTGGTATCTTCATTGCGATTTCTATTCCAGTATTCAAGAACTAAATTGGTGAAGAAAAATGAGGAAAGAAAAAAACAATATCACCATGATGTAAATCGAGATCAACCAAAGAAATTCTACAAACTATGCATTCTCAATTTTACATTAGCGAATAAGCGATTGTACGCTTCTAAATTTAACATTCCTATGTGACGAAGAAAATAGCTTCGCGTTGTTCGCGAAAACAACTGATGTTGCACTGTTGAAGCGTAGCCTTAGAGTCTCGTTTATGAAAAGAATAAGAAATCCTTGGTTTGCTGCAAAAACGAGGATAACAAATAATAAAATTGATATTTAATTCGGTTCAGTACGCAATAAGCAGTGAAACTCTTTCATGCTATATCCCATAATTTGTTCACCAAATCGTGTTCACCGTTGACGATATTAAGAACTGAGCCAAACTGATGAGCGATTCCTTTATAGGTCTTTGTTCCAAATTGATCTCGCAATATAGTTAATTATTTAGGCTTTCTATTGTTGAGCAGAGAAGTTCTTGTCAAGCGGTAAAGTTCGCCATTTTATTTTTCGAAGCTCACTGCTATCCAAATGATATTCATCAATTAATAGTATTTTGTTCTAGGATCCTTGATTCCATCATATTTCTTCCTCGAATGACTAAAATCAAATAATGTAATTCTGTACTCGCTACAGCATCAATAAATTTTCCTTAAGTGCAGTCATTGTTACTGCTACATTAGTTTAATTTTCGAAGCAACCAATTTTTTAAAAAGCAGAGTAGTATGTGCTTCAAAAAAAGTAGTATGTGCACATATATATTAAAGTGCTCTCCAGCTCTACTTTGATGTCAAACTGAAGCGTGTTCACTAGGCTCGCTGCTAGCGAAGAAAGTTTTAGAGCAATTTTCATCCTTAACGTTCATTTATCCACCAACAGCTTCATTTCTAGATTAACCACAGCAAGCTGATGAGATGAACAACATTCGGTAATTTCTATTTCTGCGGAGTTAATTTTCATGCATATAGTTCCTAAGGGATCCGCAATTTTGCTTCATTAGAAAACTCCTCTTCGTGGGAAGTTCCCAAGGGTCATGTTTTTCTGGCGAAGCCTGAGAACATATTATTCATTACCAATGTTTCATCACAAAGTTTTCTTGCTACATTACACATAAAGCGACCATTTTGATATATCCGCCGACGTATGCAAGTGAAGCAAAGATAGAGGAGGATGAAAGGAACACTACTGAAGAGATTTCATTGTAATTATTCGTGTGTCAGCAGGTGAGTTAGTTAAAAATCGAAGCGTTGAAAGAAAAACAAATCAAAGCGTCGGTCTAGACTGTCGATGAATCTTTACAAGAAAGCCTGAGTAATCAGAACAGCGCATGCCTCCTGTACACACAGCTGAAGGATATGCTCGCCTTTTCCGTCATCCAACCCTCAAAAAGATATTTTGGCATTGGCTTTATATTGTTTCATGGCCGAAGTTCCTTATTTGAAAGACAAGCTAAGACGATAACATGCTGAAGCGCGAATAAAGCAAATGTTAGCTTGAATGGTCGTTGAAGAAGCTACATTTAGTGTCGCTGTCCAGAACGCTACTGAGCACTACAGTTTTGTGATCACCTTCATCGAAGACAAGAACAATTCCTCCTCCTACCCATCCGATTTCGATTATGCTATTAAGTAAGCGAATTAGTTTTTAGCCCAGAGAGGATTTGCATAGGCTGCTTGGCTTGCTGCTGTTTAAGACAGCAGCAGGTGGTTTATATGATTTAAACGTATCAGTGCGTTCCTTATAAAATTGTCATATTTCGGCCTATGAAATAGTGCTCTCTCTTTGTGGTTGAAGGCAACGCGCCTTTGCATTCTGTGGATTTGAAGCATGAAAGAAATCGCTCATCTCATTAGAGTTAACATAATTTGTTTTATTCATCCCTTCCTCTCTATCATTAAATTCCGTTTTGTGGATTCGCCTCACAGCTGTTCAATCGGGATTCCACTTTTTTGTATCCTCTGAGCAAAGCAGTAACAAAGTTGCGCATTCTTTTCAGATCCTTTCTGAGGTGACAGCCCTGCAGCTTCTTATTCACTAGCCTGCGAACCCGGTTTTTCTCTTGTATCGATCTTGGAGTCTCAGAACGAAGATATTTTGAATGTTTCTGCCTTATTATCAAGAAATGAATAAGATCAAGGCCTCTGACACTCGTGGTTTACGAGGCTTTTTTGAAACGTTAAACGGTGGGCAGTGGTTGAGGCCTTGCACAATGATAGTATATGCGCATGTCTGTCCCGTCCGATTACTCTGACTCACACAACAAGAAACTACGGCAATGAACTCTGATGGTTGATGTAGGTAATAAGATGATTTTCACGAGCACCAAAGTCTAAAATGCACATGCCTTGAAGCCTCCCTATTGCGCTTTGCCACTACCGAGATTTTCGTGCAGATTTTTCATCTGTTAATGGTATTGCAAAAGGACTTCATGCCATCCTTTCTGGTGCAGTCCTCACATGTTTACAGTTCGTTGCCTGATCACGGTATATGATGTCACTTGGTCACGCTTACAATACATCGCTCTTCAATAGTTCCGATTAATGAAGCCCAATCAGAGGCGCAGAGGGCGTAAAGAGTATGCTAGAGCGGACTGGACGATAACCGCTTCTCGGCTGCAGGCACAGCCATGCAAAAGCCCAAACACACAAACAAGCAAAAACACATAAACATACGCACAAACATGACGTCGTCACGATTGCTTAATGTAAAAACATGAAAATAATAAGTAGAACTAAGAGTGCTGAACAGATGTTGATGTACACGCACAACTTAGTAAAAGTGAGCCGAATTGATGCGAGACAAACGAAAGTTGCGAAAGTGCTACTTTCAGACAGCTAAGTACATCCGATATTTTGTTCACTAACCTGAGCTTCTATTTTTTATTGGTTGTATTCAGCGTTATGATTGATGGAAGATGTGTGTTAAGTTATAACAAGCGTTCAAGGTAATGTTGAAAAGCGAATCTGGGACCCACAATGGGAGGGCTATGTATAGGAAAACAATACTGCCATTGTCTTTCAAATGATGACACAATTTGCACTTTTTGGAAGGCCAGCCGAAATGATTCAGAAAATCATAATGTACAGCAATAATCTGTGGCAAAAATCTATTCTCAAATGTTCCATGCGTGAACGCTCAGTGGTGCAAGTATCGGTAGCCCAAATGCTCGTCAGCTCTAGCCTCCGTAGCGGCTATACCTTAACTGATCAGACAGCCAATGCCCCCAACGCAAGCTCCTCTCACTCGAAGTCCTAAGCGCGCCATCATGCCTGTCGCGATCCGTGATGCGAACTTTCACGGCACAAGTATCTTCCTGGCGTAAGTGCAGCAGTTGTCAGTGCTTGCATCCCAGCAAGCTGATTTCTCAATATTAACTTTCAACGAAGAATACATTCTTCGTAACGGTTTCAGTAGTGCAGATCTTAGCAGCCTGAACGTTTTATAGCTGAAGCATTTTCGGGCTCTCAATCCCCAACATGTCCTCTCTTCTTCCTCCTGCGGCCTGTTTTAATAACACAAATGCGTATGGCCAAGTTCCTATGACGCGAGGTCCTCTAGCACACAAGTTTATACGTCACTAACGTCTCACTGATGAAATATTCAAGGAGTGGGAAATTTTGAAACGTTGAGGACAAATATACAATAGGCCCTTTGTGAGATAAATAAAACGTCAGCATGATTGTGGTCATGATTGATCCCTCGCCTAACGTCTGCATACTTACATGTCAAACGCCAGTAAAAGTGGCCTATATAGCTGTTTTTGCGTTCAGCTTTGAGTTCTCGTATTGGCCTAAGAAGTCGAAGCTCTTTAGCAGTAATAACATCTGCAGCATTCAATTTAGACGGTAGCGCGACGAAAGCGATGCAGATATTTCGGTTTTTTGTGAACTCATCTTGCTGCATCTCCTCGTTGCCTTTTCATATCATGCTGCACAAACACAAACTAAATATGTTTAGACACAGCACAATTACTTGTTTTGATTAGCACTTGCTAATCATACAACAGCAGTTCGATTTTCACAGGACTCAGTGAACTAGGGAAATAGAGCATTAGTGGCTCTGTTATGCATATTTCTATTTTTTTTTTTCATAAGATGGCGTGTAGGAATATTATGTCTTTGCATAAGTTGTGGACACAACCAAAATCAGGCAAGAGATCGAACCGGAAATGAAATTATCGTTGCAATTTTCTGAAACGATGTAGGCAGAGTCGCACTGGAAATGAGCCGAAATGGAAACGACTTCACGACTTGTCCATTCGTCATAGATTTCTTATGGATGATGCCGCAGAAAAGATAAATAAGTAACCAGTTGGAGTACAGGTGTATTTGACAGAGTTATTTCGTTTATTTTATTGGTTTATTACACTTATACAAAAATAGAAGAAACCGCTCCACCAAATTCGACAAAAAATATCGTAGCCTGCAACTTCAGTAGATATTTTGCATAAGATGATGGTTTGAATTTTATCAGACGAAATGAATGGAATGAAATCATCAGAACAGTTCAAAAAAATTTAAGATTCAGGAAGATGAAGAAATGAAGGTGCCAGGTTAAGGTGCAGAACGATGGCTGATGGTGGATGGACAGTGGGGGTACCCGGTATGAAATAAGAATGAAGATGTTCGGACACAGCATGTGGTGACTATCAAAAATGCACTTCTTTTAAAGGAGATAACTGCACAACTGTAACAACATTTTAAGTTCTAGTAGCTCACACTCACTGCATGAAGAAATAAATGCTCGGAGTAGTAACAACTCCTCACGAAAGAAATGAGTTCCGCTCAACATTAAGGCCACTCTTGAACCGTACACAATAGATAACAATCCGTGGACCGCTCCATAGATGTGTTCAATAAAGCGCGATGAAAAACTCAACAGATAGCTTGAGAAAAACCGAAGAGCGGCTGAAGCTATAAATTGCGGTTGTCGTCAACGCTCACTACCACTAATAAATGAAATTATATAAGGGTGGATTACGACATAGAAAAAGAGATTTGTCTAGATTCGCCATAGACAAATTGCCTCGCAAGTGTACGATAATATCTGGCAACCAAAGAAAAGATCTTATCGGCCTGATCGAGGTCGCTGGAGCTGGAACGTACCTTCTAGAAAGCGTTGACAGAGAAAGAGTTGCAATACTGCACCCGGCCGGTCGCAACTCACCACCAAATTCGCAAATACATGATGTTCTTTCGTGCTTCCCAAGAGCTTCGTGTTCCCCCACCCTTTGTCATTTCACTGTAGCCATCATCGAATACTCATTCTCTTCGCAGAAAACGCAAAGATGAGGCGAATCCTCCTTCCCTACTCAGTAGCGGAATTGCCATGTGTACTATCACCGATCTTCAAGTCTTCGATTTCTTTTTTTCTGGCTAGCAGGAGCCGAAACCTGAAACTGGAATGCTAGCAAAAAGCGAGAAAATGGAGATACACTAAAAGTCGGGACATTCTGTTTAGTCCCCAGCATGCAAGTGCTGTAATGACTGCAAGTATCTAAATATCCGCCCACTCTAGTAGCAATAATCAAACAAATGAGTTTCGACCGGCTTTTATTAAAGAAGGTTTGGTTTTGTCTTCCCAGTGTTTTTGGTAACAACCGAAAAAACGTTTTAATGGGATTCAACCGACTTTTCTGGGTGCATTCGGTTTTGGTGGAAGTTGGGTTGCAGTTCTCTTCAAAGCAGGAAGACTAATTGAGAAAGTGAACGTTGAAGGTTCCGTTCAAAATAAAAATTGATCACCATTTCTGCTGCAGTTTTATATTGCAGTCGAGGTCAATTTTAACCATTAGCCTACCATCCACCGATGTTTTTGCAATAACAGCAATTTCGTTCGAGTTCCAACTTAAAAACTTACCTTCATTGGGTTGTTTTCCGAAAGAAATTTTGCATATCACTAGTTCGTCGAGCATTTAACGGGCACGCCACGTGAAAGTAGTAGCAATCAAGTACATACTAATAGAGACTTCACTTGAACCTATATTAGAGAGATGGTCGTGAAAATATTTTAGCACACAACAAAGTTTTCCGTCCTCAGTTGATGAGGAAGTAATCTTCGCAACCAAATCATGAAACCATGACGAACAGTTCATATTCCTGGCAAAGACGGAAAACTCGACCAAAGACGGACATTGTACTGAGACAAGGTATTGTCGTACTAGCATAAAAAGAAGGCATTTTAAGGCAGTGGTTCAAACAAACCGAAGTCGCAAGTTGTGGGTTAAAAAACTCCACTTTCATAAATTTCAGCTGGAAATAAAGAGCAACTCAAATTCAATACTGCTCGAACAAAGGCTCTCTCCGGGGAACGCTACGATCCCTCTGACTCAGCTTTCCATTCAAATACGTGTAAAAAGAGTGATATTAGCGTACGAGGAGGCAGGAAGCAAACTCTTCTTCGTATCATTACTGCTTGAGGCTTGGTGCAAGAACTTATCCAAACTGTTGCGATATTGGTTATTGCAAAGCGCAACTCAAATCCTCCTGTCATCTTAATCTTTATTTCACAGTCGAACGATGACTGACGAACGCCTTGATAAGAAATATAATATTATGACGGTGACACGATCGATGCGCTCAACCAAAGCTTTGTGAGATGCGCAATAAGATGCAAGCATATTTAGCGGCATTTTTATGCTCATCTCATATTGCGCTATGGATGTGGGAAAAGACCGCGCACATTCCAATTTTGCGTTAAGAGGGCAACTCAGGTCAAGTTAATAGACATGTTCGAAGCAAGTATTAAGCTGCATAGCACTACTACATGTGTATTGACGGATATTTGGATAGAAGCTTTCAAAATGAAAGATTTGCGAAGACTTCCTTTATGACGATGTCAAGCAATTTTGCAAAATGGCTGAGCGAAAAAACTTTGAGCAGTTTAAGATAAATGTACCGAATTCAAATGCATGCTGAAGCGGTGCAAGAAAGTGCCCGACCGATCGAAGTCGAATAGGGAGGCTGTCATCAAAGAAAAGTTCGCTTTGGGGCATTTTTTTCACGAATATTTCGTTATCTCGTATATTTGTCTATAACAATATCAGGACATTAGTTACTGAAGCAAATTGCCTGAAAATAGCATCAGTATTGATTTTTCGTTTAGGTAATCCTTCTATTCATGATAACTCACGCAATATTTCTCAACATAGAATAACGAAGAGTCGATGCCATTTCAGTATGAAAAAAAGGTCCGCTACTCATTGCGATTCCCTGGAGCGATCCATCATTGCATCGATTCGTTTCCCTTTCCCATTCAGATCGTATTAAGATCACGTTCGGCTGAATTCGTGCTCCAATTATGCGCATAGAGAACATATCGTTTCATCTCGATAGAAGCATTAAATGTAGCACACCTATTATCATAAAGTACAACTTCACGTGCATCCTATCTCTTTGATTTGTGTCTATTTCATGAGAAGTTATGAAATAGTGATAGCCTAATTATAGATTTCATGCTTGATAAAACTGGTAAATCTGTGCTTTGATAGCAAGTTGAATAGTGGGTCTTAGGGAATATAAGGTCCTCATTTTCCAGGACTTAATTGAAATGAAGCTTGCAACAGTGTTTTTCATATAGATATCAGAATTGTTCATGCTCGATATTATGTCTCAACTTTAACTGCGAATGTGATTCAATGAATATAACAACACATTCCTCCTCAAATTCTTCAAAACTTCTCCGCAGCGCTCATTGTTCCCTGGAGTTTTCAGTCAAAAATGCGACTGTGCATATCGCATCATTAGTTCTCGAAAAATTGACGACACTTCCGCGGAAAAACTTGCGCGAATGCTCCATTCAAAAAAATGGCTCCGATTGGGCGATAGAAAAGCACACAATGAAAACAATTAATGAAAAGGACAAAAAACGTCGCTGAAATACTGCGAAATTCGGAGAGGATTCAAAAATTCAAAGGTTTACGTATAAGACTCATAGAACAGCTTACAGTATCGTCGCTGAAAATGTGTTTAGCTATGGCACATCACATGATGCTAATCAGCGTGGCGCTTCATAATTAAGCAAATTCGCACTTGAGATACCGTATACTATCATTCTGCGCTTTTTCCACATAAAATTTCCATGCGCAAATCATTTCTTTGATATCCCCCTCATTTTCAAGCAGGATTGCAGCTTTTTTACGATCCACATGCATACTTCCGGATGACATTTTATTCCATAATCTCTGAGTTAAACCCAGTTTCTAAGACATTGTTGAATGAGCTTTGCTGTTCCTCCCAAACAGCACCGCTTGCTTCTGTAGTGATGAAGCAAGTAATACAGGTAGCATTTTTAATAGGCCGTTGCGGGTAACGCTAGACATCAGTTAGTATACTGTTGACTGAGATTATCCATCTTGCATCGTTTTCGGGGTCAACGGATAGGAATGTCGTTCGCTTAGCCACTTTTGGAAAAAGTGCTAATCAGTCAGTGGCAAGGCAAAGTAACGGAAGCGCAATAAGCTCGCATCACTCAACATCTCGTACTAAAAAAAGCGCCAGGGAGAATAGTAGGCAGGTTCATGAATAGGGGTTAATTTGTTCTTTAAAAGCTGCTAGCAGATGCATACATGTTAGCAAATAAAAACTTTTGTACGTAATTTGTAAGAAACTAAGTATTCTTAAGCATTCCAACACTCACCGCAAGTTCCATCACATCTGACAGTGGTGACTGTGTCGACGGCCTCTAAGAACTGCAGCATGCCAGCTTGTCTACAACTTCGCTGACCTCCAGTATCACATCTGTCGCTTAAACAGAAAAAAAAACCTGGTGCAAATTAATTTGCAATGCAAGCATCACTAGGAATTCGCAACCGCTTATCTTTTCATTGATTTTATTGAAAGAGATGGAAGAAATGCAGTAACTCAATAAGAATGCACAAGTTTGATAATACCACTATTAAACTGTGCGATTTTCTGAGGAATGGGGTTAAGACAGGGAAGCGGTAAGAGAACGTCTGGTGAATCATACCTACTTACTTAGTACGTGATCATTCGATTCTTTATTCTCGGTGAGTTTACTTAATTAAGAAGAGATATCGCACTTATTTGTTAAACGATGCAGTTTTGTATTAAAAAACGTTCATTATCGAAAGATGGTGCAGTTCAACATCCCTCATTTCTTTACATTACTTTGAGAAAAAGACTATATTGGAAAATGGTTTCCACTACGGTTTCAGTTAATTCCCATCAAAACAAATGTTCGCATCGAATTGATACGAATTTATATCCATTTATTCTAACGACAACCACATCCAGCATATTCGTATTATATATTGAATGAGTAAGTGAATCGATTTAAACACTTGGGCAAAGAGCCGTGATGGCAAACCCCCGCAGCAAAACTTCATATGAAATTCACCCAAATTTTTAAATTATAGCCACCAATGTGTAAGATGTAATCCGATATTCAGTAAATAGTAATCGACGAGCTGATTGACTTCAGAACAGCACGCAAAGAAGATTCTGTCTCAGCTGCTTATTACTAGTTGGGGACTGGAGCTGAATTTTTTAAAATCTCGATCAAGTCGGAAACTCAAAGCAGCGGAAATTGAACGACGAAAAGCCCATGAATCAAATCTAGAGATTCATCCTTAGGTGCTGCAGCAATTATACCTTTTGGAAGATACGTTGTAAGGAGAAAAAAGCGAATTTGAAAGCCACAGCGAGACTAATAAAATACTCTTCATAGTTGCACTCTGGGAGAAACAGTTTCGAAAATCTTGCAAGCTTTCATTTCTTCTCATGATGTCGGGTGAACATAGGCTGTAATGGTTCGGGAAAATAGGCACGGACACTCAAAGCACTGAAAAAGAGGATACGGATGAGCTTTACTGATTCCTGTTCATATGGTGGTCTGTACCATATGAGCAGTTGCGTTGAAACAATGCCTGACACTCCATTTTCTGCAGAAAACGAGAATAAATCCATGAACGACGAGAAATATGGGAAGCAATCCGATAAGAAACTATAAGAAAGTGAGGTTGAGAAGAAGAAAAGCATCCGGCTGCAAGATGAGTCTCAGAAAGATCAGTGGGGAAAAATTCGTCACAAAAAAGTGCCACAAAAAGCGCTGTTACCTGGTCTTGTGGGCAGTTCCTACCTTCGAATGACAAGAATTTCATGGCCACTCCTCAACTGTAGCAAAAGTTATCTGTGAAGAAATTTGCGGAAATCTGAAAATGTGGATGATATGTGATCCCATGGACAAGTTGCCTTGAATGAACACACATCACGTCACAGTTTCAGTTCAAGAAACCAATTTTTAAAAATATGGCAGAGACTGAAAAAAGAGCTGGCACGGGATTCCGGGAACGAAACGACTTCCCAGCTTCCCTCTAGAAGCGTACTTCATAATCACAATCAATGGGTCATCACAAGAATAGTTAAGGTTTTGAAATCTGTAATAAAAACGGGGGCGCTGTAGTAGCATTTCCACTGAAACCAACCATGCTTTGGGCTAGATTCATGAGCGACGAAGCCAAAGGAAAGCGTGCCTTCTCATTTTTCAAATCCGCATAACGCAAGAGGGCAAATGTCTTTCGTTAAAAGGAAACTTCCGTCCCCAGCCAATTTACCAATGCTTCAGTAAAACAGCAAAAGTTTTGTTAAAATCGTCAGCACAATGAATCTCGAATTCAAAGATTCCGGCAGCTGGGAAAACGAGGGTACCATAGTATGTAACTTCTGCTGAACAAAAAATAAAATTCTAAGTATGAACTGAGCTTCCGAATTTTTCTTTGACCGGCAAAAGAGACCACTCCACCACCCTTCCATGCGTACGGACCTGATCGTTGCAGAGAAAACCCAGGAATGTCTCCGAGCTCCATTAGTGGAAGGAAATCAAAGATGCTGTTACTGTTGGCAATTAGAGTTAACCTGAGAGAGACCTGAGGTAAGATCTCAGCAAAGTTAATTAGCTTCTTCACAGACTCGCTAGTCGCTGCATGCGCAATTCGACAATACGTCAATAAAAAAAAACAACAGAACTTCCTTAGATGCTTCCTTAGAAACCAAAGAAATCAAAGAAAAAATACTGCTTTCTTGCTAGATTTCGTGCTGGAAACGCTAAATAATGTCTCGATTTCCCTAGTTTGAAATTCGGCGTGCACACTAATATCAATTAAGTTTTGAAGTTTTGTCGCAAACAACAGAATAAAAAATTTCGCGGTGCTGGACGGGCAAAGTGAATATTACGACATTTTTCAGTGTCAGTTAACATTGCGAACTTCACTTATCCATTAACATAATTGTTCACTGTGACATTGAGAACATAAACAATAGATGCAAACTTCAAAAGTTTACGAAAACGAATTGTTATGATCAGACGCACTTCATAGCTGCCGATTAAAACAGTAAACGGTGGCAGTAAACTTCCATGTTATCCACTGCATCATCATCGCCATTACATGAGCATAAAATAACGAGACAGTCCGCTGTAAGCACGCAGAAGTGAACGAAATGGGAGGTTCGTTTACTGAACAAACCAAGCAATATCATTAATTGCCAACAAACAATAAATTCATTCACATTTGACAGAATCAAATGCTCTTGCAAAGCTCCTACTGAAGATCCGTTTATCCAACTCGAGTGGTTATAAGACGGATCGGGTCGATTAAAAAACGCATACTAAGTTTACGCTAGGTGTATATTCATCTCACGGTGTCAACTAGGTCAGTACCGTAGATTTTCATCACCAGATTTGGAACGCCAGCTTTAGTGATGGAAGAGTACATTTATACATTTACACATTTGCACAGACAGGATCTCACCATAATGTATAGCAAGAATGAAAATTTCGAGGATAGTATAAAACGGTCCCGATTGGCCATGTGATGCAGAACACGAAAGATTTTTTGGTAGAGCGATTCGAGAATTAACAAAACAGGATGCACATCAAAGCAGCTCGCACATCTAACCAACAGTTTCCACAATCGGAAAGTAATGACTTTGAGTGGAACTTTCACAGGTACGGCCATTCAATGATTGTTTTATGGCGCGACCACTGTATAATGAAAACACTATCGGCGTAATGTGCATGCAGCTTTTGCATCCTTAAATGGCTATCTCTTTCTGAAGTCGCTGGACGAATGTGAATTGTAGTAAGCATGTATAGCGTGTTTTAGATCCATTCAATTTTCTGTCGTTGGCTTTGTGGCCCTCAGGTTGGAACTAAACGGCACACAGAAACACCGAAGAATTCAGCAAAATTGGCTTGATCCTGAAACAGGATAAGCATATAACTGTATGGGCTATTTGGTAAATGTGAAGAAGGCATATACAAATTGATGAGCGCAAGAACATGCCAACAGATGTAGTATTGGGGAAGGTTTTCTGCGGAAATTTTCTTACAACTGGCCCAACAAATCGATTCCATCAGATAAAAGCGTTAAGGATTTTTCGACAAACATCGAGGTGCTGAACGGAGAGGGCAGCTGTGGCGAAGAAGCAGAACCTTTGAAATAAGCTCATTGTGGCGAAAACTCGAAAGCATAGAAACCGTCCAAAGCGACAAGACAGTTTCCGCAAGAAGGCACCCTTTTATTACATCGAAAAGCACTTTTTTCACAAAAAAACAAACAGCCAAACAGTTTTAACCAAATGGATATTCTAAAGTTAGTCATTTTCTCACAACTAGAGATGTAGAAGAGTGAGTCATTCGCTACTTCGGGTTACGCGACAAAAGCGCCACCAACAAATATTCCTCTGACAAATGCGTCCCAAAAGACCGAGAAAAATGCCTTTGGAAATTGCGACGTACTTTGGGGTCTTGTATTGGTTCTGTCTTATGATTTATATTTTTAGCAACACTGCATTTACTTTATTCAGTCGGATCAGCTCTGTCAAATGCAGCTTCTTTGTTGAGTTGATACATTTATTTATTTATTCACTGTTCCACGTACAGAAAACACGTACGCAATCATATATGAGAAGCACGAATCGGGCAAAAAGAGATGCTAAACTGGAAGGAAAAAGCATAGGCACATGACTAGTAGCAAGTTCTTCCTTCTATAAAAGTAATATAGGTTGAGAAGTAAAGATCTCGTTTATCTTATCTCCGAAGTTATGAAAACAATGCACTCTTCTAAGTGATAGATTAGCGGTCAAGGAAACGGATCAAGCACGCAATCAGAGGGCTGATTACACCGCTTCAAATGTTTATTCTATGCACATCCAATCAGGGCTACTATTTACTTGTTCAAATATAAAAGCGTTCTATCTTGGGAAGTCTTTCACTGACCATTCCGCAGGTTTTATTGTGCTTACTTTGTCACTGCATAAACAATCAACCGAAACAGCGTATTTGTATTTGTATTTGTCAGAGCACGCTTGTTACTTTTTGTTGATGGCACAAACGCTGTGACAGCTGCGGGGCGCATTTGTCGGTGCCGTATTGTTGCGGCGTCATTACCTCATATTATTATAAAGGTGTCCGCAGACATCAGTGATCGCCATTTCTTGAAAGTTAGAAAACGTCACCTCCTATGCTGTTTTTTCCGCCTTGACCATAAGTGATTTCTGCTTTTAAAAGTCGAGAAATTATCCCTTTGACAAATTGTCGCTCATCCTCAAGGCTGAACACTTAATACGAAATTCCTGTCATTCACTTCCTCGACTACGCGAAGTAACCGAAGTGCGCAAAAGCTAGTTGATTTTTCTCCGCTTTGGCCTTCGCCAAATTCAGCCGGAATGGGCGTCACTTCTCTTGATGTTTTTCGGTAGCGGAAAGGTTGGATATCAGAGGAAGTTATTTTGCGTTTTCACGCATTCTCGGCACCCATATTGCCTTGCGTTTCGTGATATAAACTTTTCAAATACCCTGAGGAAGACGCTTTTTTTTCTTGCAGACACGGCTAGGCTAGGCTCGTTAAGTCAAGGAAACCACATCCGGAACTGTCCACAACCGCGCAAACTGAACTGCATGTATAATTCGCCCCCTTTTATTTTTACAATTTTGACGAAAATATGAGAGTTCTCCTAACAATTTTTTAAAATTCAAGCTCCCTAAGGAAGCGGTGCCATGTCAGTCGGTATGACACGGTTTTGTCCGTAAGCATTATTTATGTCGCTTTTTTATATTACGTTATCCACCTACTCTGAGGATTCATTATTATGTATTTTGGTTTGGCATCGCTTAACTGCCACTTCTGTAATCATTTGTCTTCAGAAATGTTTTTAAAAATCGTGTCGTTATTGGCAAGCGGGCGAAAAAATGCAATAAGACAAATTAACTGGGCGTAAATATTATGGAAACACTTTGCGAAAACACGTTACAGTTTCTGGCCATTTGGAAAAACGCAGTTTCCTGTTTTCCGGTCATTCCTATTTCATCTTTCAAAAATGATAAATTGCGAAACTAGAAATGATGCTTGCTTGATTAAAAAACTGAGCAAAGATGCTTCTTCGCGTACTTCTTTCTTGTTCCATTTTTCGTCGTTTTTCGCAATGAACCTTTTGTGCAGCGCCGCAAAAGAGTGCCCACCGGTATGATCTTTTAAGTGCTATTAAACTCATCAATCCTTTGTTTCATAAGACTTTGCCACCAATGGCTAACTAGGTTCCGCATTTTATGAATAACTGAAGGACATTTTTTGTACAACTTTTCTGCCTATCACACATCAAAGGCAAAAAGAATGCATCAGGTTGCCTTCCGGCGCAAATAGAGCACGCTGTTGTATAGCACCCTTCTTCTCGCGATCCCCTATACCTGGCTCCAGCAACGGTGAGGGTCGGGACTTTTTGCTGTGATTTCTTTTGTTCTATTTTTCTTGGTACTCAACTTGATGGAATATTCGGGCCAGCTGATGTGTGTTGTATCAAGCAGATTGAACCGAATTGAGGCTTAAAGGAACGTGCTTTTAAAAAATGTCTTCCAAATGCTTCTTTTTCTTGTGGAAAATTTTCCTCGAAAGTTTTTCTCTCAGATGGGATAAACGGGCAAAGTTTGTCTTTCCAAATGCCTCCCGTGGGTCATATCACTTAAGAGTTCGTTTTGCATTCACTATGAGGGCAGCGCCTATTAACTTCTCTCACATTACTCAACACTTCATTTTAGCAAACGTTTTGATGCGTCTATTGCACTTTTCCGAATGCCTCCCTTGGGATATATCAATTCGTCGCCTGTTTTCGGTCCAGTATGAAACGCACTTACTACTCCCCCACCCGTTACTCTCCTTTCATTTGTCATCTCATTTATCATCACTTCCAGAAATTCCTTCATTAGTAACTAAATCCTTTGTGTTGTTTTTATAGGGCTTTCTTTAGACTGATCTTATTTCTCTTGAATTCTCAATTTGTATCATTTGCATTGTGCGTTTATTACGCACTTCATTATGTGTGGCATTCCTTTGCAGGTTCAGCCATTTCTTGAGTGAAATGTTCATCAAAAGTTATCCTCAAATATCGTTTTATTCAGCTGTTGCTACCAACTTCCAGAACGGCTAAGACGTTTGTGTTCTTTAGCGGTTTGTAACAATAATATAACCTTCCAAATTGATTAGTGATCGTTTAAAGATCGCATTTCTAAGTTTTTATGCGCTTGATGTCGAAAACATAGCTGGTTTGCAGGTAAAACTGCTGCCTTTTAAACCTTTAAAGATTAGTTGAAACTAAATTCAACTCTATGACCTCGACCAAAAACAGCAATTTTTTTCGCATTTTGCTTCAAAAAGTCACTCTCTTAATCGGCAAACGATTTTTCCCGAATATGTATATAACGATGTTGCAATAATACGTTTTAACATAGCAGGTTTTAATGAGTGCATAGAAAGAGCGCCGTAAAAATGATTACGCCGCGTAAGTCAGAAATCGGAATACAACGAAAAGAAAGGTTTCGTTATTTGTTGCGATTACGTCATTGCTTCGAAATTTCCAGTAGCTTAATTTCCAAGATGAGAGGAAGAAAGTACAAGTAAGGAGATGAGCGAATGAGAGCTTAAATCTGCCAGTAGAGTTTGAAGGCATCTTAGCTGCTAATGTTTCTCCTCCGAGGGCGCAGGCGATGTCAAGCAAAAGTTTCACGCGTTTAAAAAAAGTTTGTTGCTGAGTTTCGCGGAGGATGAATTGAGGTCAGAAAGATTAGCTTGAATGAGCAACGACTGTTTCCTCCAAGCACACAATGAAGCGACGTGGTTTATTTAAAACATAGAAGTTAAGAAGAGAAAGGATTGTTCTTGACTTTATGGCGACTGATTTCTTCTCATCTTTGACGTACCTGTTAGGAGTTCAGACTTATAGGCAGCGAGGCAACAATACCATATTGATATTGTTTCGAAGCAATGAGATTCCTCTTCAAATGTGCAGAATTCTCTGAAGCAACGCTAAAATTCTCTACGGTGTCGACGTTTTCTGTGGCTGCTTAATCGAGTTGCTGAAGGCTAATTTTCTCACTTCACTACGTTAGTGATACTGATCATAATACCAAATAGCATCTTGTTGATGGGGTTAGCAGTCGACTTTTGTGATGAAACCTCACCCACTACACATGTTTGCATTCTATAATTAAAAACTTTGGCCGTGGTGTTTTCAACACCTAACTTCGTTTAGATCATTTTGCTAGTTTTGTCTCCGATTTCAGCACCACTTTTCGTAGTGCGGTTCCTAGTATCGAAATAACAACTAATTGATTTCTCATATATTTAAGACAACTCTTCATTTATATATATATATAGTGCCGTTCTCGACACATGTTTGATCTTAAGTAATAGCCTCTCCGTTCTTTTTATCCTTTCGAAAAGAAGTTATTATTTTTTTACGTTGACTGTAAGCCCATAAATGCCTATGAAAAGCGCAACCGACGCGGCAATACCCATCGGATGTTAGCCTCATTTTTCAGACTACAGCCGACCGAGCATAAATCTTGCCCTATGGCAAACGAAGAAGCGGGTTTGAGAATGGTTCTTGCGTGCATGAAAAAAAAGCGGAATGTGCGGAATGCTAAGAGAGATGAAGATTACGTGCGCCTGAGATATTTCGAAGCGGCATTCCCATATCATCTCATGATCTTACACCACTGAGTGTTCCGTATTGTTTCAAAATTTGTTGTAAAGAAGACCGAGACAAGTGCCAATGACAGTGAATTTAAAACGAAGGATGAAGATTGCAACCAATAAATTTAAAACGAAGAATGAAAGTCGAAGATTAGAAAATAGACAGCCTGAACAGATGTCAATGAAAATAAACACAATAGACCCTCGGTGCGGGTTTAAATGATAACATTTAAGGAATATTATAAGCAGTAAGATTTCGACCGGTTGAAGATGAAATCTCACTAATTCGTTGCATAGATTTTTGAGCAAGCAAGCTTTGTATTAACTGAAAGAGTCGTTTAGTTTATAGTTGGAGATCTACAAAACGATTTTGGCAAGACTATAGTAAGGTCGCTGTTTTAAGCTTTTCAACAAAATTACGGTGCTTCATTTTTACATACTTCGGCCATACGACGTAAAATTAGTCAATAGCATGGTATTAACTGAAACCCTTGAATTGTTGCCTTTATGCTGCGACCTTCTCACTGAGGAAATTTCTTCATAGTCTTGGCAAGGAATTGCTCCCCAAGGAGGTTTCATTCGCTTTGTATCTCTACACGATTTTGTGAAGCATCAGCTGTGTTCGGCTTTGGTATTGTTCATTTGAAACAACGGATTGTCACGTCCCTACCTGATATCCGACCAGTCGCAGTTATATCATTAAGATTACGGAGAAAACGCTGTTGAATCTTCACTTCAAACGTTTAACTAATCCAAACGATCAACGCATTTGTAGAAATGTTATTCTATGTGCTTGCAGTTTCGCAGGAAGTGAACAGATTCTTTTGTGGATCCAAAGTTCCAAAAGCTCGAAATTCTTGACCCAGGAGCCGTGTTGCACAAAAAGGTTCCTCTTTCCCCCGAATTTCGCAGGCTTCGAACAGAACTCCAGAGTTCCTAAGTTTAGGGGGCTTCGAACAGCATTTGATTTTCTAAGGAACCACTAGCGACGTTTTTACCGGGACCCCCATTGTTAGCAACTAATAACGATTGCGCATCTTCGCAAATCCAATCAAACAACCAACAAGTTGCATCACCGCTCGAAAAACAATGAAATACTGCCTAACATCCTAACAACGCATCTTCCTCCTGAGGCTGTCGTCAGCTTGAGAGATTCTGAACGGTCATTCGAAGGACACTGGGGATCACCGCTGCTGTGTAGACTGCAAAATCAAATGTTGTTGCTAGGGTGTTCTTAGTTGGCGAGCTGGAATGTTCAGAAGACTAACAGACGTACACACAAAGATGAGTCGGCATAGTAATGGCGCAACTGTGAGATGCTTTAAAAAGAAAAATAAATTGCAAAATGCTTGTAAAAATGCAATTTACGCATTCGATTAATGAGTTATACCACCTTTCCCACTTTTATGGATTTGCACCTTTGAAAGTGGAAAATTTCGTTGAAGTTTCAATATTTCACCGGCGCAATACTGTTGTTAAATGGATTTTTGCATATTTCAGCCACTCATTTTTCGTCAGAATTTTCATTCAAACCGAATTTCTTCACTTAGAGCACACCGCACAATACAGTAAAGATGCACCTCGCACAGTCAGCGAAATAGGTAAAGTGCAAAGTGCAAATCAGTTGAAATTTTTTGTAATATACATTTTTTTGTGTTTTCGACTTTTTGTTTCTCACAGTTTTATTCGTATATTTTTGCTTTTCATTTTTTGTGGAATATATTTCACTGTTAGTTTTTGTAGAAAGGAAACTCGTTCTTGTTTTGTGAACTTGCATGTGTTGCACAACAGGATAATATACATGAGCATATTAGTGCTAAAAGAAGGGCTCTTTTATTATGTCACTGACTCAAACGGGCATTCTAGTGCAACTTCTGGAAGGTCATTTACAAAAGGAGCTCAAAGCGATGCTGTAAAAAAACTATGAAATAAATTGAGAGCCTGTTTATGTTTTCGAGACTGGGCGAAGCAAGTATTACTTTTTCTATGGCAGAGAATATAAATACGTTGGCAGAAGCTAAATAAAAGGTCGCTGAACATTAAAAGCGTGCTTCAAGAAATGAAAAATAATGGATAAGGCAAAGAATGAAACAAGGAAAGGATTGGGGTTCACTCTTGACAGAATATTGATTTACAAAAAAACCGGAAATGAAAAAAAGAAGACAAACAAATCGATGTAAGATGAAATTAATGAAGCACTCAACCGAAGCATTATGTCATCGTTTATAGTAAGCAATTCAAAAAAAAAACATTAGTTAATAACACGTCCTACAGGAGGCAATGAATAAGTGAGTTGCATTGCATTGCAATGCTATACGTTTAGAAGTGCAATGCAATATTTTAATCGTGCATGCAACGATGAATTTATTTGTGTAAAACGATGAGACCTCTTATGTAAATGTGCTTGTGATTTCGAGGAATGCTCGATGATGCATAAAGAGTGCAATAAAGTAGTTCATAATCACGAATGAGTTATATTGCGTTCTTACTCCTAATGCAATCTTCTAGAATGGTGGCGGGTATTACACTTCTGCAATGAATAAACCACAACAATCCAACATTTCTTTTCTAGCTGAAACTTTCTGCACATCTTCTAATAGACCTAAACTTTCACCCTCATGGAGTGAGAAGAGCTCAGTGTGCAATTTGTTCAAGCAAATGACCGATGAACGATGTAAACCATGAGAGCATTTACGAACGTGAGGGCATTGTTAGTTGTAAAGATACAAGCTTCTAGCGCCAACTGAGGTCACAGCTACCTGAACGTGTTTCAAAATTGACACATCATTAGGAATCCAAACACACCGAGTTTATGGATACCGTGGGAGTGATTTAGAATGCTGCTGATCGAAACGTCATAAGACTGTATAGTCCTCGATTCTTAAATACTGATCCTTGAATTCTCATGATTATTTCGAAAAGAAGTGAGTTCATAATTCTTTAGTTATAGGATATGTAAATTATCTACTATCAGTCAAAAACGAATATTCGTCTAGCGAGGTATTAGAGACATTCTTTACGAACATAGGGAGATGAGAAGGTCCATGTAGAGCCTTGTAATATACCAGAAGTATGAGACATACAACAGCCGATTACCAAATTTTCAGTGCTCTTCAAGACAAGATGAGCTGCAGCATGGGAGTTCATCACGGTTTTGCTGGAACCGTGATTAATAACATCGGTTAACACGTGAAACTCCATTTAATGCGTTTGCAAAATACAATGTAGCACACCTGCACATCGTTCCAATCCACTCTACTGAAACAGACAATTTAAAGAAATCGCAAACAGAAGTTCGCATCAAATACAGTACAGTTTTGTGGTAGAAATGACATGAAGACGCTTTAATGATTAACACCTCAATTTAATATATATTATTGGTCAGAGACAAAGCGCGATCATTTCTGTGATTTTGCCAAACATCAGTTTTGATAGAATGACGATCGGAAGTTAAAAGGCACTTCTAGATGTGCTGAAATGATACGAACTTTTTTGCAATCCCATTCATCATTAATAAAACATGAGCAATTATGCATTCATATTTTAATCGAACCGATCATGCATATAAATTCCTCAGCAAATTGTTCGCTTCCCTTTTTCAGCTCGACTGCTCATAGAAAATCACTCCACTAGTTTACAGTTCAGCTTCACTATAACAACATTCACGGAAAATTTTGCATATATATATATATATATATATATATATATATATATATATATATATATATATATATATATATATATATATATATATATATATATATATATATATATATATATATATATATATATATATATATATATATATATATATATATATATATATATATATATATAAAGTCTTTCATACGGATATAGTCTCCTCATTATAAGTTTTGCTTCTGCAAATTAGCGAGAATGATCAAAAGCTGACGCGAAACTGAGGTTCATTATAAACAAACACGGTCAACAAATCAAGCGCTGCATAGAATAATACTGCATGATATGGCAGAATCCATGATTATTGGAGAATTACTTTCATCTTTCATGACATCACCGAATGAATAACGCTAGCAATATAGCGGTGTATGGCGTTAGCACCAATAAGAATATCAGAAAAGTCGTCCTATATGAGCTTATTGCTTCAAAAAAGTGTTCTTCGCTGCATTAAGGCTATACAGTTGTCTAGGAGAAATGCAATAAATATTATAGTTTTTCGCTCTTTTTCATATTATGAGCATTGCTTGTGCCATTAACGTTATCTAATAAGGTTAACTTCGTTTGCACTAATGATGGATCGACAGAACTTTCGAGTTATGCATTAATAAAATCCACCCTCTCCCTTCTCATGGGTTAACATAATCCGAATGGTATGCGACTGTGGCCATCGCAGAGCGACTCATCGCACAAATGCATAGAGAAAAGATTACATCGCATCCGATTTCTCGTAATTTTTAAACATTTCATAAAAAATTTCACGTCACAGCGAGCTCTTCTCATCGGTTAGCGGGTGAATGTGTCTAAAGATCGATCAATTCCAAACTGAGGGACATAAAGGCATGAGTGCTGTAATTCGATGAACACAAACCACTCGCTATCACGTATCTATGGTTTCATTAGCGTTCAACATCATCTCCGTGGCTTATTGATGCTTTAAGACGATATAAAATTTGCAGGTCAATCATAATTAGTAGTTGGTTGAGCGCTGTCCAAAAGAAAATATTTGGTTAGGGATTTAAACCAACAACGAAACGTTCGTTTGAGGAATCTCAGATCAGATGAGACGAGCTGCAGATGAGACGAGCCCAGCTGCAGATGAGACGAGCCCAGCTGCAGATTGTAGAATCTAAAAGTTAGGAGAAGTGCTTATGTTCATCAAATTTATGCATCTTCACCAGCGTTTTCGACCGACGTTGATTATGCAACAGTTGATGTGGATGCGGAGCCAGCGAAAACATTTTCGGCGACTGTTATTGAAATGTAGATCATTAACAGTCATTCGAATATCAGGAGGCTATAATTGTATGCATTATAGCAAGAGGCGGATATATGTTTCTGAAAAGTCTGTTATACATGGAATGAAGGAATGGACATTTGCGCTGTCCTTTGCACCAGCGATCAACAAAAGCTATTCTGCATTTGCAGTGATATATAAATGAGTAATGGAGGTAACGACAAATAAAAGTACAGTGTGCAATTGAATGCGTATAGGAGGTGAGTGTGAAAGAATGCAAATGACGAGGATAGCAAGAGGACTCCGCCGAGAATTACCACACCCTTATTGGTTCAATTAGGAGCGCAGCAAGTTCTGGCTATTACGTCGACAACATCCTTTCATGAAATGTGAGCAAATTTCCGCCTTCAATATTCGACATAGAAAGCAGCTGAATATTTGAATGTGGTTCACGCGATTATGTTTTTCACTTACTTTCCCAAAAGGCAATCTTGCTTTCTTTGCACCTTCAACACCGCTAATACGTTTCAATAACATTTACAGAATAACGAATAATTATTGTTTTCTTACATGGAACTGCAGAGCTCCGAAACTCGGATAGGGCTGAGTAAATTCCAAGATGCCTCGATGCGCAGTCCCCAATTTTAGTAGGGATTCCAGTTCCGCTCAAATATTCCTCACTTCAACGCTTTCAAAAATCATGTTAACCGATTTTCGATGCTCCAAACATCAATATGAACACTAGTTTTTCTTTGAATTCACTCGGAATTGTTCACATGATTTTCGGCTACATCAGCCTTCAGAAAAAACGCAGAAAAACAAATAGCGCTCATTTGAACGCAGCATTAAGCGAGAAAATTGCATCAAGGCATCTGGCCAATGTGGCGCATCTGTCCATGCATGCCCGTTGCGTCATCGAAATGTAATAACAAGTTGATACGCACGAAGCAACGCAAAATGTTTATCAACTGTTCGCGAAAGCAGAAGAATTATCTGTTTTTGCGGTTAAATGGAGAAATATGTCACTGATTAGCTGGATTAGAGAACTTGACGTTGACGCCAAGAAATTGTTTAATTTCAGTTCCAAAAAATCCCACCCATCAACTGTTATAATAACCTGCGGCAAATCCGTGAACAAGAACATGTCATATTAGCGGTCTTCCAAGCTTTTCGTACGATTTCTTATAGAGATAAAAATTCGTCTGCAGTAATTCCACGTGAAATTATTAACATTAACTTGTTGTGTAGAATTGTGCGTATGCGCACAACGAGCGCCTTCAATCGGTATCGGCGCGATTATTGGTGCTGCCGATGCATTAAAAGAATCTCTCGTAAATCGTTTTCCCCAAAACTACTTTACGGAAGTACCCATAGACCATCGGTGTAAAAGTGTGAATTCGTCAAACCTTGAGGAACCTTAGAAGGACAATTCGGCCACGGCTAGTCAGTGAGTGGTTCCTGCCGCACTGACGGTACCACTAGGCGGAAGTTAGAGCAAGTGTGTGTCAGTTCTGATCTCTTGAGCAAAATGGGAGCAGCTCAGCTCGTGCAAAATTCGGTCTTAACCAAGCAGTAGTTCCATATATTGTTCAGATTTTGAAATGGAGACGGAGGTGTGGATGCAACTGAGCTTTTATGCCGGCACTGGCAGCAAAGCAATAAGCGGTCGGATCGGTTATTATATCAATAAACAAGTTTTTTTGATTTCTGGTTAAAACCCCTAAAAAATAAGGAGCAATTAACCGATCAGCCACAAGAATGGCTTTGTAGGCAAATGATAAAGTGATTTCGTTGATGGAGGCGATTAAAAAGGAGTACATCGCGACAATTTCCCTTATCCGTTTTTTCATTTTGTTTTGTGTTGAAAAAGCTTACTTTTTGGAGCGTGAACAATGAATGGTAAAGAAATAGCAACAAATGAGCTCAGAAAGCTCTCCACCCACTACATCAAACTCATATGCCTTCATTGACAAGTTTGAGTGTTACAAACCTCCTGACTCTTACAAGAACCAAACAAAGGTTTACTGCATTCATTACTTATATCTCTTAGCAAGTTTCGATTTTCATCACTTTCCCCTAATGTTACTGTTTGCACTTCTTCATCATCGTTGTCGCTCTGACTCCGTTTTGGTTTTATCTTCAAGTCCTACTTCAGTTTATATTGTCCGTATTATTTATTAGCTTGTTCAATTTGGTTTATTCCTTGCGCATTAAAATTTGAAGCAATGCTGTATTTGTCATTAACACTAGGTCACTAGGTGTAGAAAACGATGCCAAACGGCCTAAGCTAACGGAGCATCTCGTCTTCTAAAAAGCTGCTGCGAAACATATACTCGCAAAGAGAACGAATCCAGCATATTACATAACGAAGAAAGCATTCTCTGTATATCGGACTGAGGGACTGGCATAAACAGTGAAAGAACTGAGCACTAGATCCATCAAGCCACAAAACGTGAAGCCTCATAAAGTGCATAATGCTTCATAATGGGACATTACAACTCAAAAACGACTGCGCCAACTATAGGTGCGAGGACATCGTTATCCCGTTATCCTGAACACTAACAGCAATGAACGGCTTTCCAACTATATCAAAGGTCAAATGTATAAGAAGTTCATTCATATAATTGACGAATAAGAAGAGACGTAAAATGAAGTTGTTAAGGGATGCGGTTAACAACGCGCCAAACGCACCGAATTTCGTGCAAGAAAGTCAAACATTTCTTCAAACACGATGAAAAAAGTTCTCCCATTCACGTGAAAAAAGCTGTAATAAATGCAACTTTGTATGTTCTGAGGGGAACGTGGTTGAATTTCGGAGAAGATATCAAAGGTGTATCAGTGATACAGGCACTTCCTCTGTTTTCCTACATTTAGCGCACATATTCACATTTTTACTACGACTAGCCCACCGAATACTGCAGATAATCAGTCTTCTACTATTACCAGACAACCGACCACCTCGAATATTCAAAAACAGTAAACGATGCTTAATAATGTGTTTTTCTGCATAACTGATCGGTTGTGCGCAGACAAGCGATTCGTTTATGAACACATCCGATTGAGCGTGAAGCAAATCTAGCTTCCTGCTTTTGTATGGCTTAAACGTCAACAGTTTGTCAAAATCGAAATAAACAGTGATGAAATTGAGCACACTGAGCCATCATATAGTGAAAGGTTCAACTATCCTAGTTCATTACAGCAGCTCTAAGGTTCACGAGTCGAAAATAGCGATCATATATTCATACAGACGTACTCGCACAACTACAGAGTCACGACACCACCGTAAAAGGTTTTGCAAAAACGTAAAGAAGCGGATGGATAATGGTCGTAGTAAACAAAGAGTCAATAATTTTGAATGAATGGACTCAAATTTCGATGATTTCATTGCCGCCATCAAGGAGAACAAACGCATATGTATATTGATGGGAAAGAATAACCGGCTCAAGGTGAAAACACCTTCTTCGCTCGAAAGATGGTTGAATTAAGCTCACAATTACTGTTACCAAAGAAGCGTTTTGTATTCATGAGTAAAAATGAAGCAGATCGAAGTTGTATCGGATGTGTTGACATGATATTAGTTTTTGCTATTCGCTCCTCCATAAACATTTTGTGAACTGCCATCAAACACTGCAACATGCCCAATAATACACAAATATTTCGACCGAACTTTTTTTTCAAACAGTTCGCTTTTCCCACCCAACGAGCTGCAAAATACTAAAGAAACCCTTGGCACATATTTTGGATTTGCAGGTACTTGCATTTCGGACTGTGTAAGGTTGTTTAAAGTCAATCATTCAAATAAAAGTTGTAAAAACTGGTGCTGAAGGATGGAGTGAAAGACATCTTCTTACAGATAAATCCATACCGATCCACGCTGTGACAGCCCTCCCACACAGACAGCTACTAGTCTGGTCCATGAGTTTCTAGAAGAGAGATGTGCGGAAAAAATCAGCACACATTTTGCAGCTAGAGGAAATGCATTTTGCACCACTGAGGATAGTGCGAAGCTTTTTTTGAGGCTGGGTTGTTCGATATGTAATTGCATTTTCGCACTTTTTAATACAGATGGCAGTTTTGGTAAGTGGAAAGCAGAAAGGCTGTCGCGCGAACTCCTTTGTCATCTTCTCCACCTAATAGCTTTAATAGCTTTCAGAAGTCTTGCTGAGGTTGAAAACTTAAAGGTTAATATAGAGGATTATCTTGTGGTGTAGTTTATGTCCATGAAAATCGCACCTTTGGCTTTAGCTAAGACTACTGCAGAGGCACGCTATATATATATACATATATATATATATATATATATATATATATATATATATATATATATATATATATATATATATATATATATATATATATATATATATATATATATATATATATATATATATATATATATATATATATATATATATATGCTTAGATAAGCCCGAGCGAAAGTTCTTAAGAACGACACACTATGGAAATTTGTTTGAAATAAGACACTGAATATAATTTCATGAGTACGACCCATTGCACTGTTGAGTAGGAATGATCGACAGAATAAAGCTCATTTTAGTTTCCGTATTAACAAAGGGACATCGACATTCACTGCTAATGTCACTCAGATTGCTCTATCATTTCAAGTTACATTTGCACATACGCACCTGCTTGCCATATCTATATATGATAACTTTATGAGTGAAGCAAACAGACATCCTATTTGTGCATGCTGCTAACGCCAATTTGTCCACAAAAGGCAGATCACCTCCAATTTAGTCTCTTCACCTAAATTTGGTGTTAATCATGTCCACCAAAACTATAGCAGCTTACTGTTTTCACATCAATTTCATTGTAACCACACATGTGCAAACCTTCGCCACCATCAGATTTATGGCATATTTAGTATGAAGTTTGCTCATTCTGGAAAAGAGGTTTTACAGCGATCTTTTGCAATGGCGCATTATGGCAATAACGCACATGCGTGGTTAACCTGAGCGTTTGTCTGCCTGTTGGGGAATTTTCATCTAAATAACAACTGAAACACTACTTTTAGATTTTCTTAGATTCTGGCAGGACGATCTACATCTCAGTTCACGTTGATCACCTCCCTGAAAAAGAAGTGTGCAAAACTGGGGTAACACCGAGAAAATAAAGTGGATTTACTCGGATTTTCATCTTTCACCAGTCCAGCAATGGAAAATAAGCTTTGCAGAAAATTCATACAGATAGTCATGTCAGTTAAGATATGAAGACATGGTTTTGCGCATTTTCTGGTGCAGTATCACCGGGTAGATTGCAAATTGAGGTTTCTCATAAGGCATCACCTTTATAAATGGAGGTCGGTAGACAAGATAGGGACAAGTCTCCAATCGCAAGTACGAATTTAATACAAGTATGAATCAGTAAGACCTAACAGGTGGCTGGCAGAAAGTTTGGCTAAAGGCCTGGCTGGGAAAAGTAGAACGTCTATGACAGCGGGTGATGCGTATATGAATGCTTGCATCTGCGGGCGTGCTTGATGATAGTAATATGGAAAGGTGAAGGTTTCATTGATTGTGCAGAAATCTGTGAGCAAGTTGCGTCACATCATCAACAGTGGCCAGTAGAACTGACGATTGAGTGGACGGGTTGTCGTGTGCAAATTATGCTAATTGGCATACTTCTCTGCATGTTTACAAGCTCGTGACGTTCAGTGGGCGTAAAGCTGTGACAGTGCGACTGCCCGAGGCAAGAAAACGGATTTCTTCGGCAGCAACTATACAAAACCGTCCTACTCACTCAAAACTTAAAAGCTTTTTTCAAATCTTGCTCATTTGCCAAGATATTCCATCATTTAAATGAATAAAGATGGTTGGTTGTTTATTTATTCCTAAGGTGAGAAGTGGCAGAAGTAGATGTTATTATCCTTCAAAAGATGCGCTTTCGCGCACTCGTAGGCAAACAAATGCGCGCAAAAGTTTTGCACGTTAAGTGGCGAAAATTGTTACGAAGGGGTCGGCAAAATATGTTTAAAATTGTCTTTCTTAATAGTAAGACTCTCACTCGGTACACTTCTCGGTATGCTTGGAGAGATGCGTTTATGAGGAAGATTACAGCTAGCGTACATACGGCTAAAATTGGACGAATAAATTGCATTATTGAACAGCTTACGACGCCTTTTTTCATGAAGCAGGCGATTACCACAAAGAAATAGGTGATTACGCAGACAGTGGGCAACAGTTTGCTGCTGTTGACATAAGGTTGCGATATCTTTATTCAAGACATCACTACCTGCCTTTCAGCACTTGGGCACAACCCGTCGTGATAGCATTGGCGCTTGAGCGTCGATATGAAGGCGATCAATACAGAGACTCACTGCAATAATCGGCCTCCATTCTACGAATTAATGGGCGGCCAGGTGTGCACTGGTGAACAACAAATTGTTTTGTCTGATAATCGCAAGTATAAATGCAAACATCTCTGCAGAAGTGTAATGCACTGATAGGCGGTTCACCTTGCGTCATAAGGACGCTATTCTCACGCATCAGAGTACATAAATTAGAAGAATGCTCGAGCAATATATATAAGAGGACATGAGCAAATCACTAAATTCCTTGCATAAAATGTAAAATTGAATAGGCCAAGCTGCACTTTGAGCACGAAGACCTTTTCGTGCATTCGAGGAGCACTCACTTCGAAAAACTAGATATTCCTTGGACTGTCAGAGGCTACTGAGAGAAACTAATTTGTTTATGTGAGGAGTGATATCACCTTGTAGAGAAAGAATTTTTCTGCGGAAGAGAGATTATATCTCCAAGGACATCCGTGCTCTATCCAGAGGAATTAGAACCATATAGTGAAGAGGAATGGATAATTCATAAAAGCGGAACTATTTCACACGAAAAATGGCGTCGTTGATCGCTTCTATGAGAAAATATGCGCGAGCGCATGTAGCGCATAAGATATGCAAGTGCGTAATTAAGTATATGAGCATTGTGAAGTCAACGTTGAATCGGTTGATTTGCGCTATTTTATCTTGATCCGTCATTCACCACCTGAAAGCTATGTAGATGGTCTGTGTGAGACACAGACGATAACGGACGAAAAACGAGGAGCAATATGCTTCATGCACATATCAACCAGAAATGAAATGAGGAAAATGTAGTGGAGCCGACGTTCGAACATCTGCACAATTTTTACGCATAATTTGGAATTTTTTGTCTTCGGCTGAAAATTGATGTTGCTTTTTTCCTCATGAATTCTTTACTGGAGCCACTGCCGGTCTGCCACAAAAATGCAAAGTGGCACATTATCGGGGCTCTTGTTTAATTTAGAAGAGCTTGCATGACCGGGCGCTCTTTATAATTTCAGGACGCTGGCGTCCCTCGTTTAGGTACTGTATCAATAGAAAGGCGCACTAAGCCATGTCTGAGCGGGATTCAAACTTCATTTTTGGTCGTCACTTGCCATTTGTGTGCATTTCTGCTGCGCAACTGAAGAGAGACAAGTAAACGCATGCGCTCCCACCCACATGTCTGCATGCACATTTTGCATATGTGTTTGTGTGGCGTGATCATGGTGTGCTTTGCATATGCAAATTTTTAGAATTGTGTCACGTCAGTAGAGCTATGTTTCATAATGAATGTTTTTTACGATTTGATCGACCGCCAGCAGAAATCCGAGAAAATTTCGCACACAGATTACTGGCATTTCCGGCTATCCTAGGCGAAGCTACAAATAAGGCTAATAGTTTTCATGACTGTAGCCTTGCCACTTCCTAATGTGAACGTTTCAGACAAACAAACGATTCATCAGCTCTGCGGTGCACATAGTCACCGATTTGCGATCAGATATCTCGAACTGAATAGAAGCCGAAGTTCAAAAAAAAAAATTTCATTCCATTTTCATCGAGTTAGATTCAGCAGTAAATACCTTAAAAGGGTTTCTTGATCGAGCAGGACCTTTTCGATTGGAGCCATCCCAATGTATCTTAGATGGTGCTTCCGTTTCGCTGTTTTCTTTTTTTTATATTTGTAAACGCCTTTTCCACAGAGTTCTCATTGAAACGGGTGCATCGTTTTGTCGATTATTGGAATCGGTATGCGTTACAATAAGCAAAAAATGAAGCGCCATTCACAAACCAAAAGAAAACAAATAAATGTAAAAACAGTACTTCTATATAATATGTAGAATAAGCGTATGACATGTCGCAGTCGTTTCTTAAAACGTTTGCCCATAAAATGGCTCTCTTAAATTGCACTCTAGCAATGTTATGGCGAGCATCCACTAACAACAACTCCATCATTTGTGAAGTGCTCAGTTTAAACCTTTGTCAGAGGAATAGAAAAGTATTTTAATTTATCCCTCTTTTTTCCTTTAAAAGGAAAATTTCCGAGTCTGATTTGAAGGCTTAGTGGGTGCATCGAGTGATGGTCGAAGCTCGACTTGTCATTCGCAGTTATGTATACTTTCGATTCTCAAATAAAATGATACAAGAAGAGGAATGTGGCAGTGTTAAGGAGAATGACTGATCACTTCAAAATCCTGCCCTCAACTGCAACCATTCACGCGCTTTAGCACTACACCGAATTCCCTTTCGTGAAATAAAATGACATCATACGGCATATAATTCCGCTCAGATCGATGAAAGTGAAAAGGCGATTAAAGTGCATTAGCGATCATCAAAATCTACTAAAAATAATGCTCTTCTATTGGAGAGGATATGAGAAAAAACTTTCAACTTAATAAAAGATTCAGTTTCACAGAATTCTTCTCCCTTGAAAGCTCTCTTCTTCACGTGTTTACTGCAATATGAAGCTGTCCGATCGTTCTATCCGCCAGTGGAATCTAAGCGGCACTATGTGTTATGAGCGGAAGCATTGGTAAAAAACAGCTAGTACTAAAAAATGATTTCAGTAATGCAGGTGGAGTATTGGTAAGCAGAATTCGTTAAATAAACGATCAGATATTATTAACTGATGGGCTATAATGCTGTGAGTTAAAGAATGCCAATCTTTGGCCGATATAGATGATTATCTTCGAAGTGACAGTCCGATTTTCTCACAAATGCTATGATCATTTGACAACAATGAAGTCATCTTTTCGCTTAACAAATGTTTATGACAAGGAGATTTCAATCTGAAATGAATTTTTAGGCAGTTTGAGAAATCATAGTTACAGAAAGCAGCAATGAATTGTAAGGAGAACTTGATGCGTTCTTAGCACAAAACAATCATAATCATGTATGAGGAAGGGAGAGGAAGAAGAGAGTAGGGTGGAGAAGAGAGGAAGGAGAACGAGGAGAAGGATTGCGGAAGGAGAGGCAGAAGAAAGGTTCGCTTTTAAGAGTGACATGAAAGCGCCTCGAACATAGACAGCTTAATTCATCTTTGCAATGAGTACATTTCGACACTCGAAATTCATCTTGTAAACGCCTGAGCATGGCTATCGATAACATTAACACTACGAGCATTCGAAGAGGATTTCTGCCGTCGATATACAAAGAGACTCTTACCTGCTTCGATTCATCTCGACAGTCGGAAGGGAACTATTTCCAATGAAGTCAAGTATACTATAGAGCGTATGGGTAAAATATTCGTTGCTGATTCTTCGCCTGTAGTTATCAGTGGTGCAACGTTGTTGAACCAAACATTTTCAACAGCTCTGAAGACAACGAATTCTTTCAGCGTTTTGGGTATACGCAGCAAAACAAATTGTTGAAACCTACCTTCGAACTAATGCACTTTTCGCTTTTTTGCATTCATGCATTCTCACACATCTTCCTTTTAAAGGTACATCATTATGACAACCTAGCATCTATGTGCGAGCGATCATTTCTATTTACCCGTCTACTCAACAGATTTATTCTTAGGGCGATTGGGACATGAGTGATGAAGTTGAACGGATTAATACACTCTATCATACACCACAGCATGACCGCTGTCACAATTCAAGCCGATCTAGCATCATCGGAACGAGTTAGAATCATCTGAAGACGCCATGCCGAAAGAAACGCAAGAAGAAAACTTACTTTTAGTTTTGTAGGATCAGCCAGGTTAGGTGAAATATAAGTGCATTACCATATGGCATATTATCTATAGGTGTCTTGCCTTGATGTGAGGAATGCAAAAAATGGCACGTCGCGTTAGATACACCAGCTTGCATTTCCAGTAGTTTTTACCAAATTGCATTCGGAGAAGCACAATGCACACGTCAGCACGTATGTAAATCGGAAGATGCACAGTCTGCCAACCGGTGGTCGTGGAAATGTGTCACGAAGAAATATGGAACTTATGGCCTCCGACGCAACGTGGCTAACAAACCGAGTTTCTGGATGAGGGAGCGCGAACAGCGCGAACAGCAGGTACTAATAAATACCGCTTAAATTTTTCCAACTTGCTGCATCTTTACAGTAAAAGTGAGTGCGTTTTCCGAACAGTTAAAAAGCGTACAGGAAGGTTGATAAGATAGAGTTTACGCAATTCAGCTCAGGTGATTAACTACCCAATCAAATTATCCATTAAAGTAGCAAAATACCTAATAGTTTTGCATTAGAATCTGACTGATTCTAAATGTCCTAGGACAAGATTTTCTTCTGACATCGCACTTCACCTATCAAACCACAAAACTTCA
Source organism: Ascaris suum (assembly GCA_013433145.1). NCBI lineage: Eukaryota > Metazoa > Nematoda > Chromadorea > Rhabditida > Ascarididae > Ascaris > Ascaris suum. Next base: position 6,646,711 of record CM024169.1, on the reverse strand, counting down.
GTAAGCAAATTAGGACCGCATTCATTGTCAATAACACCTTCAGAGTATTTGCAGTGTGAACAAGAGTTGATCGTAGGGTTCTGAAGAAGGTTGCACGTTTGCAGTGAATATTTTCTTAAGTCAACTTCAACAAGTTCTTAGCTGCGTAAACAAGAAGGACGAATATCTCAATAAATAGTTATAAATTTTGCTCCAATATGCTGAAACATAACAGGAAGGAACTTTGTGGGCGGAAGAACAGAACATCTAAAACGTAAGCGAGATGGTCTAGACTGCTAGAATGAGCAAAATAAATAAAAGAAGAAGAGCTATTATTTCGCAAGCTCAAAAAATTTCAACTACTATATAATAGAAAAGCTCGCAAGCTTATCGAATATGAATTAATGACGAACTAAATGAGTAAAGGTAGGAGTTCGCATATTTATTATGCATGAATATTGATAGATTATTTGATCAATGCTAAAGATCAGCCAAATGGGCTCTGATATTGAATTTAATGCCACTTTTATTGAGTCACATTACGCTGACCAGCGCCCATCAATTCCTTTAGCAACGCATATTGCAACGAACATGTCACATAGACATACTATGTTCATCTTAGCGGTCATTTCTTCTTTTTCTAGAGATGCTCAAAGCTGTGGTGTCGAAAGGAAATAAATTGCTCTAGGTAAACTATGCTTTCTTTTGGGAAGTGGTCTAAGCAGTAACAACAACGTATAATGATCCTCAAAGACGCCATGAGGGAATGAAAAGTGTGGCTTCGCAATTAATCGGAAAATACAAAAAGGTGATTGGGAGAAGAAAATAAACAAACTGAGGCATTTTAACAGCATATTTGGCGCATAAAACGAATCCTGCAAGATGTAAATTAATATGCGACTATATACCCGGTGAGTTTAACTTACTTTTTGACTCGGTTGCGTTCTCATCATTTTCACTATATAAAGAGCACACTCACACGGTAGCAAGTTAAAAATGCTCCAGAAAAAACTTGTATGTAGTTATCTAAGATGGTAAAAATAATAATCAATCAAAACAAGCGAACTTTAATGGCAACTTTTGCTGCGACGAAAAAGAAAACTATGTCTTTGAAGGGCATATATATTACCTCATCGCTGCAAAACCGAAAAATATAACAAGTATTAGGCAGTTTATCCAAGGTGACTCACATTGTGGGTGTATACATCTTTCGGAGTAACTGACCACTAATATTATTAACGTTTTCATTTAGAGCGAATTTAAATCAAGTAATGAAAACGAAGCGCAGTTTGTAAAAAGCGCTTGATGAGTTGCTTATTAAAGGAATTCTGGTTTTCTTATACGACCGCCGTTTCTTCTTGAGTGCAGATTTGGAAACTTTTTTGGCTGTGGCACATTTCGAATATGATCTAGTAGAAATGGCATTAAGTGCAAAACGCTATTTTGAGATTAAAGAGTTCTAACAATAAAACACAACGAAAAACACAAATCAACGAAGAATTTCTGGCATAATGCATTGTTCATTGCCCTCTCTTCTTTTGATTATTCACAACGTCTTCGGGCTCTTTTTTTCATTCGCTTGGATGCGGTTGCATCCTGAACACGGAGAGTAATTTTCGAAAAATATGTGCTTTTGAGGCGGTTATATCTCGAATAAATATAACGGCACGCATTGACGGCACTAGCAAATTAAATTACTCTTGTGTCGACGGAGAATCTCTGGAGAACGAAAAATTTCTCCATCATTTTAACTATCACACAGAGGGAACTGTCCATACTCATATAAAGGAACGATAACGCAAACTTCTCATTGAACAAGGAGCTCCAAATTAAAAAAGAAAAAAGGAAAGAACAAAAGCACCTATGATACGAATGCCATGCTCGTGGAATGATGCGTGTTCTCAAAAAGCAAAAATGCCATGGGAAGCTTTGCCGAAAACATGAAGAAGATTAGAGTCGTGCAGAGCGTCGTTCTATGTCGCATGTTCTGTTTCGTTTGTCAGTGGTTCATAAGGGATCTCATGAATCACTGAGGAAGAAAACAAAAAAAAGGAGACAAGCATGAGTTTCCATCGAACTAACAAAGTTTTACGAATTCATAACTCTGCGAAAAACCTCAAAAATTCTTCCATAAACTGACAAAAAATGAGAGTGAGACTTTCAAAAAGTATTGCGTCATTAGGAAATTGTGTTAGAAATGCAGCGAATTTTGATTGCTGCCCAATAACACATATATACAGATCGCTGACAATAAAGAACACGGAGAATAGTAGATAATGAATTATAAACGATACGCAGTACAAGTATTCTTCGCTATGAAAGAAAATGCCAGTTTAAATTTGAGACGGTTGCTCACAAATGAGTTCTGGCAAAGCAATTAATCCTTATCAAAGGGTTTATGAGAAGATTCACTTGCACACCTATAAGAAAACCAGTCGTAAAATTTTATGTATGGCACAGAAGCAGAAACACCTGTGCTTCTTAGGTTGCCAACGAGAAATTCGGTGAAAGAGTGCAAAAAGTTGTAAAAAGAAGAATTTGCAGTTATTTCGATGCATTCAACAATGTCTTGTCCCATGAATGTTTGAGCCAACCGTATGTCGAACCAAAGTGTGCGTTAGCCAATGAGGAGGAGAAATGCTCCTTGATAGGGCAATTAGTATTTTTGCATTCTCGTATCTAGATCCACTGAGGAAGCGGTATGGGTGCAGATGAATTCATTTGCTGTACCGCATCTCTTTCTCGCACTCCCCATTCTTCAGAAACTTCTACACGGCTAGTCATAAAACTTCATTTAAATGAATTTCAGGGCATAGAGTAATGATGGGATTTTTGTGCACTGTTAAGCACAGTCATTACAACTGAATTTAATGGCTCTATAATGAATGGATGTGCAGATTTCAACAGATGCATTGAGGGGTAGATAAAATCACTTTTCATTCGTCATAACGTCCTGGGCAATATCAAATTTTGTTCTTCGTTCCCACCGAAGCGTCCACAGTTACTTCTCCTATATACAGATGCCCTTAGGAACGGCATAATTATAAGCTAGGATGATAGTGGCGTTGAAACAGTCGATTACAGCAGAAATGACCATTAATAATGACCATGGCAAACACGTTCATAAACATTTTATGGCGATCGTGGCGAGGAAGAGCATAATTTTGCTTGAAGAAAAAGCGCTAAAGAAAACTGTTTTATTCATGCGATAATTGCTGTTCTTTCGGAAGCAATGCACTAGTAGTGGAGGAAAAGAGCCTGAAGAAAATTTAATTTGCTCTAGAAAGGAGACCAGGCAATGTACTAACCAACTCCGCAGCGAAACTTTCTACACCTCACCTGTAAGAAAGACACAAATGAATGGAATTTTGATCATGATGCGCTGCGATGAATTATTTCTAGCTCATCTATTCAGTCATCGAAACAAAACACGCAGCAATCATAAGCATACTCGCTTCAATGGAGTAAGAATTCAATGGAGTAACAATTTGATAACGAATGACATCTACATATTTGGATAAAAATGGACGATTTCTCGCTCAAAAACCGGAGCCGCACAACTTTTTCGAATTCGAATTTCTCAACCAATTATTTTATTTCGCTGCCTTTTTCTTTTTTTGCTTGCCTTTGCTGTTTCAGCTCTCCTCATTTGGTAATTTTTTCTTGTTTTTAAACTGCATTTTGGATGTTTTGATGACAAATAAATGGCCAAACAACAAATGTGATAAATTATCTGGTGTTATGAAAGCTTCAAGCTTGTAAGTCGAAAATTAGTGTAAGTGTTAGAAAGAAATCCGCTTGTTCAGAAGAAAAAGTGTTCCTCAAATAAAGTGGGAAAATTTCCCTTCATTCGTGCCATCCCCTTGGCCAGATATCAATCAATGCTTAATAATTTCTCTCGACGACCGTAACTTTTGCACAACAGTTTCTTTCCAGGTGTACAAAAGATTACGTTAGAAAGGTACTTGTTCGTACATGGATAACATTTTTGTGCTCGCTCCTTGTTTTTGCACACGTTCCTAAAAATAGACAAAAGTCATCCGGTTGAAGTGATAAAAACCTCACGGAATAGATATATAACAAGTAGACTGAACATCTTGTGCGAAGAAGAAAGTGGTAGAGACTTATAGGCTAAGTATTGCGCATTCATTTATGAGGGTAGCATTTCATTTATACGTCTACGAAGAACCATTTTCTCTTATTTTATAAACAAATTCTCATATAAGAATGGCCGGAGGCAATTGCAAGCATTTGAACGTGGATATGCCATATAATTGCCTGAGTAAGCCCCCTTCAATATATGCCGCAAATGATACATCTCTTTGGAGAGATTATGAAATTCGAAGAGTCTTTCGATGGACGCTGTGTGGATTGCACCGTCTTTAGTCACGCCACAGAGATCATACGTCACTACTCTACGCTGCAAACAACAGAACAACTTTTCAGTTTTCTGTTCGGGATTTTGAGCCCAGAATTATCGAATCAAGCTTCAACAAAGTTCTGAAAAAACGAGAATCTCCCACGGATCTGAAGTCACAGCCTGAGGGCAATTGTAACAACACATTCTTAATCAGAGTGCAGAATTTCGCTAGATTCACATGTGGGAAAATCTGAGTTCGGAAGTCTAAAGAATTGCTCTCTGATACTGCTTTACATATTTTTCAAATGGGAATCCAGAGAAAAGTGGAAAACACTGGTGTGCAGTATCCATTCAAAATGACATCGAGAGGTGGAAGTGAGGAACACGCGAGATGGCAGATGAAAGCATTCGAGGTTGATGCCAATGTAAAGTGCGCTCTTCCATTGCAAGACTTATCCAAACCTCACCGAAATTTTTTGAGACGCGGGTGCTAATTTTTGAGAAAGCCTGTATTGGTGACTTTATGTCGGATGTGTGCATGCATCGTTCTGTATGCTCAAGACGCAAATGTTTACTGTCAGTTCCGCTGCGATTAACTGCTTTCTCCATGAGCTTTTCACTGCTTGAATCCTCATAAAATGCTTAAGACACTTAAGCTATTGAAGGGAAAAAACGAGCTTTTGTTGGGAATTCATGCTTTTCATCTGATTCTCAAAGAAACTGCTATTTAGGAGTCCATTAATGTTCCTCAAAATTGAGTAATACTGATCTATATCCTGGAATGAAAAGCCGCCATCTGCGTCTTTTCTTAGCATATCTTTCCACCTGCCACCTAACTCTTCGTATCCGACTATCATGAACTTTTGTTATTGACAAATGCCGTTTTAAGGTGCTAAAATTTCGTTTTTGAATCGATGTGACATTAATCTTTGCATAGATCTCAACAGAAACCAAGACAGCAGAAAATTTTCAAGAAATGCTCTTTCGAATGATAATGACGAATACTGATGTGAAAAATACTCAAACTTTCGAACAAATTATTTTGCTACGCAACTTCAAAATGAAATATTTATGACGTCGACATTGATGAGTGTACTCCTGCTAAAAATAAAAAGCGCAACAGCAATCAATCAACCAATAATTTTGCCGAAAATACGCCTCCATTAAAAATGAATAATATCAAAATTTGGCTATAAGGACAAATCACGTAAACTTTTTCGTAAGGCGCTCAAAATATATAAAAAGAGCACATAAAGAATGAAATTTTCGGAAATCTTCAAAGGAAGCGAATTCTGCAAACCAGCAGTTCCGGAATGTGGATTGGCAAACAGCCTGATCCATAAAAATTGCATAGGTGTCGTATGGCAATTTTTAAGTCTTCAATTTTTTGAGCAGTTCTTTTGTTCAATTATAAAAAAAAGGAGGAAAATGATTTACTTTCAACGCCAGGAAACCTGCTCAGAATAAGTGGAACAATATGTGATAGGCGTTGGCACGAGATGCAGTTTTGCAATTCCGCTTATTACAGTCAATCGTTTTATCAATCGCTAACAAACAAAAAGAGCATGTTTGCTATCCACACGCTTAAGCAAATCATCCATCTTTACAAAGTTTCGACAGAAGATCTGGCGCTCCCACCTTTCGATATGTAGGTCGATCCTACTACAATCACATTTTCTGTCTCAAAAGTCTTACATCTGGTGGTCAACGAGCAGAATGACCGACTCCTGTCAATAGAGCTACCAGCATACCAATAAGGGCAGTCATTTGTTTATGAATAGAGGAGAATTTTCAGTGAATGAGTTGAAAGACCTAAGGCACAACAACTTTTGATGAAATGTGTGTCGCAGCTGGTGGTGAGCAAACGGGATGAAGTGGAAGTTCTTATTCGAGCGAAAAGGAAGGCATAACAAGCCATAACAGCAGAATCAATGAAGTGAAAGCTGGAGTAGGTCCAGGCGAAAGCTTTAAGCGGCACAAGTGCGTTTGAAGCAAAAGCACTATTACCACTTCTCACCCCCTCAGCCTTATCGATGACTCTAATTGAGCATCCTATCCGCGACTATTAAATTAAGTTATATGTGGCTATCTAGAGCGAAGACCACAGCTGCATGAACGTCAACGTCCAGGTGCCGTATTCTAAGCGACACTACATACCTTAGAAGAAATTTCCTACGAGATTGATGACATAAAGGAAAAATCTCATATTAAAGAGTAATCAAGAGCATCGATTGAGCAATCAAGGCCCTTTTGATCAATTTCTGCGCCGCGCCATTGAAATATCTTTTTTTTCTAATCAAACACATGAATCTAGAAATTTGGATCAAAAAGATACAGCTCTTCTTTTGCTCCTCTATGCTTCATTCTTCCATGACTGATGAGAGCATTTCCCCACAGTCTTTTTTATCAAAAGGAATTACTTAGCGACAGTGCCCCACCAATTTCAGCGGAATGTCCATAACTAGGGAAGATATCAGGCTTCAATTGGACACGTCAAAAGAGTGATTTTTTTGCCCCAAATTGCACAAAAATAGCTGGAAATGGCGTGAACAGTAAAGAAATTGTGCAGTGCAACAAAATCGAATAAAGCGGTGGAGAACAGTAAAGAAAAGGGGACATGGGACGGAATTTTATGGTGAATTCATCTGACCAATCACTTTCAAAAGTTTTCGACGAAAGTTAAAACATGCAAAAAGATGGACTCAGTCATTGGATGGTCCTATACGCATGCTAGTCTACAACAGTCCTCTTTTCCATAATTTGGCTTATATAAAACGGAACCGACCAATATAAAATACATGTAATTCTTCCAGTTACAAATATCAACAAGCCCTTCTTAATAAATCAACGTTAATTGTATAATAACAAGCCAAATGTAGAATATACTCATCAGCTTCGTAACTACAGTTTTAGTGATTGCCGAATTGAAAGGGCGAGGTGCAGAGGTAGACATAGATACCTTGTCAAAGAATATGCGGCATGTTACGAACCTATGAAAAAGAACGAATGTGTACTGTCCAGAATATTGAGAACTATATAACTGAAAGATTATCCTCTTCTGGCACATTTCTTATGTGTTCGGCAGTTCGAGTGCTCTCTACAGCCTTTTGAACACTGCATGACAACACAATCGAGCTCATAACGAACACTGAGTTGCTGCAGAGCTACGTTGTAGTGGAGAGGTTGAGGGGATGGGGGGTGTGAAGGGATGGGATCTGGAAGGAAGAGAGAAGAGAGCTTTTCACTGAGGAAAGATGCCAAGAAAAAAGTGTAACGAAACTGCGCAATTAGACAGTGCTTCTCAAGAGGTTGCGACTGTCTTCATTTCAGTGAAAACGGCAATCACTTTGCATTTCCCTGTTCTCCGCTGCAGTCTGCAGAAAGACGTCCATTCTTAAGACCTCCATCGGACGATAAAGGAACTTTTGCCGTCCCGATGGACCACTGCATTGGGCACCAGAAAAAACGAGGATACAGAGAGGAGCTGTTGAAAAATGGAAAGATAAAGTCGCTCATAGTCGCAATGTATTCATCACCTTCAGAACGAAAGGTGAGCAACTTCCTGATCGAATTCACTGTTTCATGACTCCTTTTTTCTCGAGGAATAATCACATATTTCCTGTGTTTAATGCAGCTGAGGCTTTCGCTGTCGAACGATTTTACCAGAACAGACTTCAAGAGAAAGATAAAAGAGAAAAAAATCACGGAATTATTCGACGTCGTGGTCCCTGACGAGAGTTTCATGAGGGAAGGAGCTGCCGTAACACAGATTTATTCACTTCAGTGGAGCACATAAAGATCATGCATTCCACTCGTAGGAAAATCTTAGCCGTGAATGGTATATTTCTAGTGTGAGTTTAGAAGAGGCACGGGGAAAATATAGAATATCGGTTGTCACTCTCAGTCGTTATGAAATAGGCAGGTGAAGGTTTAAAAGCGAAAATGTGCAAGAGGCCAAGGATTGGGTTTGCTTCAATGAGTGAAAGAGTAAGTGAACACATCTCAGAATGATCCACTGAAAGTGGCGAGATTCTTTATAAAATTAAACGAAACGAATGATACAATGGTGGGGAATAACCAGTTGGTCGCATGCCCTGAGAAGACATGCATGGAGCCAGGATTTATGTTCTGGCTGATGCATGGCAAGATTATTTCCGCCACGTTCCATACTGTAACTCGGTTTTAAGACCGCGTTTAGGCTTTGTACTACCATCATATATCTTGGCTCCATGGTACTGTATTGTTCAGTAGCTGGAAGTGGCACTGAGCTCCTCCATTCCTAAGCGTGCAAAAAAACCTCAGAAAAAAAGGGCATACAAAAGCAGCCGAAGAAAGACGTTCCATCATAGAACCCGATTCCACCCCTCCACAACAACAACTTAACCGAAACTGAACAATACAGTACGTAACATGAAGTACACACGAAGCGGTAGAGTCCAATAGAACGAGAAAGCTAAACAGCAATTTTTCATACGCAAATGGGATCATTTGGCAAGGGAGCTAATTACTGCCTTGCATAGCTGTATCGTTATAACGTTGATATTCGTTACTGCCTTTACGAATAAACGCGAATGTTATCGCGGCGACGCAAAAACGCCAATGAAAGAAGATAATTCTGCGGAATTTAACTTGATTTCATTAACTCAACGCGGGTTTGTTGCTTAAGAGTATTGATTGGTAATGGTCCATTTGCAGTAGAAGGTGGCTGAACCATTGATTGCTACCACTACGACGAATCAACGAAGTAAATATGCCCTGAAAAAACGTTAGCGCAACAAACTATGGCAGAGATTGCAGGGTTGTTATGATGCATGTGAGCTGCGTTGATAGGGAGCACAATCAACCACATGCAACGAAGCTTTATAACCAAGGAGGATACGGGGATATGATGGACGTAATCAAAAAACATAACAAGAAACTGGACCGGCTGCAAATGGCTCGACGTCGGTATTTCATAAAGTCATTCGCCCAGATGCAGTGGAACACGGCAACCAGAACTAGAATGTAGCTGGAAATGGCGCTGAGCTTAACGCGATATGCGAATGTTCTTGCTGACCAGCATGATTTAAGGTCATACGGTAGAAGCTACAAACGGAAAAGGAATCACTTAGACAAAGGTCAGCAACGAAACAGCTGTCTGATTTCATTCATGACCGTGTAATCACTAAACTTTTAAAGCTTTTAACGACCAACAAGAAAAGTAATGTCGTTGAGCTTCTTCCTTATTGAATGAGCATTTATCAGAGCGCGGGGAATTCGGTGGTGCCTATCAGAGCGTCGGTAGACATCAACCATGCAATCGTTGAACACAGCGCCGAGTTGAATCTGGGCGAGCTCGAAGCAGTGCAAACACTGGCCCAATAGTGCCGAATTGAAAGCCGGGTGTTCATGCTACTCCCAAAACACAATTTTCAATGAATCAGCAATACATTGTGAAAGTAAAGATCCTAGCGCCATGGCAAGCGTCTTCAAGTGGAAGGAAAAATTGGATTTGCTAGTTATAACAAGAATATCGATGCGCTTACAGAAACAAGAGACAGATTAATATTCCAGCAGCAGAGTGGGAGCAAGGCGATCGGGTAACGCTGCATAAACTATTTCAAAACCGTTTCAAGATAAAACAAAGCGTTTTTCAACACTTCAGCTTCCATGAGGAGTTTGGTAAGCTTCCTCTCTTTTGATCACCTTACCTCACAACTGTTTTCATAACGCAAAACATCCCTTCGAGGGAACAATGGGTGCGAAAATCTCCCTCGTTAGTACCAGGGAAGCAGATTCATCAAATCACATAGAGAAAGAATCCACTCGAGGACCCTTTCCGTATACTATTTTGGAACCCGTGAGTGGCTATGTTAGCTGGATTCATTGAGGAGAGGTGCTTATGCGTTCTAGTCGCCCGTGGCGTAGCCGTAACCAGCGATTCCTCTATCTATGCTTGCTGAGCAATTCTTCGTGTAACAAGCTATTATTACTGTGTGTTTATCCCTATGTGACCGGTTGTTTGCACAAGTCAGCCGAGGAAAACTTACTTCTAAGCTTCCTTCACTCGATTTCGTACCCCATTTGACTAGGAAAGTCAATGCCGCCTTAAACGAAAATGACGGACGAGCGGATGCACGTATACGCGAACATTCATGTGTCATATTCATTGCTTCTCTTTTGCCAAAAAAGTAAAGAGTGACAAAAGCTTCTTGAGGGGGTCGAGTGCGCTTGTGAATATTCAGGCTCTTGGTCGTCTCACAATAGACCTGCGAAGGTTCAGGACTTTCGTGACCTCAATGAGAGCCTGTAAATGTCCTAAATTTTGACAGTTTCAATACAAGCGTCTGAAGTTTTTGAACCTTGATGGTATCAATATGGATTTGTGTAGTATGGGACTTTTATAGCTTGAATGCAGATCTGCAAAGATTTAAGACCCCAGTAATCTAAATGAACAACATACATCGTCTTATGGGAGCATAGAACCTTAGTAAACTTTTGTTCTTAAATATATGTTGCAAACAATGCAGCTTGTGGTGACGCTTAATCCACAGAAGTGAACAAAAGTATTTTATGAACCTCATCGAAAGTTTTGTATTTCTCTAGAATGTTCAAAGGTTAGCTTGAGAGATATTGGCGAGGCGAAAACATAAATTGAATTTTCTCACGCTTAGTGCTTAGCCAGCACTACACTGTCCTTGAGCATATGCTCACGACTAAGCTAAAAAATATATACACCTACTGGCTTCAGAGCTGACCAGCATTGTTCGTGCTTCACCACATTAGCACACGCTTTCATAGATGGTCATCACTACAAATCAGTATGTAATTTTTTCTCTCCCATTTACTTCACCAAGCTTCAAAAACTGTTAAGCACTCCGCGATGGTAAATTCATGACCATTTTTGCTCTTCTAGCCTATTATTTGCAAAAATCGGTTTCGAAGATTCAATCTTATCGGTTTATTCAGTGTTTGCATAAGTAGAGTATAAAGAGGATAGTTTGTGGCATTCACGCCAACTGGGATGCCCATTCCTTTAACGTTGACACTTTAAGCACCTTTATGCAGTCTCCGACAATTTTGCTATTCCGAGAGTCGCAAAATTCTCGCAGCTAAAAACACTAAGGGTGGGGCGTCATCTCATTTCCTATTTTGGAGCAATCAGCGAGGATGTATGTGAAAATGTGTTTTATGAATAGAAAATGAAAGAAAAAGAGACGCTTGCAGTTTGCTAGAAGAAAATTAAACTGACTAATGAGGTGACTGCACTTAATGAAGAGATGAATGCGAGAAAGAATTAGCTTTATTCATTCAGTCTTTCGACATCGCCGATATACCGTCTAACAGCCTCATAGAAAGTGGAATTTTTCCATACGAAAATGAGTGAATGGTAATGAGTTCAATAAGGGCGCACTTTTTGGCACATACAATGAGACGAGAATGGCAGCAAGAATTCTAGCAAGTTTCTTTGGTTTCTTTGTTGATTTTGATGAGCGGAATAAATGATGCTCTTTGCAGCTAAAATACTGCCAATTTTCAAGTATATGACTATATGTTGAACATCACATCAATGATGGATCAGTGCAGTTCTGTGGATAAGCAGAAGCAGCCTTTCACAATCATAAAGAAAATTTATGTGGTAATCAATAGAATGTTGTTGATAATGTGAGGAATGGTGTTAATTACGTTAGAAAAGACGCACAAGCTGCGCTCATGAACGCTTAATAAAGCTCAACTTTTTCCATTTACTCGTGGAAGTTAGGCATATATATGGGAGAATGAATGAAATTTGGAATAACGCATTAGCGTACCCTTTTGAATGAAATTTATGCCATATTCATTTTGAATGTTGAGTTCATTCATGAAGCTGCCAGAGATCGCTTATTGCATATTGAACCTAAAATTTCAGCACTAAAATGTTAGAAATGCTGCTTCGATTAGTGTGTAAATGAAGTGAGTCGTCAGTTTGAATGTAGAAACGCTGAAGGTTTGAAGATTTTTGCGCTTTGGATAGGCTTTCTTCAATAATTTCTGAAGAGTTCAAACCTTCAGTGCTTGTCTACAGAATGTTGCATTTCCTATCCGATTGCGGCTTTTTAAACTACCACTTGTTGTTAATTTCTTGCCTTGAATAAACGGTTCAACACGGCCATATTTCTTAATTACGGGAAGCGGTTACGTGCATGAAAATGCTCACATTTGTTTGTTCGTTTCTATGGATTCCTAAACTGCTCCCACCTCCAAATGCTCATATCTGTGGATCGCCATTAAACGAGGTATTCAGAACTTAGCAGCATTTACATGAAACATTTTCGCCTAACAAGTTTTCGTCAAAGCGCATAACAGCGACACTTTCATTCCACTTGTGTGTACGTGCTTGCATATGTGTGCATGTATGTGTGCTTGTGGATACGTGTGTTTACGAGTACGTGCATGCTGTGTGAATGTATGTATGTATGCGTGTTTCTGTGTGAGTCCTTGCGTCTAGGCTGTGTGTTGTGCGTGGGCGCGTCGTCCTGCGTGCGTTTACGCACTTACCTGCACATTTATGTGACAGCGTCCAAGCGGTTCAACTCATCAACTATATCCAACTTCTAGACAACGGAATTTATTGCGACAAAGCTTCACAAGTATACCACTAAACAACAAAAGAGAGCCTCAGGTATCATAGCACTCGAAACTTGAAGGAAGGCGTATTATCGTGGAGAACGTGTATTGAATGAGGGGGGTTGCTCAAGAGTTCTGCAGCCTGGCAAAGGTAGAGAATTATCCAGGAAGCCGACATTTCAGTATCTCTCTATAATACAGCAGAAGCCTCGCGAAAGTAAGTAGTGGGTGGCGATTGACCTAAAACTGAAGCTTGGACCTAGACGGCATCGCCGTATTAGACGAGTTGCCTTAATTAAATTTTCCTGGCACTGTAAATGGAGGTGTACGAGGTCTTTTAAGCACGCCGTTCATTCCAGCTATAAAGTAACCAGGCGCGTATATATATATATATATATATATATATATATATATATATATATATATATATATATATATATATATATATATATATATATATATATATATATATATATATATATATGCCTATATCAATATATATATATATATATATATATATATAGGATGTCTTGTATTGATTATAGGCATTGAAGCTGCTGGCACACTCCGCTTGCTTACTTATAGTATTAATATTTAAGTCTTATTATAGTACTATTAATAGTGGTTACTTAAATTGTTAGCACTCCCTCCTGAAATAAGCCTCGATTCCTTACAACTATCAAAGTAATTAGTTACAGCCTGCTGCTCAATGCTACTTACTCAAAACTGCTGATAGAACTGCTTACAACTCCTCATTGTCGCACCACTCATCTACTGTCACTACTGGTAATTACATCTCACCAAAGTTCGTACTACATGGGAAAGGGATGCTGAAACAACGCATTCCGTTGTGCGAAAAGATAAGAAGTTGGTGCTTCAAGGGGTAGTGTATAGCTGAAAAACTTGGAAAAACTTCCGCTCCACTTCACTCATTACAGTTTATTATGTATGGTCCAAGAAGTCTTAGTTTGATTTACGTCTTATTTTGAACCCCAATTTCAGTCGTACAGACTTCATCGAACAGTGCAAATGCTGGCTGTCAGAAAATTCGAACAGCAGCAGCAACGTTTCAAAAGAAAATCCCGGTCTCCACTCGTTTTGTTTCGTCACACATACCCCTTAATTAAAGTAATAGCGATCAATCATCAGCAGCAATATTTTAAAATTTCCGGCTTACACAAATTCGCCTATGCGGCCATAGGGACAATACCTCTGCAAACGACGAAATAACTGCGTGAGAAACTTCCCTCAGATTTTATAAACGACAGAGGCGACGTCAGACGGAGAGAAACTACCCTTTCTCCTAGAACGAGGGGATAATTTGAAAAAGAGCAGAGCATTATTTGAGGATATGCGGCAAGATGAAATTTGCATCTTTATCTCTGAGCAACTCACCTTAGAAGCCGCTCCAGGTTTCCATTCTTAAGTGCAGGATAGCGCAAAAATTTTTCGAAATCTAGCTCTGTCGCGTCCTAGTGATAGGAAAAAGCAATAGAAATGAGCGAACTCTTTGCTGCTGGTAAGCCAAAAATTTTTCTTACTGTGGAAATTCCATTCTTCAAAAATATATATTTTTAACAAAATTTAGCGGAAATTTGTGCACGAATCAGTTTGATCAAAAGAATTTCTAAAGGCTCTTCAAGGAGACAACGCCTGAGCTGAATGCCGGAAATCGAAAGAGGAGATGCGGAGGATGGTGGCAGCATTGAGCAGTAATTCTACGCAGAGAAAGTATGACAATCTCTCTTGCTTCTCGACGCACGATCGAGCTGAAAAATTCCTCCTAAAGAAGCGAGTTCTGTCTTCATCACCAAGCGGCGCCATTAATGCGAACCAAGTCAATCGATACTAGCTACTATTCGCAATATTCATTCAATTTTCCAGCATAAAAGAGCGGAATATTTGGCTTTCGATGTTGGCAGACAGCTGTGACGTTTTGCGAAGGCCGCAAAATTATCTAAGGATCTTAAAAGCAATGCGCTGAAAATAAGAAAAACGGCTGTGGTGGATTTTCTACTCAAAAAGAGCGGATGCTATTTAATGAGCGTGAGGCCTACTTTGGGGTAAAATGAGTGAGGAAAAAAAGATGTACTTCCAGGTGCCGCAGAGCTCATCTACTCGAGTAATGCAATAGCCAAGCGAAGGTATTGATGCAAATATTGTAAAGAAATTGAAGCCTCAAGTATACTCGGCTATCTTACAATAATCCGCCATCACAGCATTTCAGTTCTTTATGTTTCATTTGAAAAGTGTTTAATAATGCGTCCGACTTTCTGCTTCCCAATTCCCTTTATTGATCTCGTAGCTGAAATGCACGTGGCATTTTCTCCACTCTTCTTCACCAACGGTTCTTCCTGATATTATACTTTATACGGCCAGTGTATAAAGCCTCAACAAAGACATAAATATGGCCTTAGAGTATGATCTCGCTGCTCTGATTAAGCATTCTGTTCCTCAAAATATTTGCAGCATTACAGTGTTCTGAGTGCGATATCAAGATGTGTGGCACTTTTCCTTTGGAAATTTAATCCGATCTTAAAGTCGGCACCTGAACCCAACGCATTTTCTTCAGCGTAATTTGATCTCCTCAAAAGGTATTGTTTCGAGTGCTTTAATTTAAATGGTGTTATCATCCCTCACAAAATCGGTTAGCTGGTGCACCCAGGTTCATAGTCAGTTGTTTACAATTTCAAATTTCGCTCAATATTCAAGTCACAAAATCAATTCCAAAATTTAATATGTTATCCTTGCTCGCGAATTCCTGCACCAAAACTTGCTCAAAAGCTAGTGTCCAGTCAGACTGCAAGATCATTCACTGCAAAACTCACCTCAGCAGCCATTCTCCTAGACAATCATCAACACTCGAGCCATTAACAGCTAGCAATAAAATGATATCCTACATTATGAGCATTCCTGTTCGAAATGGACATAAGTTTAACGTTGAACTCACAAATTTTCTAAAGTTCCTGAATTCATTCATCTGAAGTCCTTTCCTCCTTCAGTTCAATTACGGACAACATTTTCCGAACCCCGAACTTTATACTCGTATGTAGTTAGGGTGTGCATAAAAAGACATTCGGATAGCACATGATTGTTCACTCCGAACCAACATAGAGGTGAAGGATTTCAGCGAATGCATTTTGCCCTGCCAGAAATGTGTGAGGCTGACGAATGCCGATGACACGAGGATTTAGGCGTCATTAGAGATAAAATTGTAAGTAAACGAAATTTTACTTAATCAGTAACTTAATGAGTGCTTTATTTGTCATCAGAGTTTGGCAGAAGTCAAGTGCACTTCAAAAGCCCTGACCGAAGGCATAGAATGAAGACATTTTAGGCAGAAGGGGAGTTTAGGCTATACTTGGGAAAAATGTGGCGCCCAGTTTCGGTCGGTGAAAACTGACCGAAATTCTGGTTTCCAGTGGAAGTTCTACTAAAACGCAGTTGCAGAGATAGTTTGGTGCGCCTATTGATCAATGCGGTCACGGTTCATACACCTATAGTCCCACAAAAAAGCATACAGTTAAACAATTGAGAATAACAGGGGCAGACGCAACAACAAAAAACCACAACGCCGATGGCAGTAATTGAAAAGAAGCTGGCAGAACTTTAGCAGAATGAAAAATAGTGCGTTCCATCGAAAATCGGACTATTAAATGAGCTCTCAGAAACTACAAAAAGGAAAGACTAAGAGCTGAAAAGGGACAGTTTCTTTATTTCATCATCTGCCTGAGGTGAAAGATTTATTAGCTTTTGAGTACGTTACATTCTTAGTGTGAAGCTCCCATATCCATATTATGACCGCTGACATGCAGAAAACTGCGCTATGATTCTGTCCTTTGCCCACATTACTTTTTAAAGGCATGTCAACCTCCTGACCTAATATCCGGTTTCGTCCTTTCTCACTTTATATAAGGCAAGCTTTGTGGAGTACACTGGCGTTTATTTTTAGCGAAATTTTATTCGACTTAACAGTGATAGCAAATGATTGCACACGTCGAGATGTGAGGTATACCGGTCGGCTATAGATCAAGCGCGGAATAGTGCGCCGTGAGAACTAGGTCAGCAGCGTAAGACCAGATGAAACGACCCAGCAAGTGTCATGAGGCTAGCCTGAGGCCGACTAGGGAAGATATGAAGAGGGTTGATGTGCTCATGTATTCAATTCAGCTTCTGAACCGGTCTAAAGACTGGGCAGACCTACGGGTGGACGTTGAAGTGCGAGAATTGATCAGTGGCAGCGAAGAGTTCGGCTGCGAAATCGTGCCTGCGATTCAAGCTATCTTGCGTCCCTACTTGCTTGTCATTTTGCTGCACAAATGTGATTAACTATTCGCCCCTTATACTTGCGTTGTCTCGCAATTTACTCGGTCGTAGCTCGACAGAGGGTGCAGGCCCTCAAAGAGACCTGGACGGCTAAACAGGCTAGGGGAGGTAACCCTTACAGAGATGCTTTTTCCTGGCACTTTTTCCCCTCGACAGAATCAGTCTTCTTCGCTCAAGTCTCAAATTTGGGCAATTGAAGGTTTTAAATAATTGCAAACTAACGGATATCCTTCACAAACTATATGACGGACTAATGAAAGAACCCAACTGGATGGACCATTCTCAACTATGAGGAAAAACCGAAATACAGTAGACTATATTAAGCGCATCTAAGAAACCGCCATTAGAAGCGCATTTGAAAAGAAACGCTGTTTGAAAGAAACGCAATTAAACGCAAACGCCGTTCTAATGCGTTCAATGTCCCTGACGAAAGGCTTTTTGTACAAGTTGATCCATCTTGCCGATCAGCATTTTCTAGAGCTGGCGTTTAATGGACCTCCGGCATTCGTTTAAATATTACTAATGCAACATCTGCTTGCCAGCAGACTCATATTACTGCAAAAGAGCAATTTTTTGCAAAAAACCTAGTAAGACTCTATGAGGGATTTTCTCCGAGCAAATGCGCGAGAAGGAAAAGTAATTTTGGCGTTGATGGCCATAAGCCTCTTTTGTTTTTTCTTTAATAGCAATCGCGTGAATCAGCCAAAAGCCTAAGGAACAGAACGACAAAGCAATGTTGGTGTTGCAATGAATGTTTATTCATCCTTTGGTACTGTTGGCTTCACTGAAATTGTTGTCTTCCCTTACGCTGCTCGAATGTTTCATCGTGCTCCCGACTGACGCTTTGCATAAGCTTGTAAACAGCAGTTTTTTCCCATATCGTTTCTCCAGCAGATGCCACCTCTTTTATCCCATCGATTAGGGTTAATCCCCAGAAAACTTGGAATAACTGCACGATTTGTTTTTTCTTCCTGGATCTCTTATGATCGAGACGACCTATCACCTCTTCTCCATTTTTAGAGTTATCAGCAGCTAGTTATTAGCAGTTAACGTCAGTGTAGTGGTACTACTATCAGTATAGTTAGCGTTTTGGAGCACATTATTTTTCATATATTTCCTGCTCCTTAAGCACTTCCCCGCATGAATAATCCCCACCACACTTTTACATTTCAACGGAGTTGCTTTCCGTCTACTTCTGAGTAATGTCTTCAAATTCCAAATGTTTCAAAAACGGAGTCCTACACTGATCAAACCGTTGCTGCGAATGAACTTGGTACATCCGCGTTCCTTCAAATGCCTCGCGAAAAAGTTTACCTCTCAAAAGGCAATAACGGACAGTCGGTGAACGAAGGTATTCGATTGCCACTAAACTCCATTTGAAACAGGCGGTTTTTTAAAATTCACCGTTTACCGGCCGAAGTGCGCTCGATGTGAACTGAATTCAGGTAAAGCTGAAGAAAGGTGAAGTATACGAGAAACGACTTTCAGATAATAAAACAACAACTGAAATAATCCACGCCATGTGAATGCGTCGAGGAAACATTCTTCGTGAATAACTTTAACATAGTACTATATTAGTAGTGCTACGGCTCGCTTCTAGTAACTAGCTAACTGCTGGTAGCTTGAAAAATGGATGAGGGGCAAAAGTGAAAAATATGACTAGTGACCAACGCTGCCATCCGAATTCACTTACTCGATTGCTATCCATTAGCAGTTATTAACAGGTCTACTACTGTGTTAATGCTTAATAGTTGTTAATACTGTTTATATAATGCTGACTACTAGTAGTTAATAATAGTATTGTCAGCTAGTTGGCTGTATCATCGTTCTCGGCCCCACGCTGCCAGCGCTGGTTTCACTTCCATATTGGCTTAGTTTGAAGCGTAAATTCATTCGGAGACGTTTGCATATGATAAGATGCTGGCGAAATGCTCATTTCTATCCAATTTTTTTAATAAACGGAAGTGATTACATTACGTCTGTCCCTCCTAAGCATGACACAAGTGACACTCACTGTAGGAAAGCAATGAAAACATTGCATTACATTATTTAAGAATATTACTTCTATAAAGCACAAAACTCCGCTAACGCACTTCTATAAAGCACAAAACACAACTTCAGAGGGTTGCTAGTGCTTTTTTCTGAATTGTGCGTTTGAAATTCGCATGACAAGTAGGTGCTATGGTGATCCATAAATCAATTACCTTGGCTGCAAAACGAAGCAAAACTTTATGGTGAAATTATAGAATGAGCTGATAGACAATTGAAGAGAGATTGTGCAAACCGCGACTTTTAATGCTATAAGCTGACCGAATAGGATTGGTTGTTAGGAATAAGAACTATATTTTCGTTTTGAAAGGCAGAGGCTGTGTTCAAAATGTTGCGTCTTGTGTATATTTTTTGCTTCATTGACAACTTCTGGAGCAGTGCTATGAGTGGGACTTGTAGATCTGTCAGTAATGTTTTATTCATAGCAAAGCTGCCTTTGAGAGGTGAGATCATGAATTTCTCAAGGCACTGGAGGCAGTAAAGTTTGAGTTGCAGCAAATGCTTCGTTAACATGAAGAGCTTCTTTCTACTGCATCCAGATATGTTTGTAAGTGAATTTCAAGAGCACTCTTCTCGTTGGCCACCGGCTGATCTTGACTGTTCAAGGAAAATTCGGCTGAAAATTGTCAAACAATGACGCGGCACGTTTAATGAGAATAAAATATTCGATGTTAAGTGTTTCTTCCGGTTGCATTTTTCTAGAATAATTAAAACCGTTCGAGATCATAGACGAACGCAGTTCGAAATGACGTCATATGACATATTAATCACCATTAATAATGCGGATGAATTAAGAATTAGAAGCAAGAGAAGAAGATGGCTTATGAAGAATGAAGTATTCGTTAGACTTTTTATTTGGCAGTCCTCACAGATCATTCATGCGACAATCCTTGTCATATATTTATGAGACAGGCTAATATCGGTGATCTTTGTTCAACGATCGCAGACAATGCTGCAAAGAGAACGTTATTGCATGTTTTTAGAGAATCGAAAAAGAAGCATATAAGTTAGCCACACTGTGCACTTTTTTCGCTTCACCTCATCAACCAAATAACAGAACAGCGTTCAAAGGAAGTGAAAGATCGTCTCTGAGGAGTTGACGTGATAGGAGCTTTAGGCAATTTCACTGAAAACATCAACTAGTTCTATGGATTGCTAGAAAGTAGCACATAAGTGCTCACTTTTACTTTACTTTATTTCAGTTCATCCTTACACTCAAATTATTGCGCACATTTAGCATCGATCGGCTTTTTGGACTTGATGAATGGGCATGAAATTTTTTATAGTGGGGCACCCTCATATGCAGCTGACACCCGGCAGCTTTCATATTCAAAGCTTCACTGGTTCCACAGTTTAAAATAACAGCAGAAGAAAGCGCAAGCAAACACGCACATACACACATAAATACGAAGCAGCCATCAGAAACTGCAGTGACTCAGAGGCGATTAGAGCATTTCTTAAAATCGTGTGCAGAAACCACCCAGGAAATGGCTCACGAATTTCCTGGAACAGTTCTTTATTTCCAGCCGATTTAAGAGTTAATCAATACGAAAGAAAATGAGCTTGGAGGCAGCCAATGAAGCAGTCAAGCACACTTAACAATGCTCAGTTAGTTCATTGCAGTTGACTCTGTAGCCGACGAATTGGAAGTACTGTGGAGGCATACATACCGCTGCGCCCACATATGATACTTTTGCAGCAAACGCTTGAAATACAGTTTTTAAGTCATGTGCCGAACATCTATGTGCTTGTCAGCGGTGTAGTGAGGGTTGTGAAAATGTGGTGAGATGGTGGAACATTGCATCATATTCATCAAGAATAGTTGGAGTGTTGGCGATTAAGCGTGGGATGTTTAGGTGGAAATCTAGGAATTCATAGCTAGAACAGAAAGAATTTCTCAGCTCAGCGCAAAATTAAATGACAAAAAATTGCTTCTCAGCTAAAATAAGTTGAAAAGCGTTTCAGAGGTAATAGCACAGTATGTGCGTCCATACTTTGGCGCACTAAGACAACTGCTTGCATAAGAATGAGCAAATAATAAAACTCACAAGGTTTTGAATACATAGAGTCAACGGCCATAAGATCGCCCCGCAAAAGATTCATTTTGCAATCTAAATCAGCGACAAAACTGTGAAGTAACCTGAGTTAAACTGGTCCCCTCTCCCCCTCCCTTTCTCTCCCTCCTTCCCTTCTCCTCTCTCCTACCTCATCAATATATATATATATATATATATATATATATATATATATATATATATATATATATATATATATATATATATATATATATATAATTTTAATAGCTGCGGTAAGAAGAAACTCAACATGCGAGAAGAGAGTTCAAACAGAAATGAACGTCGAAGTCGTTCAAAAAAACATCAGAGAATTCCACAATACGACATCTCAGTAAGATAGATCGCCTTATTGGAAACCGTCTTACATGTTGACACGCGATAACAAGAAAGCTTGGGCAAGTGGGTCTTCGTGCTACAATTGCAATGGAGCTCTTCCAAGAGGTTCCTACATTTCTCTGATCAATTGCAGACATCTTCGAAGGAGTAACTATTGGAGCCTTTTTACCGAATGAAAGTTTTTTCAAATCAACGAGAGCAACGCAATTTGATCCTTTCGCGCTTCCTCGGATCTAGCGATTGCGTGTATGCGATATAAGCTCGAACAGCTCTCGCATAGCAGGCTTCCTTAGTGCATTTTGAACACGGCAGTGCCACTATTGATGCGCTTAATGATGACTTGTGTGAATTCCTTATAGATCTGAGAGTATACCATCGAAGATGTCTGCAGTTGGTCAGAGAAATGTAGGAACCCTCTCGGAAGAGCTCCATTGCAATCGTAGCATGAAGATCCACTTGTCCAAGCGTTCTTGTTATCGCGTGTCAACATGTAAGATGGTTTCCAATAAGGCGATCTATCTTACTGAGGTGTCAGAATCCGACTTTAATGATGTGAATCAAGATTTCTTTACACAAATCGGTGGCGTGCATCAAACGCACCTATTCTCTGTCAGGAGCACATATTCTTCTCAACCAATACACAAGCATTTCAAGTCAAACTGGAACAACTGAAGGACTAAGAATATCGGAATTGAAAAGAAGCTGTCAAACACGAAAAGACTGGGCAATAAGCTGCATTCGGAAGTATGTATAATCTTAGAGGGTATAATCGAGGAATTATGAGGTCATTCTGCACTAGCCGCCGAATGAGGTTCTCCGACAAACTGATGGTGATGCATTAAAAAACATAGCGACCAAGTTGATAGAATGTCCACAACCAGTTATCTGTAAAAGTGAAAGCAGATTCCATTTACTGGGATCTGAATAATGGTTTCTTGCAAATACTGCAGAGTGAAGCTTCCACTAACACAAAGGGCTATGATTTGACGAATATGTGAAGAATCGCCTCATGAGCAAAATCTCTTCAAAAAAATTCAGCAACCCATAGACACTGTTGATGCCGCGCAGTAAACGTGCAGTCTGCAAAAGGACGGACCAATCATGTAGCACTGCTGAAAAACAACAGACGAGTCTCCCAATTTACCATCTGGGGTCCATTGGACGAAAAATACCTATCGTTGAGACAGAAAACAAATTGGGCGAACCCAATGATGGATGAGCTGTGAAGTTCGCAGTATCGGAAAATGTATCGACAGGTCGACTTGAGATGGTTGAGAACAATAAAAAGAGCAAATCGGATACAGGTGATGATGGTCTGTCTTTCTTTTTCGATGGGGACGCTTAGCATTTATACACCCAAAAATGTCACACGCAATCGTCCGACAGAGTGTTTTTTAACCAAATGAAATGGAAACTCATGCATTCAATATAACGAGGAAAAGGTAATGCCATTTTGGGCAACAACCTGAAACAAAACAACATAAAAACTGAGAGAAGAATATATAAAAGAAAAGATTCCGATGAAAATGAAAACGATGCAGTAATATGTGTATTTACCCACATTATTTAAGGGGAGAAGAGTAAAGCAAATATATCAATAGTAAGGTTTGATGAAAGAGATTAAAATGGGGCGAATTCTCGGGTTTTTGGAGAAATAATGTCTTTCAGGTTTACAAGTGAAATTTTCGAAAAAGCTAACTGAAGCATAATCATCCGCTCCAGCAGGCATACCACTCCAATTTGGATATATCGCAAGGAGGGGAAATTTTTGGGATCGCAGGCAGTGATGGAATTTGGCACCGGGAATGCCCAAAGGGCACTGAGAAATAGGTTATCATGTCATGCTAACTGTCAGATAATAGTTCGTGCTTTGTTCGCCACACTCTTGAATCCGTATATTCATACACATATATTCATACACATCTTGTCTCACTTAAACATAGATCGGACCTTCCTAGCATTTACGAGAGCAGCAAGCATGAAATAATTTAGGATCGTTCAAAAAAAAACCACTCACAAGTTGCGATGAGTCACGACAGAACGAAGTATGAGCCGATAGCAAATATTTGACAGCAGTATTTCGGAAGCGATATTAATGAACTGACTAAAAGGGAATAGAGTACTTCTGTAAAGCAATTGTGCGATATGAAGTAAGACGGTTTTTTAGGAAATTTCATCGAACTCTTCAAAACTATGCGAACACTGCAAGTGCAAAGCCTGCAACACGGATACCAGGTTTGGACGTGCAATGCTGGGAGGCACGACTTCAACAACTACTTGCTCAGGCAGTATAGGTAGTTTGCGAAGTTCAGGATACTTTCAAGCTTCAGCTACTTCTTTCAAAGTCGTTCTAATAACTTGACCGTATATCACTTCGGAATATCAGTGTCACGCAGCATTCACTCACAAATTAACAGCCAGTGGCCACTGAGCTCAAACTAGTGGACACGAAGGCGCATTTGCAGAGAATGTACAAACATTTGTAGAATGTTGTCGGAATGCGGTTTGCAAATAGCGATATCCACATGAGCATTGCACACTTCTCCAATATCCAGTATGCGCCGAGCAATCGCTTCGCTCAAAAATTTACTGCAATTAGCACATATTTGCGTTAAAATTGCACATGGACTTGGAAGCCAGACAACTATGATTGTACAGTCCAAGTAATGATATAACAGTCGCTAAGAATGAAAAAGAAAACTAATCCAAAGATCTCTAACCTTTGGGAATGATAAAATTTTCAACATCCGCTGATAACATTTGTGAATGTTATGGCGGAATTTTTTGGAATTTCAAATATTGGAGCCACCGCTTATTGTATACGGATGTGCTTTTTGAGGCAGAAGCAATGAGGCAGCATACCAGCTGTGTGGCGTCTGGTTGGATCCGTGAGCGGGCCTTGTGCTTTTCTTTAAATTCACTTCTGCCTCGCCCATGTTGAGATATCTTCTTTTGTGAAGAGAGTGTGTGATGATCGAAAATAGATGGGTAATGGATGCTTCAAGTGAGGCTAGTGCTGAATGATATTGCATGACGCCTCAAAACAGTTTCTAGCTGTCCGTTTTATTCAGCCACGCCTACAGCTTCATAAAAAATGCTACAAGAACTGGAATGGGGCTATGTTGAAAGCGCGTCTATGGGAGATGGTCGCGAATGCGTTGCGCGCAGCAGAACGCCTCAAGCCCCAAATCATCGACGAATAGTAAAAAAAAAAAAAACCGGCAGACTGGAACCAGCTCGCAGGGTCCACAGAACTTAGATTCCTTTCCCTTTCTCGAGAAACTAAGCTTCATACTTTCTGTTTTCACTTAGAACTCGATTTCCCTTCCCACTCCCATTTTCGTCCATCCCTTCTTCCGCCGTTGCTTGCCTCGGTAATTACACTGGTGACCAATGAGTACATTATGCAGTTCACTACTGCATAATGTAGTGCATTTTTCTGCCTTCTGGTATCTCAAAAATTTCGCTACGATTGACTGAGCTTGACGTTGCTAATGTCATCTAATTTTTGCAAAAGGTCGTGTATTACTCAATTGTTCTGAATGAACACCTATGTACTAATAATGTCTTCTGAGGAATTGATGACGAATTAGTAGAAGGGATCTATCAGCAGCAAGCTTCTTTTCTATAATTTTCATGCACGGTCTAAGAACCTTGTTATATGCTTTCTTAGAAGCAGTGCTGATCAACGTCCATGCACTAACCTCGAAGCCCACCGGCACAGCATTTATGACATCACCAGAATATATGATGAAGCGTGAAAAATGACTTATCTTTGTTCCGCTCGTAAGGGTTTCTTCTCCTGAGATAGGTTTTAACTGATGTATCGCCTCTAAATGCTACTGAGCAGCACGAAAGTTTCAGTTCGCTGTCATTGTAGCGAATTGTGGAAGTGGTTTCATATCACCCATGTTCTGCGCAAAGAGTACAGCCTCAAAAATTTACGCGGTTGCAACACGTTCCCAGCTCGCGAATCAGACGTTCACATCGAACTTGGTGTCGCAAATTGTTTGCTTGACAAAACACATAAGCAATTCAAAGAAAACACCTCAAGGGAAATAAAATGCTCATGAGTCCTTGAGACAATAAAAAGTCTACTCTCAACACTTAGCCTTCACAACATATTATGCGCAATTGAAATCTCGTGCGCAGCAGCGTGGAACAAATGCGAAAGCGATCCACAAACATCTGGCAAAATATGCGGATCAGCATTTTGCTCACCTAATCAACTAACTAACCGACTATAAAGTTATCAAAAAATGGTGCAGGATAATGCTCCCATTGTTTAGCCTATTCAATCACCTCCACCCGCAATCAAATCTTCCTTGAAATATACCTTTTCTTGTGTGTGAGTTGAGTGCAAATGCAATCGTTATGATGCGGATGAATTCTATCAACAGTGAATACAAAAGAGTTCAGTTAAAAATTAAACGTACTATTTTGAAGTTTGAAGATCAGTGGAGAGTGGTGCAAAAATATCCAGCCAGCTGTGCAAAACTAGCTTCAGTGGTGCTGCGCCACATACGCGAACACACATATATGCAAAGATGGGAAATCGATTTAAAGGGTTTTGGAAAAGTTGCTTCGCTAACGAAGCACAAAATAGTAAAAAATCAGTGATTAGAGACAAGCTGTTCCACACCACTTTTTTTGTTGCAGCTCTAAAGCAGATTGTGCGACGCACTCATATCAGACGCATTTACTATGATTCATTCATCAGTAACATGAGAAAAAATTGCATGAGAGAAATAGAAGGTGTTAGAGATAGATAAACAGTATGCTATGTTGATAATGAAATCATGACGATACAAAAAACTTCAGTGGACGAAGCCAGCACAGATATAAAAATTATAATGAGTGCACGCCAAAAAGTTGAGAAATTCACAAAGTGCAACAAAAGGCTCCATAAGGCAATGTATATTTCAAAACGATAGAACAACGTTGCAGCGAAGAATTCCTACGGAGGCAGTGGAACGTATGCAGATGCAATATTGGAATGTCAATCGGTACTAACCTCAGTCAAGAGACCGCCGCTAAAACGAAGCCAAATTCCCATCCTATAAATCGAATTGTGGAAATGATTTTAAAAATGAAATCTGTCCATCGCATCATTGAATTATTATAATGAAATTGCAAATTCCAAATCCAATCCTGTGGACAAAATCTTTGAAATATGTAGAAAAAAGCTCTTCGAATTCCGCGCACTAATAACTGTTTGCAGAAACGAAGTTTCAGCCGTAAACGCGGAAATTTACAATATAAGATCGCAGAATCCAGCAAAGCCGCCTCAGCTGAACAGATTGACAGCGTGATATAGTGGGTTGATCGGGATGAATTCACCTTCTACGCCTACATAGTCGAATTTTTGGCCTGAATTCTTCTTGGCTTTTTCACCATAATTCAGGATTCCGATAGTGTTCGAAGAAGCAAATCAGGAAAGTTCTGAATAATCGAGAAAGCAGTTTCAAATTTCTTTTACTGAACGCTCTTAACCCAATGATGCATTTATGATAAATTTTTGTACGCGTCACTTCTCTAAGGTTGTGACTTCTAAACCACTAGCGGAGATAGCTTAAATATTCTCAATTACCCCGAAGCAGTTGAATAAGACTTGCGTAGATTTAAAACGGTTATTTTATCTTCTCATATTTTGAGCCGCCGTTGTTTGGACCAATCAGAAATTCACTAAGGATGATTACCACGCGAAAATCCTTTGACGTCGCAAGCAAACATATTATAAATTTGGCCATCAAGGGAGATATGGATATTTCAATTTAAAAAGGAAGAAATATAAGGATATATTTATGATACCTTACAGAACACCGCTAAATACTGGCCGGTCATCATTAATTTAGGAGGACTGTTCTATTTAGCACCAAACATAATGAGAAATTTTCTTCATAGGTACTAAAAACGTCTTCTAGAAGATTGTGATGTCTCGCCGATATGCTGCCATCTAGGAGGGGGATTGGCAAGAACCCTCTTAACTGATATGATAGGAACTAGTAGAACGAAAGAAGAAAGTAAAACCTCCACCTCCTTCGCCCCTGCTTGCATTTCCAGCAACAAAGGTCAGTAGACTTTTCAACGATGAAGCGAGAGTCGATAAACAGTATCAGTGAATGATAAATGCCAAATACGCAGGTTCTGAAAAGTTTCTATTACAATCATCTGAACAATAATGGCTTGTAGACGGATAAAATTGGACCAAAGCATACGAATCAGCGCAATTAATCATTTCTCACGAGAGTAAGACAAGCATCTTCCTGCAATCCTTCATAATGATCACGCTGATAGACGGAGTAAGAAGATCCCAAGAAAAAAGGCCATTGAAAAGGTTGCCTAATTTTCTTAGATTTCTTTTCAAAGAACGAAATCGTAATTACTCGATTCTGCAAATCTTCAGCTGTGACATATTGTTCATGGTCTAGGGCTCTCTAACTGGCACTCAATAAACAGTGCAAACAGATAAGATACAGAAGGTGGGAGTGTAAGATCTATTTCATTGGTGCATTTGTGTAGCCTAGGGAGGCTCTCAGTGGATACAATTGTGGAGAAGATGGAAGCGAGTTGAACTAGCTTGCCTTAAGGGAAAAAACTTATGATCAAATGCCGTAAGCTACCAAATGCCCGCTATGCATGGTAAAGTGGTGGAAGAGTGTTTTTTGATGCGCTGTTTAGGTCTGCTTAAACAGAGAGAATTTAAATTTCTAACAGGAAGTAATTTGACTTCTTTGAGCTCAATCCTCCAACCTCACGACGCAACTCTCCATTAATTTGAAGCACCTGCTGCACATAATTCTTCGCACATATGTACGAGGCCGAGTTTCACAGAAAATTTATTGAACGAAACATTAAACAAGAACACCTCTCTGAGCTCGATGGCTGGTACTCCTAAGCTGCTTATATCGTCAAGCAGGAGCATTATGGTCGGCGCGTCAAACAGCAGACGTCCTTGACATTGAATAATACAGCACCACCTTCGATAAATTCCCGTTCAGCAGTATGCGTTTCTTCGACCGTTCGGTGATGCGGATAAATCTATCAAAACGCATCACTCTGCTTTTTTCTTCGATAAATTTGCGATCCATACTCAATATTATAACTATCCAAACTCACGGGATGTTTGCATCAATGTTAATAAGTTTTTCAATAAAGTCATTATACGATAGTTGTAGGCGCGATTAGGGCAAACTGAACATCAGCCTTCGATGCCTCATCTACAACATCCACTATCGGCTTTTGATACAACAGACAATGTTATCATATCACCCATCTTGTCTACCATTCATTCAAATCCATCTGTGATAACCCGGTGGAAGCGACAGCAAAGCAAACCAGAAAAAAAAATGATTCGAAAACGAACAGCAGCGATAAGGGAAAGCAGCCACCCGCTAACGAGCTAAAAAGGCCGACTTGGCAACGAAGATCGACTAGCAACGAAAAGCAAATATCATGACGATTCAGTGGAATAGCATACGCCATCGGCTTCTCTGAATGTTCTTCTTACTTAAGGCATATCTGCTCCGTAATTCATGCTTTTCTTTGCTTCGCCCTTTCCATTAAAACACCAAGCACACCTCCGAAGAGCATGCAGCACTTTGTAAGTGTCCTACAGATTGCTTCATTTCATACAGCAGTTTCAATAATTAAATCCATACGAACAGATCGAGTGCTTCAATTCAATGAATTTTCAGTCAGTGCTTGTCCTGAATTAAGGAAGCCGTGCGTAAAGATAATAACGGATGGCGCAAGGCAGAGATTGGATGAGAAGATTTTTCCTATCATGTTCTAATCATTGCAGTAGTGCTTACTTCTTCCTCGTTCTCTTGCCCCTTAAGGGTGAGATATGAAATTCAGAATTTGTAGTTCAGAGGAAAACAACTTTTTGCTATCAGCTTTGATCATTGGTCGCTCCGATCTGCTGAACGTCTGAGTGCGGATTTGAGGCAAGCAACAAAACAGGTAAGAGTATCCTAATTTTCAGCCTCAAATATTCTAAATTTAGAGGCTGATACAGAAATTTTGCCAAGTTCAGTTAGTGTCACCAGACATGCCAAATTTGAGTGCATGGCCGCGCAGATTGCTCCATTGCGGGTGACTACTCAGTGCATGAAATGCTTCCTGTTTGGCTACATTGTGCCCTCATTGCTTGCTCATGCTCGTCAAACTTTTTTTCACCAGTGATTATCGCATGCAAAACAGAATGCATTTCATCAATTTATACCAATTATGGCTTTCTAATGGAGAACTTTCAAGGCGATACCACACCATCTGATGCACCCAACGTTGTGTTTGGCGATGTTGGCTATTAATACTGCTTAATTAATGCAATCTTCATCCGTCAATACTTCATAAGCTCTCGCTTATTATTTCCAGTGCTGGCTTCTTTCTTCTGAATAGCTCAGCTTTTCAAGCAATGAAATACGCATGTAATGGCCTCGTAATATCTCTGAAACCCTAAATAGCACGTGAAATTGCACTGTCGATGACGTTTTACGCTTTATAATCACAAAATGCTGGAAAATGCTTGGAGAAAAGCTGCTCGAAAAATAGACATTATGGGAAAAATCAGCATTATTACACGAGAAAGCTTTTATACAAAGTAGGCCAAGTGGCATGCTCCATCGATTCTTGTCATCCAATTCAGTTTCCGAATGATTTTCTTTTTTCTCACGAATCATTTATTAATTTCATAGCAGATGTCGTAATGCTGAAATACTACATGCACTTTTAATGCATACTTTATGACAGCTCCTGATGAAGGATTTTAAATCATTGGCTGCGAATCACAACCATTTCGGGCTGATGGACTATCTGACTGAATCAATGTAAGACTTTTCAATTGCTGTTATTTACTCATTACATTATATCAGCTCTGCTTTGCAAATAATGTGAATGAAATGATGAGTGCAGATGCTAGTAGCTAAAGCGTGGCACTATTTTCTTTCATCATTAGAGAATGGTTACAGCGTAAATTTGAGCCGAACCAAAGTTTACTTCATCATAAAAAGTTAACAGTAGCAAATAAGTAGCAAATAAGTTCGCAAATTTCTTTACTGTCATTCTGCTTCGTCAAGATTATAAGAACTTTGTGCGATTGCTAAGTGATAGAAACGTAATGTCCCGAAGGAAACTGCTGTTGATTGAATTTAAGAATAAAGCTTTTTTGCATTGCATTAGATATCATTCTTGTCGTCAGTATTTACGGGAAGCAGTCGTCCGAGAATTACACACTGCAACTATAACAAACTCCAATTAACGTATTCGCAATGTCCACTTTATGTTTATAATGCAGGCCAACGAGCAGCTGTCAGAAACAAGTTCAGTCTCGCTTAAAATAGTTCATTTGCATATCTCAAGCCTAGGCAGGTTTTTCATAAAAAGAAAAAAACTGCAAAAGATGAGATTTTCTAACTGGGTTCGGTCAGGAGGACGTGGGCCGAAAGTAATATCGTGACATGTCTTATGATACATTCTTGCTGCAAACGTAAGAACTACGCGAGTTTTGATCTGGGAAAACGTTTCTCGAGCACAGCCCGTTCGATTGCGAAACACAAATTTTGACCCGAGGGAGATGCAAATTTTGATTCATAAATTTTATAGCCCCTTTAGTGGCAATATCTTATATCGCCTATGATAAATCGCATTGGAACGAGAAATAAGGGCCGATGATATCTTCTGTATAGTTCCGGTAGACTGGAACTGCTGCATTTCAGGGCCACATGGTAATTACCGCAATTAATAGAAAACTTACGCACAACAATATCAAGGTCATACTGAGCTTTAGAAAATATTGCAAAAGCGGAATTTAAATGGCAACTGCAAATCCTTTCAATGAAAAACTTACCTGAGCTTATGAAAGTCGTATTTCCTAGCTGTCGAAGAAGAAGCGAGGGCAATAAAGGACACGTCAACTTACTCTCCTCCCTAACTATCGCTCTTTATTTACAAAATGCGTTAGGCCATTATTAGCGTTCACAGTGCCGGAAATCTATTCTCAAAGAATCACTGCATGCGGTGGCTTTAATAGTCTTCGACTGTTACATTCAGGACGTAGCTGTTGTTTGTGCGATGTGTTTTAATCATTTGTTGGCTCAGGTCGAATGCGGAACTCGCTAATGCTGACTGAATGCTTTCGTTCAATAGATTTAAAGCGGATGCAAATTGCAGTCAATTAGCGTAGAAAAAAATAAAATGCTATGTGGAAGTTTGGCATAGAATTTCGCTGTGTGAACTGCAAGCACTGCCACTCTCTGAGACAGATCAACTAGCAATTATGAGGGAAACTCAATCACTATGTGCGAATCTCAATGATCTTTTCACACAATCGATGACGCATCAAGCGTCAAATTGACCTCACGGCCACTTGAACGTCCAGTGTCTACCATAAAAATGAAACAATCAATTGTTGTGCTTCCACTGCCCCCTCATTCGCACTGATTGCCTGCTGCATACGCGCCTAGGTTGTCAAGACTGCATCTTCATGACGGTTGTCTTCTGCAGAGATGGGATATTAGATAAAACCTCTTAAAGCATTCCACCTGTCAGATAGAAATTTGAAACTTCATGCTATCACCACACTGGCCGAAGTTGGTCGGACTGAAGCATACACATCTGGTAACTTGAAATGATACTGCACCAGCCACCTGTAGAACTCACGACATTAAGCCTTTATGGACATGCCCTGAAAGGAATTTGCCTTAAAATGCTCTGTAAAACTCCGTGAGACCTCGCATTCTTTCACATTCAGAATTGTTTCAGCGCTATTGCACAACAACATCAGTTCTCCCAAGGGGACAACGCATAGGCTTCATTTCCCCTCTTACTCAAGTTTAGCTCCATCACACATCAGCCTTCCACACGGATCTCCCTCGGCCATGGTATAAAGTAGTACAAGGTCATATGCAGCAATTGTTTATCATTACGCTTCTTTTACGTTCGGCTTCAAGCAAAGAAGTGTGTCGCAGTGCAAAAATATTTCAAGGCGGAGAAATACTGTGTAACATTGATCAACGACAGCAAAATGAGGCAGAGCATAATATATTAAGCGTCAAAGGTATGCTCAAACCTACCTTAAGCCATTTTTGGATCTGAGATTGCTGATGAGGAAGCGAAAATTCCTGAAAAATAATCTCCTTTAACTGCTCCATTTTTAGATATATAGCTGGAGCTCAACCGAGAGCGACGATCAAGCGTGGCGATCATTCACACTAGAGAGCGTTGATGCAGAAACGTTTCGCTAAAGGGTTAACGAAACCGTACAATAGAGGCAAAAGTCGCGTTGTGTAAATTGCTACGTTGATAGTAGGTGTGTAACGAAAGCTTTCTCCACAAATTTCAAGAACAAATTTTCCTCACACAATTAGGCACCTTATTTGCAGAAGTACTGCTTTCAGTTTCACGCCATTACAATTTCATCACGCGAATGTTAATGGATAGACGCTCTCCGTTATTATTATCGAAGAGAAGGGGATTAAACAAGGTTACTAGTGTGAATGAATATCAGGTCATTCTTTATGGAGATGCTTTGATGAAAATCTGTCGCGTGATCAACAGTGTCAATCCAGGTCATGTCTTAATTACTTTGTGTAGTCATGCGCATGACCGGCCTAATTACTGGCTGATAATACATCATAAAATCGGGTACAGTCAGCCATGTTCTCGCATCGAAAATGGTCTTGCGACATTGTTCCATGCGTAAACGAGTCGTCACATAGGATGACGCTCTGGCTTCACTATTCTTACCTTTAATCTTCTTTACAGAGCAGAGTTGCAGCGGAATCGACACAAGGTTACGCATGTATCCATCAGCAAGTTTTCTGCGCTTGCTGCCTGTCCCGAACGCTTGGGTGCTGAAGCTTAAGTTCACGCCCACAGCTTATGTAAGTGATGCGTTCACTTTGCAACGCCGTATCTCCATCGATAGCATAACTATTCTGGACCAATGACTCTTCCGCGATCAACTAAAAAACACGAGGAAGAAATTAAAGGTGTAATATTATATTACACCAAATTTAAATTCGCAAGTCGATATGAGCGCAACACAGACCGATTTTCTGCGGGTGAACTACAATACAGTAGCGAGTTTGTGGAGGAGAAGTAGAGGGGAGGAGAAAAAGAGGAAAAAAAGAAAGGCATGTACGTCATTCGGAGGAGATTCAGAGCAGTTTAGAGGACTGCTGTTCTCCAGTTTTACGTTTGAGCGTTGGGCTATGACGTGTATTTGGTATTGACTATTGGGGGCAAACTATTTATTTGAATCCTCCGCTTCAGATATTCACCGCAATCGGCAGGAACGATAAACTGTGCCACATTCGCTTTTTAATTTCAGAGACTGTGTTCGAGGCGGTCGTTTTTCCTATCGTCCTCTCAACTTGTTTACCATTCTCCTTCATGCAAAATATTTCACCAACCACTTTTTTAATGCATTCGAATGAAAACTTTTTGAGGAAATCATTCACCGGGAATTCTCTAGAAAATGAGGCCTCTTACAATTG